>BJBW01002356.1:105310-346124 GCA_004320125.1 Scolopax mira
AGACTGAACATTAGGAAAGAATTTTTCACAGAAAGAGTGATTGGGCATTGGAATAGGCTGCCCAGGGAGGTGGTGGAGTCACCATATGGTGTAGGGGAGAACTTCTCCCTGCTCCATCTACTTCCCAGTCCTGGCCCTGGCCTTCCACTCTTCTGCTTCCACTCACCTCCTGCCAACCCAAACTGACAGCCTGATGATGATCACCACCAGTGGGAATAACTTCTTTTGCAGATCCAGAGCCTGGAGCTTCTCTGCCCATCTCCACATCTCTTTGCCTCTTTGCCATCACCCACTAATAAAAGATGATATTGAACGTGGTATCAAGGATCTGGTGCAAAATGGGATGAAATACAAAAGTTGTTTCTTTCATGTGTAGGTTGTCACAACTTCACTGGCTCTTGTCAAGAGTAAAGGCTCTTCAAGCTCAGTCCACTTCCCACAGATCTCTCCCAGTTCTGCATCATCCATTTTGGACATAAAACACCCCAATAACCAGGAAATCCCACAACAAACAATGGATTTCCAGCAGCTAGATCTCTGTGCACGTTGTGTCTCCCACCCTCCATGTGTCCATGTCTCGTTTAACACTGCTCCAAACGTTCCCTGAGACCCACCTCCATCTGCACATGCCATGATGGGCAAGGGAGCTGCTGCCCCTCTCCCTGTGTGCAGAGGAGTTTGGGGAAGGTGCAGGGATTCCGGGGGGAAGGTGGGCTGTGGGGCAGTGCCTACGGCTGGAAAGCTGTGCCAGGTCTCAGGGGAACCAGGCAGACTGTGGGACCGCGTTGGAGGCTATTGGGCATGGCACAGCCTGTGCAGGAAGCAAGAAGCAATGGGGGCCATTTTTAAAACAAATACTTACATTTTCCTTTCCATTTCTCAAAAAAGTTAAGGTTTCCATATATTCAGGCCAATGCAATGCTTATTTTTACTGAAATAGTAGCCCATGCCACAAGAATAAATGTTGCAAAAAATCAAGCCCATAGATTTGATGACCTAGAGACCTTTTTCACCATTGGCTTGTCAAGCTTTGCTGTTGCCCACTGCAGCTCAACACTAAACAAAAACATACTACAATGAGAACAACAAACGTAATACGATAGCAACAAAACCTGTGGGGGAAGAAACGTTTATGCCTTTTATTCTAGGCCATGCTTGCTTCTTGATAGCTCACGCATCTGATAATTGATATTTTCAATGATCATTAAGATGGCAAAAAAAAATTAGGGAGAGAGTTACTGAAGGGCCGGGGGGAGGGAAGTCGCACCCTTTCTGTGTCCCATTAGCACAGAGCTCACCTCGTGCCTTCCCCATCCCACACCAGGACCGTGCCACCCTCTTCCCAGGTCACCCCACCAACTAACAGAAGCTCACTTCCAACAGAGAAGGTCTTTCCTAAAGAAGAAGCTCCCCCTGTTACTAAGGGGGAAACTAAAGCTTGAAGTCCTGTCTTATAAGCAATTATCCTAAATTTTCTAGAAGGCACAATATACATTGTTTTTCATAAAGAAAAAGCTATCAAACAATAGATCTGATATACCATCTCCCCCGAGTGACAGTGGCTTGTAGAAACCCATCCACGTAATGTGTGATGGGGTTGCTGAAGGTAGCAAGCTCATGAAGAAATAACGAGCAAAAATTAAACCTATTTTCTCGTTACTATCATCTGACTAATCCCTTAGAGTGTGGGTCACTGACCAGCTCATGCAACATATGGGAGACAGCATAAGGCGAGGAGGATGCTTATTAAGCTAGAAAGTTTCATGGTGATTGTACTAGCATTTAAAACATGATTAAAAGACCAAATCCACATGCGAGTTCATTAATTTATTTATTTTTTTTTTAAATGTAACTTCCTTAAACTGGGTTTATAACAGGCACAAATCAAATAGGTAAAGAAATGTACGTAAATCACAGCATGTTTAGGACATAAAACTAGAGTCAGCAAAACTGCAGCCAAGTCTGCGAAGACTTTTCTTCGGGTGTGTGTACGTGGCACAGAGGGGCACCTGGTGTGGCACGGAGACTTGTAAGCCTTTCCAAAGAGCTGAAACTGCAACCCCTGCGTGCCCCAGCGCTGACACATCCCGCCCCCGGCAGCGGCCCAGAAGGGGCTGCAAAGAACCGGGCAGGGCACGGGGGTGGTTTCCAGCACTCGCGGCTCTGTTCCTGCCCTGCCTCCTCCTCCTCAGAAGAAGAAGAGGCGCCGTCCTTGGGCAAGTTGCAACACCTCACCGGCTATAAACTTGTGCAATGTCTACCACCCTGCCCGTGAGGTGGCTTGAGAACTGATGCAGGAATGCAGAGTGTGTGATGTTATGGGTCAATTGGATCTGCCATTTTATTTATTCTTATATAAAGAAGCAAGAGAGAAAAGGAGAACAAATTTTATGGGCTGTTACAGATGCCAATCTTGCTGGCCACTAATGGCACAAAAATAGGAGAGCAGTTTCAAAAATCTTTGTTATATTAGAAACCACGAGGGTTCTTCATCAACATATACGCGTTTGAATGCCCACCAGATCACTGTGTTGATTGAATGACATGACTGAACCATGTAATAATCATTTTGCTGGGACAAATCTTACACTATATTTCTATCAGAACTATACATCTTCTAAGAGACTTGAAGCTGTTCATTTGTATGAACACATATATAATCTCAGACTGTGGTCTTGTTGATTCACCTGCTCTTTGCCTAGGGGGAAATCCTGGCCCACCACGGTGCACCTCCATCCTGGTGCCCTCGTTGGCCTTCCCGTTCCCCTTTGTAGCTCTTCCTAATTGTGAATCCTCCTGCACGGCCCAACAAAGAGCTGCACAAGACAACTGCTGTTCCGAGGGTCACGTCCTTCCTGGCTGAGACGTCCTGCACAGCAAGCCCAGATGGACCTGCCACCCCCAGGTCCTCCTGCAACAACTGCCTGGATGCAGAGATTTCATGTGAGGAGGAGGAGAAGGAGGAGGAGGAGGAAGAGGATGCCTTTCTTAAACTGTCACACAGCCTGGGGCAACATCCTCTGTAAATATCCTCATATCAGTAGCTCAAGGTCATCCAGTTGTTTTTCTCAGTGAGTCAATATCACGTCCAGAGCTAAACGCCTGTGCAGCAAGAGTCCCATGGGGATTTTTTTTCCCACTGAATTCCCCAACTCAGAGCTTTCTCTTGAAACTTTCAGGCTTTCCTGAAGGCTTGTCCACAAATACATGCTCTTTTCAAAGAAAACAAATGTCCACAATAGCTTGTTTTACACCCTTTTTTTGGAAGGCTTTTCCTAAGCAGGGAGGAAGCCTTGTGAAATTTACCCTTGAGAGGAATTCATTATACCATTTTATTTTACAATGTCCAGTAACACACATATGCACTTATTTCTAAAAAATTGTTCCTCAGACAGCAACGTGGCTCATAACTTTGCCAGAGCTGGAGTTGGATTCCAATTGTACAATGTCATGGACCCCTCGCTGGGCCAGGGACAATGTGATTACCGAATTCAGGCACAAAGTGAGATCCCCAAAATTCCCAAAACTCAGAGGGGTTCAGTCCTGAATGTTTGGTTTGTACCCATCACCATGCTCGCGTGGCTTGGCCACTTAAACATTCCCAGCGATCTTCAGCACCTTTTGACAAAGGTTTAGGTCCCATCTCTGATTTTTTATGGCAGTCCAAAAGAAAGCCTCTGCAACCAGAGAGTCTCAAAACCCCACATTTCTTTAGCAAGGCTTCATCCAGTCTCAGGGTGAGAGGAGGAAGGAACTAGAAGAGGCTGGAACAAAGGATCAAATGGCAGAAGGCTCTGGCCTTCAGTTCCCTGGCTGAAGGGAACAGGGGAAGAGAAACTAGAGAAAAATGAGAGAAATATGGAGGTTTGGAATTTTTTTTAACTAGAAAAGGAAATTAGATGAAAGGGCAAAAATGAGGAAAGAATGAAGAAGGGAAAGAAGACAGGAGGGAAAGTGGTATAGGAAAAGGTGGGGAATAAGTAGGAAAAAATACACCATTGATATACTTTAGTTCTATTTAGTTCTATTTCCCCCAGTGAGGGCAGGAGCCAAGGAAAGGAAGGGTCCAGTTGCGCTCTCAGGACAGTGGTGGGGGAGCGTCAGTGCCTCCTGTTGGGAAGGGAGGACCCCACCAGCACTTCTGTTTTTCCCCGTTACGCCCCAGGAGAGCAGGTTTCCAATCTCCAGGAAAGCTGGAGCAGGAAGCTGCAGCTCTCCAGGCAGGGAGGAGCTCTGTTTGGTGGGCAGGCCCTGGGGACCTCTCCGGGTCTTATCTGTTCGTGGCCATCGGTGGCTTTTCCTTAACAGCTTAAGGAAAAGACACCAGTAAACCTCAAGCGCCTGGGAGCCCCACGTGCCAAAGCCAAACCAAGGTGTTTCCAAGGCTTCCTCCTGCAGAACTCGGGGGGTAACAGCGCTCCAACCTCCCCAGCAGCATCCCCAGAGATGCACTTTCACGGCAGGGTGAGGGCAGAGGGGCAGGAACGGGAAATAGAAACGCACCCGACAATCCCGGTTTTCCTTTTACCAAATAACTTTGGCTTCTTTGATGAAATACAGCTTATGGCTTAGCATTTCCAAAGCCGGTGTTTTGGTATGGCACCCACATCAGGAGACAACAGTGCCCTGGGGGGACAGTCTGTATCTCTGCTGCCTCTTGCAGAGAAGGCTGCACTGAGCCGGGCAAGGAGCCACTATCATTTTGTTTGGTTTATCCTTACTACAGTCCCCTTGGTCCCAACTCTTGCGAAGTCAATATTGTTTGGGCTTGAGCTTTTTAGAAAGAGGCCGGACTCGTCACGGCCGGGTAACAAAAGCAGCAGCTTTTTCACCCCAAACTAGTCGGGAAGATCTTGGCACAGAGGCTCCTGGAGCCCGAGCTGGGGGGGGCTCTCTGCGTGTGGCCAGATTTTCTGCTGAACAGGAGCCGTGCGTACGGGAAATGCCAGGGGGCTTTTCACTTAAACTGAGCCTCCTGTCAGCTCGCTCTCCAACTGTTCGAGCCCCAGACAGAGGCTCTCAGAGCTCAGCTCCCTGCTCTTTTTAGGTGCTGTCAGGAGGCCAAAACACTTGAACCTCTGGCATAACGGCCTCCCCTGTGGTTATACACTGATGTCATAAATTGGGAATGATGATGTCAATGAAAGCGGCTGAAAAGGCGAAGCTGGGCAGGAAGGAAGGAGCCCTAAAACGTTGACATTTATCTTAATGAGAAACTGAATCCAGAATGAACAGCCAAGGCAACTGATTTTGTAGGGAGAGGCGTTTCTCTTCAGGCTGCCTCAAGCAGCCAGTTCCCCCTTCAGCACGTCTCAGCGGCACGAGGGCAACACAAGGCAACGACAAATTGCAATGATTTAACAAGGCTGCAAAACTCATCCAGCCTTTTTAAAGTTTTGCTTCCTAACCATAATGACTGAGCAGCCTGAAGCAGATTTCTTTAGCCTACGACCTGGAGCAGACGTAGCTCGCACAGCGCCGACAGCCAGGATCAGCTGAATTTGCTTCCCTCTGGCTACATGTTTATTCTGGGTAATTCCACAGGTCAGATTTATAAAATGGTAATCTCTCAGAAGCTCCTGCTAAAAAACCATTCACTTGCACGGAGACCCAGAAAACATGTCACCAGTCTCATGGTTATAACCCCAGCATCTCAGAGTAGACCCAGAGGCAGCCTTTAAGGTACAGATATGTCCAGTACGAACGGATGGAAACGTCTAAATTAAATTAATGTAGTTTGCAGACAGCCAAAAGGTGGTAAAACCAAACCTGTGCTAAATTGGGGCTGCGGAGGTGGTGAGGAGGAACCATGTTGCATGGAGTCCGGCACCTCAATTTTTCATAAAATGAGACAAAATGTGAGGTCCAAAGAAGTGTCCCCAGAGTCTGGTGACAGTAACAGCACAGCGGCTCCTCACAAAGATGCACCTTCTTACACTTCCCTGTTTGGCAGGAGACCCAAGGGAACTCGCAATACTGTGAAACATCCTGGTTGAGAAACATCACCCGAGAAGGGCACACAAATGAGGTCCACCAAACCACTGCCACCAGTGCTGGATGGCAGCTTTGGCTGAACTGTCAGCAATACTGCCACGTAAATTACAGAAACAGAGAATCATCTAGGTTGGAAGAGACCTTCAAGATCATCTAGTCCAACCATCAGCCTAACTCTGACAAACCCATCGCTAAACCATGTCCCCCAGCTCCATGTCAATCCGTCTTTTGAACACTTCCAGGGATGGTGCCTCAACCACTTCCCTGGGCAGCCCATTCCAATACTTGATAACCCTTTCAGTGTAAAAAATTTTCCTAATATCCAACCTGAACCTCCCCTGGGGTAACTTCAGGCCGTTTCCTCTTGTCCTGTCGTCTGTGATTAGGAGAAGAGATCAACCCCCTGCCACTCTACAACCTCCTTTCAGGTAGTTGTAGAGAGCAATTATCTCTCAGTCTTCTGCAACTATTTAATGAATTCAGGGCGCAAAGTTGTCCCATTAAGAAAAATGACAGATCTGGGTGTGATTCTCTCCTTCCCCTCAGAAGCTGGTTCCTCATCCCTCATCTTTTGGATCTTCTGGGGTGGGAGATGCTCTGGCGAGGGCCATCTCTTCTGAAGGGCAGCCAGAGCAGTGCGGCATGGACCGGACCACTCCAGCGCCGCTGTGAGTCCCAGCCAGTGATGGAAGGAAAAGATTTCTGTCTAGGCTTCTCCTAAGTCTGTTCTTTTCACTAGTAATTAAAGTGACATTTTCCCTGCCATCTGCAGGATTTGGGAGGATGCAACCGAGCAACAGCCTGAGTTCCAGGGACAGAGGAGAAAACACAACACGAAGACCGCCTGCTTCTCTGAGCAGAACCTGCAGGAAGGAAAAATGCCAACCCTTGCAAAAAAGGGTCTGTTTGCCCTTGCAAGCTCTTGTCATGGGAATAATTTTGAAGGGAAGTAATATCCTCTAATATTAATTCTTTTGAAGAATAAATTTCGTTCAAACAATTTCACATAGGAAATATGACCTTGTATTAATTAACTGTGTATGAATTAGAAGAGTAAAAATTCCATTTAAATGAAATTGATATGCTTCATGAGAGCATTTTTTTAATAATTTGAATGGTGGGGCTTTTTTAATTCACTACCATTGAAAAACTCTTTACTTTCTCTTACATTTATCTCATCTCTTTCTTCATTGCTTCCTTTTTTTTTTTTTTAACTTTGGTGGGTTTTTTAGTTGGGTTTTTTTTGTTGTTCTGTTGTTTGGAGGGGGTTTTTGTGGGTTTGTTTTTGGTGTGTTGTTTCATTGTTTTTTGTGGGTTTTTTTTTAAATACAATGACTGATTTTTTTAGAGATTTCTGGAAATTTTTAATACCTGTGAGGTTTCAACAGCCTGTTAAAACCAAGCACTACCAAAAGTATCTATGTAAGAATGATCTTTCAGAAAATTCTGTACATGCTATTCAAATTACTAAATTGAAAAAGGCTTTAGTTTTGCTATAATACAAATATGTGCCCTTTAGAAGTAAAATAAACGTATGAAAACAGGCAGGAGCAGTAAATAAAATCATGAAAAGCCTCTACGTTAAAACAGGTGATGATCCTAAAAACCAGATTGAGTCTATGTTTGTTTTATAAGCATGTAGAAGAGGAAGAATTCTTTCGTAAGGATGTGTATTGTTTTCTGAATAATGTAAGACATAAAGAATATATATTATTAGCTTAAGTAGCTAATCACTTTGAATATCTTGACACACAAGTGTTACCTGAATGTACATGCCCATCATTGTTTTGGACAAACACAATGGTTGTATGGGTTTGAGAGTTAGGATCCCCAAATCCCATTGCTAAATCATCAGCAGAGAAAAAAAATCCCTACTCTACAAATATTGTCAAATCTAAGTAAGTGATATACATTACATGGACAAAGGGACGGCAGGACAGTGCTGATGGCCTGAATACGCTCATACAGGGAAGGCAGGAGGGCAGGGAGGAAGGGGCTGAAAGCAGATGCTGTCACTGATACTCCTAAATGCAAGTCAGAAAAGCAGCGTGGATAGTAAAAAACCAGGAACTCAGCCCCAAAACGATCAGAGGTAGTTGGGGCCACTGGTTTTATAAGCAGTTAAAGGTGGCAACATGTGCCAGCAAGGGCTAAGACGGACGCAGTCCTGGAAACTGAAGACACAGAAGAGTAATACGAAGGGCGAAAAAAGCAAGAAACAGGAATTGAAACAGAAGGAAGTTGAAAGGGAGTGGCTCAACAGCACTACACAAGAGCCATGAAGAGATGAGTCTCTTCTTTGAGGAACACTAAAGCTGCTGCACCCACGATCAGGAAGGAAGGAAGCCCAAGCCATGGACCTGAGAACCAGCCTGATGCTCCACGGGAGGACAGGAGATGACAATGGCTGCAGACAGAGCACCAGGTGAAGGAATCAGGTGTAAAAGTCCTGGGTGATGGGGAATGAAATATACAAACCTCAGGAATAACTTTCTCTCTCTTTTTTCCTTTTTTTTTTCCTTGTTTTTTCCTTTTAAAATGAAAAAAAAAAAAAAAGGGACACTCCTGAGAAAACAAATAAATGCAAGAACCAAGGAACAAGGATGGAAGTGAGGAGAGCTGAAGATTATATATAACAATGGCAAAATTGTGTAGAATTTCCTGGATAAAGAAGAATCACTCAAACGGACATTTGGCTCAAGACGTTCCCCAGCGCTTGCCAATTCAGCTAATACATTTATCAGGTTCTCAGAGAGGAACAAAGACACATTTAACAGCAAAAGTTAGAAACAGAGGAGCAGCAGAGGCACAGATGGGATGGGATTGTTGAAAATCCCCTTTGATCAGTAACCCTAGGGATGAACTTGCAGGATTCCTCCACTGTTTCTTGTAAGGGATGATAGTTCAAAATGAAGAAAGGGATCACAAATACATTATAACATCCCAAGAGTAGCACTCTGGGAGAAGGATTAAATGAATGAACCAACCCAATTTGCAGCTCCTGTATTCTCTCCTGCAAGTAATGACAAATCACCCACAATTCTGAAAGTAGAAACCTGAAAGCGCCCCATCTGCAAATGCAATTAAAAAAAAATAATTAATAAACAGAAGGTATTGTGGCATAATCTACCAAGTACCCAGACAAGACAAGAACCTGTCACAACCTCTTAGGATTAACCCTAGAAATGGCAGGAATATTATGCCTTAGTTTCACACACTTGAAGCAGAGGGAGATTGACATCACCATCAAAATTAAGTTGTTCCAGTGCTCCTCTGCCTGTTTATTTTGTTCTCCACATTGCTCCTTCCTCTGTACAAGCTCAGTACAAACATTCATAGAGCTGCACAGCTAAATCAGATGAGGAAACCAAGGAAAAGGGTTTTCTGGTTTGTAGTTGGATTTTTTGTTCCATTTGTAAATTGATTTTCACTTGGGTCCATCTCCCAGCTGGGTGCTCCCTATGGCCACAACAGCCCTTGTGTTGCTGCATGGGATGGGAATAAGCAGCCAGGGGCAAAACCAGTGACAGTAGGTTAAAGTGACCCTGAAATCCTGGCTTTCCTGAGGACCAGTCCCTAACACGGAGAGGTTCTCAGGTGCTCTTGCCATGAGCATGGCCCTGTGCAGGGGAATGACACTCCTCTGCCAGCCGAGTGCTCAGAAATAAGTGGTGTGTACCAGGAGGCAGAACCAGGGCAGTTTGCACGTGAAAAGCACACGTGGTGTGTCCTTCTTCCCTGCCCTGATGCCGGGGTTTCACTCCCCAGGTGTGAAATAGGGATTGTGTTCCCAGGGTCATGCTCACACTTGAAATTATGGACCCCAAAATCTAGATTTTATTCCCAAGTATTTTCAAATGTGGTTCTAAATCGAGAAATTACAAACGTGTGTTGTTAAGGTAAAGCCCATCTATAAGTATTTCATGTTGAAACAAAGATATTTTACTGAACAGGAAGAATGCATTGAAAATCCACTTTAATACATGTTTATTGGTGTCCTGCACTTTCAGTGTAGGAGGTTGGAGATGTAATAAAAAAGTTTCAAAATTTATTGATTCCATTTCATTTAAATCACTCTAAACAACCAGTGCTTTAGAGTTCAGAGAATTAACGTTTACCGACCATTATGAGCAAAATTTTAATATTAACTTTTTTGAGTCTGCTTAGAACTCCTCTCTTTTAAAATTCTTGATACATTCCTCAAAGTAAACAATACATTTCAATCTGTGTCACAATCAACATTGATAAGGCCTTCTTAACCATTTTATACCACCTCCACTGTTACTTCATTGCAAAACACAATCTTGTTTCGTACTATAAATATCCATCCATGCACAAAACACAGGGGGCAGAAGTTACACAGTAATATCTCATGTAGGCTTCCAAGACTTCCTTTACCCTCTGCAGGTTTATGGTACACTTAAAAAGATACCTTTAGACTTGGTCTACTTGGTCTTAAAATACAAATATACAATATCCATAAGCATAAAAAAGTAAAGCTAGATTGCCTTACCATTTGTTATGAACTGCTAAAATCTTATACATGTACAATATAGCATCATGCTGATTAATATACATATTAGTTAAATATATCAACCAATAGTGGGGGTGTGGCCAAGCTTTTTTTTTTTGTTTTGTTTTCAAAAAGAAATTGTTCATATACAAGTAAAAAGATTTAAACTCATATGGAACACCTGAACCACGTAGACATCTGTAAACTCTGCTGAGATATTCAGGTCAAACTGGGGCATAACCTGCTGATTCACTAGAAAGGGAACACCACTCCTCATGGGTGATACCCAAGGTGTGGCGTTCTCAAGAGAATGCAAATTTACCAGCATTCACACTTTCAGGTCCAAAACACTAATTTTAGCATCTTCCATCTCGGTTTATACTTTTTGTATCTATTCATCATCCTCCATCAGAAACAATTCGGTACCTTGACGTTGTCATAGATTTTTCTAAACAAGTAGATATACAGTACAAAGTGTAGATAGTGAAACAATTAAGCACATATATACAGTCTTTGAAAGGCATTTTTGTGACCATTTTAGCAGTGTCTATAGAAAACATTTAAGATAGTCACATTCTGCTGATACCACTGTATTGCAAACTGTCAAGCCACATTTCTTATATTAAACTTGTACTGCATTGTATATTGTACAATTCTTAAGGTGTGACACAAAGGAAAAAAAAAAAAAAAAAAACAACAAAAAACCAACACTAGACTGAGTAAGGTAACCAGCACAGAGCTTCATTTTCCTGAGGTTTGTAAGAATTTTTTTAAACAAACGAAAAAAAAAAATAAAATCACAGTGACCAGGCTAAACTGCAAACATACTGTTAAGTTTTAAACATGCAGTTTATTCGTAAGTTCTATGCACGGTCGACTCAATTGTGGACGTTCACACTGATGTTTCCTCTAAATGACTCTCCACTGCATAATACTTGTATCTTTTCCGCCTGTGGAGATGAGATGGGTGTCTTCACAGAGAAAATCTACATTAGTTACATGACTACTATGTCCACCGTAGACGTGGCTTGGAGCCTAGAAAACACCATATTAGTGAGAACAGAAACTGTCATAAAAGCTTACCCTTATAACATAACATTTATACGACAGTGAAACGAAGGCATCACATCATTCTCTTCAAGTATTTTAATATTACATGAAATTTGAAATTTAATTGTAGTCTCAATCAACCTTAAATAATTCCCTTAGGCATATACATATTCCCATTCTTCCTTTTTTGTTTTGTTTTGGTTGTTGGTTGGGTTTTTTTTTGTACATAGGAAAACAACAATTAATGGATTTGCACGTGTACAAGAGTAAATGTTTTGGAAATACCTTACCCTAAACTGTGAACATGGATATGAGAAGAGATGTACTTTTCCAAAATCATCCCCTGTTGATAGCAGTTTTCTCCCATGTGATCGACAGACAGCGTTGATATCTGTTCCATCTGAACCTTCAGGCCATACACCTGAAACACAGAGGGACTAATTGAAGATTTTTATAATGGAAATAAGTGTGACCACTTAAGTTTCTGTTAAAATATTAATAAATGATTACTTGTTTAAACAACAACAACAAAAAAGGAAAACCTATAAAAATAATTGCAGCTGAGTCAGTATGTGTACTTCAGTACCAGGAAAAGACCAGATCCTAATAGGAAATCAAACACATAAACAAATACTTTATTTCCTTTAGTCATCATTTTTACTTTGAAGAAAATAATTCTGACGAATTATGGTCATGTATCTAAGCCTAAAAGAATATTCCTACGGTTATGTAGAAAAATAACAATTATTGCTTTTCTTTTCCCTTCTGCTTTTGTATGAGCTAATGTCATTTCTTCATACTACTGGAGTCTAAAAATCTACCTATGTATGATTCAACAAACTTGCTTTGTATCAGTAAAGTCTAAAACTTATGATAAGAAATTATGTTGTTTGAAATGTTATTTAGTAAATAGATTCCTCAAAAAGAAACTTAACCTACCATAAATTTTAAATGCTTTTGTTTTACTGTAATTCTTCTCCTTCCTCACGTAACCTACCCCTTACTGTTCTTGCACAAAGCGGTGTTCTAAAATTAAACCTCAACAATGCAAGGGCCTAATCTCTGCACCACATCTTTAAAGTCTCTGAATACTTGCCAGTAATAAATTATAATTGTAATAAAATCAAAGCAGTTATTGAATTATTTCTTTTTATGCAGTACTGTGGGCTTTTTTGGGTTGTATCTTTTTTTTAGGAATTTCAGATTTTATCTAATTCCTAGTCGACAGAAATGATACCTAACTTTCAGAGACCACTGACATAACCAGTTATAATGTGTGTTCTGCCATTAGGATTTGGCAAAAACCCACTTCTGAACATGCAGAATGAAGAGGCACAGAGAAGTTGTTTTAAATAACTGCTTTGACAAAAAAGAAGGCTGTGTGAACATCAAATACTAGCTGAAAAAGGGCAGGAATCTTCTCAAGAGGTCACTATGACAAGCTGGAAATCTCCCCTAAAGAAAATGGTTTAAGAAACAAGATTGCCATTTTGAAATGGGGAAAGGATGATACCAGGGTTTTTCTTTGCAACTCTGTGCTCTTTCAAAATTTATTTCAGTGCCTAACTGACAGTTTTTCAGAATATGTAAACTGAATCCCCTTTTGCTGAAAAATTAGTCCTTTTCTTTTTCCCATCTTCTGCAGACATGGAAAGGGACCGTTTCCTTTCTCTCATTTGAAGATTGATGCCATGCTTTTTTCTTCCTCCTCTTCTCTAAAATTCATTCATTACATCTCTTCTCCCAGAACAATATTTAGACATATAATTATTCTTACTAGTCAGCGTCAGCACGTTATCTGTTAGACCAATGTGCAAAAACCAGAAGCAGCTATTCCAGCTGGGACTGAAGCAGATACTGACAAATGAACGATTACTTCACATTTTGGATGGCATCCTTTTCATTAGACATCCCACTAATGCATCTGCCTTTCCTACAACAGCATAATGCTGTTGACTCACGTTCAGTTTGTAAGCAAGAGTTATCTGATCTGTCTGTGCAGATCTGCTCTCCTGTGTGCTCTCCTCTGGTCTCTATTTGGACAACTGGGTTCTGCTGTCCAAGCATGTAATCTCCTGTTTGTCTCTATTGAATTGCCTCCTTTTTTTCATACCATTCCTTTGTTTCTCAAGACAAAATGCTAATCCTGCAGCTCCTGTATCATCCACACTATTAATAAATATATTCAAACATCATAGTCAATGTACAGTCTTCCAGTCAGTTTTGAACCCAACCAGTCTGAGCTCTGTTTTGCTTGCGGAGCACCTGAAATTTGAGATTTCTTCTATTCATGTCCCACACCTCAAGTACTAATTTTTCCAAAACGGGGCCTGTGATAGGGAACTGATGCCCAGGTTATGCATCCAGCAGCTCATGGCTCTTGCAAGAACAAACAGACCAGGAAGTTTTTCAAAGTCTTTAGTCCTTCATATTTACACGGTTGCATCACTAAAACATCCTCCTTGAATGTGCTTCTTTATATGCTGTTGATTTTCAGTTGAATTATCTGTAACCATTTCCAGGGTGACTAATCCGTTCCCATGCTTGAAGACAGGTGTTCAACAGATCAATGTTCATTTCCCCCCCCGTGTTGGTTATGTTGATCCATGAGGGCTACACAGATGATCTATGACTTTTAGGTGGCTCTACTAAAGTAAGAATAAAATATTCCTAGTTTCAGTCAGCCAGTAGCTACTGAAAAGCCAATATACTAGAAGCCTCACATCCTTGATGACATGATTTTTTCTTCTACGTCCTATGGGGCAATCCCGGCAGGCTTTTGAAGACTTCATACTGGCTGCTCTGAGGCCCCAATGTACTGAATAGTAGAGTGACTTCCAACATTACTGGAGTGGTTTCCAATTTATAATTTATGAGCTTTTTCAATTTATTATTTTAGCCACTAACTTTGCACTTTATCCTCTCCATGTGGGCTCTGAAGGCAAATATATGATTCTGCAGATACTGCATTCATTCTTCTCCATTTTTCCAGTAATTTCTCTGTTCTCTGTGAGGTCCTGAAAACAAGTACTAATGGGCTTGAGATTATGCTAACCAGTTATTTTTACAGATACAACAAGGTTTATCATACTCAGATACTTTGAAAATATCTGACTTATAACTATTTTCCAATCTACTCCTCTTACCCTTCTGTTGGTAAGGAATGGAAGGTCTTACCCTTCCATTACTGGCCATCAGATTGTATTAAGTCTTCTGATAAAGACATATTAAAAAAGAAAAAATTTTTTTTTAACATTTCAGCCTTAGAAGCATCATCTCTCCTCTCTGCAGAGCAGATCAATATTGTCATTGTCCCTTTCTGTACTTGTCACAAGTACACATTTACATTTAGGCTTTCGGTGTCTCCTTGGTCCTTCTACAGCTACTTTCTGCATTCCTCTTCCTTGTAGGACTGGTCAACAACAGTTTTAACCAAATTTGTGTCTTGCTCCCACTCCTATCTTTCCTCTAGGCTGCCAGAGTTTGTGCCTTTCATACCATCTAAGGAAATATCACATCTCACCTTTCCTCTAACTTCAGATCTTCCCTAACAGGGTTTTGGATTTTTGCAGTTTGCCTCCTTGAAGTCTATTATTTTAATTTCATTGCTCTTTTTCCTTCCTTTACTAAGGATCACACCTCCCTAATTCCACTGTCATTCATATTCTTAGTAAATTCTGTCCAACTTCCCAAAATCAAATCTGGAAGAAACTCCCCTGCAGGTGCTTATCTGTTTCCTGTATCAAGAGTTTTGAGAACTGGCAGGTTAACCACTCTACTGCAATTCCTTTCCCAAAAGACACTGGAATAGTTAAAATCTCACACCCTCAGCAATTCCTTTGGTTTGACTGATTCTGTTAACTATTTAAAAAATTCTAATCGTTTCATCTTTCTGGAAGGATGGGCAACAGTATAACCCTGGCATCACTAATATTCTTTTTTTTTATCATCTATAATTATTATCTTTGTAACCTCTCATTCTGAACCTAACTATATAGCTATGAATCCTCACTCTATATGGCACCATGTTCTCTCCCAGTACACTGAATATGCTTTCCAAACTCTCTTACTTTAAAATTCCATTCATTTGATGAACATCCTCCCAATCTCTACATCATTACTGAAAGTAGCAGCTACTTTTATTTATTCCTCATCCTTGTTGCTTTAGCATGGAGGACTGTAAGTATTACACTGTATAGGCATTTTTCACAAGCTCCCAATTGGACCAGTAGAAGATTTTTGGTCCACAGTTTGTCTCCAAAAGCTGATCTGTGCAAGGTAGGGGAAGAAAAACCCTCTCAGGTGCAACACTCCTCTCCTATGACTCTCTGTGCACCAAAAGCAGACCTGTATTCTAATAGCACTATATTTTCCATAAATCCAAATTGGAACATAAGCAATACTCCAAGTATTTCTCATCTCAGAATACCTGAGCCTGAAAAATGCAAAGACTTTGTAGCTCTGTAACTGTGAAACAGGTATACTCAAATCCCAGGAATATGTTAATAGTTTTATGAGGGCCTTCATCCCTCATATGAGAAACACATTATCTCAACATGCAGCCAGCCTTCTAGGATTTCCTCCTTTTACTACCTCTGCATGTTGTAGTGATACCCAAGCACAGCTTGTCAGTTAAATTGTACAAAATTTGAATATGTCTTCCCAGCATATTGCTACTGCCATCCCGTCTTTAGGCTCTAAAAACATGTGCTTTCTGGCTGCCTTCAAACACATCACTGGATCTATTCTGCTTGAAACACGGGTGAAAATCTTCGTCACTGACTGCTTATACTAAAACAGACTCTTATCTGAACTTCTACCGTGGCTTCCTCTTTTTACCTTGAAGACTCAAGAATTTGAAGCTTCTCATACTCAGCTTTTGTAGAGGTCTGACTAGTTCTGCACGTGTTATGGAATAAGTAGAAAGCTTCAGAGTACACTGGGGAAAAGCAGCTTCTTCAGAACTGGCAAAAGAAAAGTTCCATGGAAAGAAACCACCCTGATTTTGCTTGTTTTAGTCTTTCCTCTCTCATTCCTTTCACCTAATTTAATTGTTATACATTGTATCAAAATAGACTATAAGTACTTAATGGCAGGGACTGCTACCCATTTTGTGTTTGCACAGTAAGGGGATTTGGCCCCAGTAGCTGCCTAATTAAACAATAATTCCACAGAACTGGTGCTTTACATTAGAAATTATGAGAAGCAGCTCTAGTGTGACAGAAAGGGCAGCGTGTGATTTCTTCCTAGTCTCCCATTTATGTTGTAATTTAATATTTATACTTGATGCCAGCAAGACTAGTAAATCAGAGTCTTTCTGGATTGAAATAAGAGGACAGATTGTAATAAAAATGGCATAACAGAAGTTCTGTATTTTTCCCCGAAATATGAATAGTCATGTTTCATAAGAAAAAGTTGGCAATTTCAGTGTTTGTTAATAACAAGAACGGTAAAAGCTCGTCAGAGGAAAGACACTTACCAAAAACATGGAATCCTAAAGTACAGGTGTAAGTGGCCCATTCTATATCTCTGGTTGTTTCAACACTCACAACTTGTTTACAAGCTGAGGGGACCCCTACAAAAGAAAAAAAACCAACCGCATGACAACATTTTAATTTCTCAAATTGTATAGATTTTTGATTGCACCAGATGAATTAAAACATATGGTCTGTCTTGGCAGTTATATGTCTCATTTAAATTTTAAATCTGTATTAGACTGCCTGAATTTTGCACAAAAGGACTAAATACAATTCTTACTCACAATATAAGATTTCATAGTCTCCTGAATTAGACACAAGATACTGTGAATTAACAGACCAATCCAGATGAGTAATGAAGCTGGAATGACCCTACAAGGAGAAAAACATTGTATTAACTGCACTAACAATGTCTCTCAATGTGACAGCATGAACACAGTGCTACAAAACATATTTTTTTTTTTAAATTTTAAATTTAAAATTTTAAATTTTATTTAATATAATATATATACATTTATAAATATATAATAAAATATAGATACATGTTTTATAAATAAAATTAAAATTTTAAAAATTAAAGTTTTAAATATTGAATCTGGAGAAGAAAAAGGTTACTTACTGAACATTTCCCAATTCTAGTGTATTTTCTTCCATTTTCACTTACACCGTATATATAAATACAGTTGTCATGGGAACCTATTGCCAAGAAGTTTCCATCTGTAAACACAAAAGTGAACAGTAATTATTCCTGTAAGAATGAACTTAGGCTAATTTTGAAAAGTTAGTGTGTCAAAGACAAGAAGAACTGTTCTTAAAAACCCTGATGCTATAAAGTGAAAAAATAAAACTCTTGTTTTCCTTTTTCATTGCGTATTGATTCACATTTCAAGATTACAAACCAGAAGTTTATAGAACAAATATTACTGTTAAAAACACATGACATTTTTGGAAAGCAGCTACAGTCCATTTTGGGCTAACCTGGTTGCAACAACCTGCACAGTTACATCACCCTTGTTTTTTTACTTCCCAGTGAAACAGCATTGAACATGTGGGGGAGGGAGGGAGGTAAAAGAAAACTAGAGAGTTTAAGACACCACCCATTCAGTGTTGGCAACATTTCATGGCGTATTTATTTTTAACTTCAGTATGGCAAGTGGGAAATTATTTTAAAACAACCCCAAATTTAATAAAAAAAATTCAATGCTTTTTTTTTTTTAAGCAGTAAATAAACCCTTTCAGACCTGGTGAGTAGCGCATTACAGACAGCTGTTCGTTTCCATCTGTGTGTACAGTGACCAAGTCTTTTGTTTCCGTGTCAAACACAAACCACCTGTTGTAAATACAGAAAGAGGCCAATAAATCATTCCATAAGGAATTTAAATCCACTCTAATCTTGACCAACTTTTCTTCTGTCAAAATAGCATATTTTACACCAAGAAAAGAAAAACAGCAACTGCTACTTGGTTTGGTTTATTTTTACTTCAACACAAGGATAGTTTCTTTCCCATGTTTTTTAACCAGAAGAAATGATCAGACATTGATCCTGATAACAATCTTCAGATTTTACTCCGTTTCATGTCACGTGTTAGAATAAAGTAGGCATTACATATAATGACCCTTCTCCTTTAATGACCCTCCTCCTATGCTATGCTGATGTTTAAATTGATACCTACATTAAATCATAGAGCAAAGGAAAACACAAGCAAGAATCAGGACCATTCTCTTTTGATAGAAGGATTAGCTTTATTTATTATTTTAAGTTTATTCATTTTTTTTTATTTTTATTACACTTGATTTTTTAAAATTAATTTAAATTAATAGTTTGTGGAAATGTGTAGAAAAGAAAAGATAAAATTTGCATTTCAATACTTGCATCAAATTATTAAAGACAATGTAAAGATTTCTCTCAAAGCTTCTCCTTTTGATTTACTTTATTTAGTAAATAAAGTAAATCTAGTAACCAGAGTAAATCCTTTATTTAGGAATGATATACAATCTGAAATAATCATGGGTCATAACCTATAAGCATTCTGTATGTTCCCAGATAAGTGGAACTGTTCTCAATACTAACAGCAAAGTCTGCCCTCAAGTGACATTAAAGGAGAGGATGAAGTTAGAGCACAGGGGTTCCTTTCTCTTAAGACAGGTTAAACCCAGGGTCTGCCCGTGACCCACTACGTGCCTGAGGGCTCAGTCTGCCCTGTAAAATGGAGACACTTCTTTTTACCCCGGTTTTGTCTGCTTCGTTTGTGCCTTACACTCTTCAGGCAGAACAAATCTCTTAATATGCATTTTTACACTATGTCTAGCACCGTGGAACATTTGACAAATTTTTACTAAGCCTCTGGTTGTCAGTGCACTAGAAAAAATAAACCACTTATTAAATTTTCCAACGAGCAACTTCTTTTTTCTATGATTCCCTCATAGAAGGGAATCCTTCCCTTCTCCCGTAGAAGCCTCAGAGAAGACCTCTGCATGCAACTGCAAAGTTAACCCTTTATCTCAAACTCTTCCCTTAGCCTCTCCCTTGCTACAATGGACACAAAGTTTTAACATTTAGGTCACTGCTGTGGTGACAGGACCTCCCACGCATGGTCTCCCTTCCTCCCCTGTCCAAATCCATCTCCTCCCTGCTCTTGGATTGCTGCTCTCCCAGGGCTGAGACCAGCTCTAAGTGCTGTGTCCATACAACACTCAGCAAACACAGGGTACTGGCCTCAGATGAGGGTTTCTGGAAAAGTGATGTAGTGTCTGTTGGTGCCCAAACTGTAATTCTGTGCATCTTACCTTCCGGTCAGTGTCCCTACTGCAACGACAGATGCTGAAGGATGAAAACCTGAAGACTGCGCTGGATCCTAAAATGGGAAACACACTATTTTACCAGTCCAGGTTATAACAGTAACACACTTCAATTATCTGCCTCATGAATAGAGCAACACTCTCTCGTTGGTCTTATATGGTGTTTGTTTTGGTTTTTTTAAATATAAACTTGAGGGGGAGAGTGCATTTTTAAGTGATTGAAATATTACCCAACAGAGTTTTTTTCCCTTCTCTACAAGGCCACTGTTTTCTTTTCTTCACTACCTAAAAATAACGTGGCGAGTGATTTTGTAACAATAACATTGGCAAAGGCAGCTCCTCAGCAAATCACAAACAAGAAAGAGATAAAAATAACATATTAAATTAGACATGACCTAAGAATTAAGTATCAAAGCTGCAGTTTACCCAGTCTAAAGGACAAGCAATACCTTTTTCAACAAAAGGTAGGTATCACTTTGCATGGAGGGGTAAAGCCCAACTTCTACATGCACCGACACCTCTTCCAGCATCTGCCAGGTGCAGCTTAAGGTGGGAGACTAAGGGCATAAAGTGGGTTTCTAATTTTGATATGTAATTTTAAAACATTTTACTTTGTGTATTGTATTATTATGGAGATGGGTAGAATTCCAGTGGTTTTTTTTGCAATTTAAACATATGCCTAAAAACCATGGTAAGCATTTTCTTTCTAATACTTGTTCATACAAAGAATGAGCCCCAGAACTCTTCAGGTCATAGAAGTCTCAAAATAAATAGCTTATTTTTTCTGATACCTGCCAAAAATAATTTTAAAATGTAAGCAAAAATAAACCCAGTAACATCTCACAGAAATGCTTATGTCCTTGATTTCCTGTATTCTAAAATACTATTGCGTTGCAGCCATTTTAGAAAATCTGTTTGTATCAATTTGTAATCACTTGCCCTAGAGCTGTGTATAAGGGTTATAGTCATTAATTTTAAACAAGTGATTAATTTAAAAGACATTGCTAACTCTAGAGAAATTTCAGAGAACTGTTGAGATCCAGGATTTCTATATATAGGTTCTAATTCACTACAATAGTCCAGAAAGGAAAACTTGCTGATTTTTTAAAGTATAATTTCATAGTAAATGTCAAAATATTCTCCTGAACAAACCAGAAGTTCAGTGAATTCAATCTGAGCAGTAACTTGTACTTATAACTACATTAAAAAGCTTTACATAGATTTCAATGATAAACAGATTAACATGAAATTATTTATTTAGATAATCAGTTACTGATTTATGAAACAGTCTCAGATATTTCAAGTGGTAAATAAGGAGATTATTGTCAAGATTGATAACAGAAATCTTGGCTTAATGAAGTGGTGTGTGCTTGGAGGGGAAAACAAAAAAAACCAAGTCTACTTTAATGGTCCTTCTGCTGTTGCCATTGACATTTTCACAAGAATCCAGGTAAAGAAAACAGTTTTTTAAACATTTCAATAGCAACAGTTTCTTAGAGTGTCTTATAATTGAAAAAACACAGCTAAATATTAGTTGAAATTCACTGTAAATCATAATCAGCTACATTCTAGTTCTTTTTTTCAGAGGACTAAAAGAACAAAACAGTGGAAATTACTTTCTTTTTTGAGTTGATGATTTCTTAAGTAACCTTATTTCTGAGATAGCAGCTCATCTAATTAATAGATTTGTTCCTATTCTCCATATTGTACTTATCTCCACTAATGACATTTCACTATCAACCCAAACTTCTAAATGCTCCCTTCTTTAGACTCCAAGAGAGCAAAGTGCCAAATTTTGCACTTCTCTTCATGACTATAGGCCATCCTCAGTGTATCATTCCTGTAATGAGAAATATATCAGAAGGACTAGCTTCTTATTCTCCCAGCGTTTTGGAAAGTGCACACGTGTATATAAAACCATACACCTTTACACTGAGCTGAATTACATAATGATTTTTTCCCAAGAAAAAAGAAATTTATTAGGGTAGCATAAAAAATGGTACATTTTTTCCATCCTTTCCGCTTCAGGATATTTATAAGAGACTTGCACAAAACCTCTTGTGCTCCATTTCTAAGTAATCAAATTAAGTCCCCATAAAAAACTATAATAAAGACCAGAAAGGTATATGTACAAGTTTCCAGTTGTGTCATTGTCTGAGTTACTCTGCAGAAATTCTTCATGTGCAATTCAATCTAGTGTGTTCCTATTTCATACTGCACAACACAGCACGTGGCTACTGTTGTATTTCAAACAAACAAAAAAAAAGGCACCAGTTTATCTCTTCTTAGAGAGTATACCAAGGACTTGGCTTATAACTGCTCACTGATTTTTAAAAATATGTTTTATTGTTGAAGTTCGTAACCTAAATGTGCTGGTATTTATCTGATCTTGCTTCTTGGTAGCAGTTCAAGAGATTTGCAAGCACGTGAAGGTTTTGGTGCATCTCGAGGATTGATCATTCCCCCAAGGCCCGAGCACTGTTCTCCTACAGACTCAAGGGGAGTTTTAAATCCCAATCATATGAACATATCTTAAACACTAAAATGATCAGAAGGTAGGAAAATGCAATTATCTACTTGCTTCTCAGGCCAAACCCTTAGTATTATTGATTTCCATTTTTTTTCAGATCAAAAGAACTTACTGTTATTTCCTGTCTTTTAATTTCTTATACTAGAAGCCAATCTGTCTTTATAACTGAAGCACTGAACTGTGAAAATACAGCTCCACCTCTGGGGCAGTGGAACTGTGGATTTGGTTCCTCCAATTAATTTAGAGGTCAACAAAAATATGGCTCTTGGAACATATGCCCTTGGATAGACAGAATAAATGCCAATTTCCACATTCACCAACCAGGGATGATTTAACAAGTGCATACAACTGGAGGGGGATAAATGTTATTCTCTTAAGATTGCTTCAGCCTGACGCCACAGCATACACTTCCTGCAGTGTTCACTATCTAACTTAAAGTCTTATGTAGGCCTGAAAATGAACAGTCTTTTTATGAAAAAAAAAGTTGCATAATTAAGATTTTCAAAACTTTATGTAAACTAATAAAATATTGTTTATTCCATCACATGGAAAGCCATTTTGTCAGCAACATGAAGGTCATCTGTAACTTCCTGGCTACGGTTTGATTTGCAAAGCTGTGTATTGGATATATCTCTACCCTAGGGACTGGTTTCTTTCTCCTGAAGTCATTTTTTACTTTTTCCACTGTACAGAGGGCAGATAAGAAAGACTGAGAAATAACTTGTTTCTTGCGATCAGTGCTTGTATCTCAAAAAAAAATCATGTTCTCACATCTATTAAAAAAATGTAAAGAGAGAGAAGAGTGTTTGAAAAAAATGTGATGGTGGCATTTCAAAATAGAGAGATAAAAGCATCTTCACTATCTCTGGGAGATAAGCCACTGTCTTTTTTGGGGTAAATATTTAGAAATGTGATCAGGTGTCATAAAACATATGCTAAAAATTCAGTTCCTCGTGATGCATGTAGGCAACAAGATCACATGTCACCACAGAGCCATTAGGAGTCTGCAGATGCACAACTGAGCATCTAAGTCCTAAACACCAAGTTTCATACTAGAGACAGGAAGTGAAATTCTAAAAACAATTTTTTTTCTTTGTGAACAGGATGCATAAAACCACTAATAAATCATAGAACATAAATTAAGAAGGCCAAAAAATGTGACAAAAATGTATTTTCCTTCTGAATTCTGACTACCATGCTTAGGAAAGAGGTAGTGCTAGTATAATCCTGATCAGAACTACTTTTAAATTATAAATTCCTAGTAAAAAAAATACAGATATCATCAGCATTGTGTACTTCTCTATGATTTAGCATATAGATCCATATAACCTAGGCTTTTAAATTCTTGGTTTTAAGGGTTTTACATCTATTTTCTGACAGACAAATTTTACAACTCTCACATTTTTTTTCCTCAAGTTAATATTTTAAGGTATTTTTAATCAATAATTATATGAAAAAACCAAATTACTTGAGAAGTTCTATGATGGGAGTAGAATTGTGTTTAATAAATTTATACCTCTATAATCTTGTTCCAGATAGGACGATGAGTTGTAGCATCCCAGAGGGTAATGTGTTTGTCATGTCCACAAGTGAAGAACTGAGGTTTAGAGGAATGGACTGCAAGTCCCCAAAGCTCATCAGTGTGACCCTACACAAGCAGAAACATTTCGTAAAAAGGACAGTACCATCAAAATTGAATGTGTTTAAACAGGACTAAAGTGACCAATCTGTACAATAAAGCATTAGAAAAGCACATTGGCTTAGACAGATGTATATTTATAATGTTATTTATTGCCAAAAGTACTGCAATAATAAATCAAATGCATATTTATGATACTTAACTTTAAGCAATACCTTTGCTCCTATTACATACATAGAAACATTCTTGTAAGGCAGCAGCTTACCTGGGTAATTGGGAAAAAATCTCCTGATAGTGTGCCCTGTAGGACGAAGTTTCTAGTGGTTCCTATTAATACAACGTCACCTTTTCCCTCTGCTACTGTTCTTATTGGACCAAACTGCTCTGGAATCTGTGGACAAACAGATAACTCAGACAATTTGTCAAGCACAGCTATTTTAAAAGACACATGGCCTAGCAAATGCATTTTAATAAATGTTGCACAGAGAAGAAATGAAATGGATGAATATATATGCCTGACTTTCAAAAGTTTATAACAACTTGCATTAGCTCAGTAACTGTCTTTATAACACTACAAGAAAAGACATCCTTATATATGTACAGATAAAACAAGTATTTCAACAAACAGAAAAGGCTCCTTCGTGCTAACTCAATCATAATTTAATTGCAGCTGTAATATCAGACTAAGTATTTCTACTCAGAGATAGTGTCAGGCTTTGTATCACCAGTACTTTCTTGCAAGGAACATTGCTTTAATTGCAGCCTAGGTTCTGAAAAAGCCAGTGCAAATCTCCAATATAAAGTTCACGGGAAGATGTAAAACTTAAAATAACAAGGAATACCATGGTATGAACAAATAAAAGAGAAAGAAGGGTGTCACAGTTAGAAACAACACAACAAACATGTACTTTGTACTGTGGTAAAAAAAATCTTTCAAGTTCCTACATAGCAATTGAAATAATTTTGAGAAATTCTTTAAAAAAAAAAACAACACCCCCCCACCCCACCCCACCCCCCCCCCCCAAACCCCAAACCCAACACTAATTAAAAAAAAAAAATAAAAAAAATTAAGTACTAAATCTCCCCAAACCCCCTCACATCATTTTGGAAAAGAGGAAAGCACAGTTACATTTTAATAGTATGATACTCTGAAATGAAAAATGATCTCACATTATTAATTGCACAGAAAGAAAGAAATAAAATTAAAAATTGTGAATATAAGATTTGTTTTCCAATTACGATAGATTTTAAAAAGGATATATTATGTTAATTAATAGGCTATCACAGGAATGACTTGATGACTCAGATGATGTTACATTTTACCATTGATTTGCTTTCCCACAGAACGCATATACATAAGAAAAAAAAAATTGATTTAAAAAGCTCTGTTCAGAAAACAGCTAAAATTTCATATTGAATAGCAGAGTAATTTCAAGTGAGGTGGTATCACCTCAGTTTTGTGAAGTTTTTGGTAATTTCCACTCCAAGATATCAGCTTTCGGTCTTTTCCTCCTCCTGATACTAGTGTGCCATCTCGCAGCATACACAGCGCAAATATTCCTCCTTCGTGTGCCCCCTGAACTGCGTGGCTTATTCTGTTGGTACCTAGACAGAAGGAGAAAAAGATATTACTAGCAAAATACTCAGCCTCCTCCTTTTTTTTTTTATTTTTTCTCCATTTCTCTACTACCTGTTGAGGATTATATTTAAACAGTGATAATGGCGGACATGGAGTGTTGCACAAAAATGCTCAGACCCACAGAAGAGAGTGATTTAGTACATCTTAAGAACATATTCATCTCAAAAATGGAAAGTATACATACTAGTATACAGTCTAGTTTAAGCATGAAGTAAATAGCATTTTTTAAACCTTTCCTGGAGCTTTAAGCTAAACCCTTTGACATCACATTTGTCCTGCAGTAGCACTACGCACCTTATCAACCAAAAAACCATGTAAACCTAAACTAGAGGTCTCTGCACATCTGGTAGAAGGTGCTGAATCACTCTCGGAAAGAGCCTGTACTACTTTATTGATGAACTTGGCTTGTTAGAAGTACCTTCTAACCAACTACATTGGATCAAATATCTCTAATTTGATGAACCATTACTACTATGAAGTATAAAGAAACGATTACTTGGCATTCTATTACTGAAACATACACCTTGTATCAGAGCTTGGCTAACGAGCACAAGTGAGGGGTAAGTTGTGAAGAAACAACTGCTTTTTCCTTTATAAATTCCATGTGCTTCTACCCACATCTATGGATATAATGTGCCAGTTACAAGAGATTTTTACTAAGAGAAGTTTTTGTTAAGGTTGCTCCAAACTGGTGGAAGCAGCCCTCGCTTGAACATAGAGCTTGAGTCAAAAGTAGTAAAGACACAGAAAGTACGGTCTACTAAGATAGTAAAACAAGAACAACACTTTTCTCCATTGCAAAAGAACTGGCAGAGGTGAGAAGACCTTGCAGAAGACAAAGAATTCGCTTTCATTCCTGTGAGAAAGGGTTATATTAAAATTTCACTATTAATTTCAATCTTGTCTTACCTTTCCCCCAAACCAAAATGTTTCCACTTGAGTCTCCCGTAATAGTATCACCATTTCCAGAAAAGGTCACACACAGGACAAACTTTGGCTTCTCTTGTTTCTGTGTGGTTATGAAAAATATACACTCACAGCAACACACAACCCATTTACTTTAACTGTATGCACCTGAGAAATTTAGTTAAACAGTTGCATTGTTGTTTAAATGTCAACACAGGAGTTAAACACATTCTACAGTCTAAACAGTTAATCTGCACAAGGGCAAAAGATGCATCAACTGAGGTTGGTGGCCTAATCCTGCACCCTTTAATTACAAATTGCGGACAGAGCAAGTGGGAAGGCCTGCCAACTCTTAGCCCAAGACCAGGAATGCTCTGAGATAAACCAAATCCCCCAGTTCCTGCATAATCCCAAAGGCTTTAAGTATTTAGAAATGGCTACAGATGCACACAGGCTTTATTACTGCAATTTTTAACTCCAAAGTTTCTAGGAGAAAAGTATTACTAGAGAGTTTGGCTGCAATGTAAGAATTGAGGAATCATCTCTTGAAAGTATTCCGAGGTTCAACAGTGGAAACGTTGCTTTGAAACCCTGCACTTAAAATACAACAACAAAATAGTGAAATATATAAGGGGATAAAAAAAAATGCACTAGGTTCCCTAGGTATAGCTTCCAATGACATTATTATAATGTTTGTTGACTACCAGTGTGTATGGACTTTTTGTCCCTCAAACTACAAATGTTCTCAACAAGGGCCACCATGCTTTTCCATCTGCAACAACCATTGCAAATAACAGAGTCAGAAATCTCCCCTAGTAGCTCAGAAATTAAAAGTGTATGAAAAATACAATGTAACAGAATTTAAATGACAACTGCATTACAAAACTCCGTTGTGGAAGTTTTACCCATGGAAAAGTTCTCTGTGTCACATCATGAATGTTACCTGAGTTTCTGCAAAATTTCAAGTTTTATAACAATCAGTTATTTTGATTTACTCAAACCTTACTAACCCTTACTTCGATATGACTGTACCTTTAATATAAACATAAAATTAAGGAAATATTTTCTTTTACCTCAAATAATCCTTGCTTTTTAATAAGGGAATTCCCTTCCAGTGTCCAAAAAGAAAGGTGTGATTTTCCACACGTAACTATTATATTTGTATCAGTAGGGTGAAAATCTGCAGCAAATACAGCCTCATTAGAGCACTTGGAAGGAAAAAAGAAAAACATTGTATCAAAATTTAAAAGTCAAAGAAAACAAAACAATATGAAATGGTTTTCTAGTTAGATAAACTGATCAACTCTTTATATAAGCAAAATTCTGAGCTATTCATTTATTAACATAGTCTGGAATACTTTGGTAGAATTATTCAAAGTCAAAAGGTTTTATGTTTTCATAAGTTAGTATCAACAGTTATCCTTCAAAACTATGTCAGATAATGAGAAGTTCTACACAAAAGATTAGTTTAAGACATTTCTTTTCTGCACATGCTTCTAGCATTGCTGCCTAGACTTTTCTAAACAATTCTAGAATAACAACAATAGCAAAATTTTAAAAAACCAAACTATTGGAATAATCTCAACAGAGAGAAAACATTCTCTGTGAAAGTGTTAAAAAGGCACAAGTTATAGGGAAATACGTTTTCCCTAAATAGGGAAAGACATTTTATGATGAGAAATCCAGATTTACATAGAAGCAAGTAGTACAAAATATCTTATTGCCACACCTTGACATCTGCCAGCTTTTCCTCTTTCTGCCAGTCCCACACAGAAAGCACGTGGTCATTGGAGTCATCCACGGAGCAAAGACTACTTCCTCCATTCTGAGGCAAAACATGGAAAATATTAATGCATCCCACAACCAACATTAGAAAAATATAAGTACACATTCAAAATAATTAAATACCTTTGTGTAGATAAAAGTGGAATGCTTACTCTTTAACTGTTGGATTTTTATTTATCCCATCAATCTCATGAAATACAATAGAATCATTAAAAAATAGAGCTAAAGAGGGATCTAGAGGAGGAAGTCTTGCAAACTGTAAACAAACAGACTTTGTCAGGAATTATGCAGGTACCTCTCTTTAAATATTCAGTGGCTGAAATTCCCAAGGCAAACTACACATCATTATCTACCAAGAAAGCTTTTTCTGATAATTATACTGAGTTTGTTTCTTAACAATTTAAGACAATTTTGACTATTTCTTGCTATTATATTTGCTACAGACAAAGTGAAAAAATTTACTTTTCATATAGGAATAATAGATCCAAATCAGGGAATGCAGTAAGAAATTAGAAAACAATTTATTACTTACAGGTGTCTTTTATATAGTTATGTCTTCTATAAACCTTTCTAACCTTAATGACCCTAACTCCTTTAGTCTTTCTTCATGCATCATATTTCCTAGACCTCCAGTCAGTACCCATTATTTCTGATGTGTGAATCCAAAGCCTGGATGAGGAGCTCCAACTGAGACTCCACCTGAGCTGAGAGGAGATGACAGACATCTGTCTGACTAGTGATGGTCACTGCAGTACAACCATAAGGTCTTTTTCCAAACAGGAGCTCATCAGAAAGTAGCTCTTGAACCATTTTTTCCAATCTTCAGTGTTCGTTCCTAGCCATGTGTCTACAGTGGAATAAACCATCAAGTAATGCCTTATTGCTTCTCAACCCATTCAAATATGATTTTTGTATCCTGTTGATCCTGGCATCAGCTGCATTAGCTTTGACTGCAGATGAGATTGCTGGAACAGCTTGTGGTTCCACAAGCACTTCTTTGGAATGCTGACACAAACAATTCTTCCACTGCCACCCAGATCTCAGCCTTGTGATCTGAGCCACCACAAATGTCTGGACTATCATAAAGTGAGCCTCTTTGGGTAATGGATCCAATTTGGGGAAAAAATAGACCCAGGCAAACACTGTTTCATTTTGTGTAGATATAAGCCCCTAATACACACCTCAAGCAGAACTACAAAAATAACTGCCAAAGCAACTCAAGAGGTGGAACAGAGATGGGACTAAGTATCCTGAAGAGAGGACTGTCTTAAATGAGGTAAGCAGATGGCAAGTGATGCTCAACACAGGCCAAGCTATGACTGTGAAATTAGAGCACAAAGCAAACATATTAAACACTTTCTTATGGCATCTGCCAATAGCAATCCAGCAATCCTCTGTTACTGAGGACATATTTACTCCTCCAGCGAGATATGTATGGAGTATTTGCTTGCTATTTGCTTTTGTTTATCTTTCAAAAGTGATCTTGACCTGTGTTGTCTTACACCTTTGTATTCTTACACAGCTCTCCCAATTCACTCCTCTCTTTCCTGCTTTCTATAAAATATTGTCACCAACAAGTTTCAAATATTCATGAAAACTTTCACTGAAGTACGTTTTACCTGTGGAATACACAGCTTAGTCCTCTCCTCTTTAAAAATGCTGCTGAGACAACCAGACAGCACCACGTACACCACTTACGGATTCTGTTCTGCACGCAGGGTTTCAAAACTTGTGCGAGGCAGGTTACAAACTCACACTTCTATATGGGACTCAAACGCTGTTTATGTCAACTTTTTTTTTTTTCTCTCTCTTATAGACTATGGTTCAAAGGATGATGCCAAGAGGCTAGCAACAGGATTCTAAGTGGGTTTTTTTACAATCTTTTATACAGATCGTTTGGTGGTTTTAAGTGAAAGATTTTGCTTCTCCTATAAGAACTCTCATTTTCTAAATCCAAAATCTAGGGCATTGTCAAATCTTTCTTTGACACAGTATCTGTTTATCTAGGGAGAAACGCAATGGGATGATAAAAGAAAAGAAGTAAGGGTACTGAAATTTTGAGAACACAAGTACTTCTGCCATGAAGTACTTGTTCACTTGTACACTCCACTTGTACACTTGTCCATGAAGAAATGAATTACATTTTATGGTATGCATAAGGTAGACCTCTGAGACTGCTGAGATACTGCTAACCTTAGTAATGACATAAACTGTTGTAAACAACTGGCTTGCAACCTTTCCACTGCTAAAGAGGAAAAGAAAGCTCAGAAGTTTGTTTTTTTCAAGGAAGCAAAACATCAAAGACTTCAAAGACCTTTTCAGCAGACATTCTCCATATGATTGTTCATTTACTTCACTTACAGACTTAGAAAAAGCAATGCAAGTCACAGCTCGGTCAAAAAACCCCATTCCAATGACATGCAGGGTATTCAGAGTTACGGAATCCCAGACTCGCACGTGTGGTGGCAGTTGCTATAAAAGAGACACAAAAAAACCAGCTGAAACAATGGTGGAAAAAAACAGGATTAAAAAAAAAAAATAATAGAATCAAAAAGACCCCACAACATTTTATCACAACTTAACAAAAAATTATCAGAACTCCTCTAGAGTCATCCATGTAAACACAGATACTCTACAAACAATTTGCTGATTAACATGCTTAGGACCAATATCTTGGTCTGACTTTCCAGAGCACACAACACATCAGGTTTCACTGATGTCTGTTAGTTCACTGAAGTTAATGGGCACTAGGCAATTCTTCATTAAGTGAAAATCGTTGATGACCTTGCAACATGGGACTTACTGGAATCATCAGTTTACACTGTAGCAACTGAGATAATTCTGGTCAATCTCAAACAGCAAGTGTAGCAAAAAGATTAAGAATGCTTAAATTGTAATTCATTTCAGTGTCATAAAAACAGCCGTGGAAAAGAACTGTAGAATTGTTATCAGAACTAGATGGCTTTTGGAACATGAAATTCAAGATATATGTAATGCTCAAGATCATTTCTTATGAAAGCTCAGTGGTTCCCCCTGGCTCCCCCTCTGATCTTCGACTTCTGCATCACAGACAGCCCCTCGCAGGCTGAACCTGGTACAGACAGAAATGCTTCTCAAATCCACTAGAGGGCAATCCCAGGAAGTAGTTGCTGATTAAGTTTCATTTGATAAACTGGAATTTAACGCTGTATCATCAGCCTTTGCAGGAAAACAACACAAGTCATACTTTACTTCCTTACCCCCCACCCCTCTTTCAAATTAAATGAACATGTATTATTCCAATATCAAGGAAAAAAAGCATCAGACTTCAGTCTTTCTTGCTCGTAAGTAGTGAAATTGCCTTTTAACATATATTAATATATATATTTAAAACAAAAATCAAGGATACCTCAGTATTTCAGTTATTTAAATGGCTTTATATAAGCTTAGTTATATACCACATTCCCCTCAAGCACAGACATCAAACCTTTAGATTTTATTTCACAAACACAATGGTAAAGTAATTGTATTTATGGAGTTATGAAAATAAATATCAGAGATTTCTCCAACACACAATAAAAATTAATAGTTTATGTTACTCAACTAAGTTATCTTTACATAAACTTTATATTAGATAACTGGGATTTTGTTTTCCTCATTTACTTAAATTAGTTAGCACATTGCTAATCTGTTTTTATCCTAAAATTCTTCTTTGACATGCACCAAAAATTTTGTGCTAGTCTGGCTGTGACATCAGTTACATACTCTGCTGAAAAACTTCTTGTTTTTCCTGCCTCTGCTTGTTCTCATTCTTTCTCACTTGACTTAGCTCTTTGGAGCAATGTTCATCTTCCTCTGTTCAAATAAATTCCTAGCCTACAGCTAAGCTTTACAATAAAACAGGTAATGACAGCAAGATCAAGAATTAATTATTTTTCATCAAATAACCCAAAGCCATTCTTATTTAGTAGCTGTGGTCAGAAATTAAGTGGTATAATGTAAAAAAGTTTATCTCTGCTGCTTCTCCTCTTTTACCCTACATCTGCCCTCTCAAGTCTCCTTTGTAGTCTCATCTTTCCATGTCTGTTTGGAGACCAGCTCCAAATTTATCTTCTGGTCAACCAGTCTGGGTCATTAATGGGAAACCACTAACTGATCTTGATAATGGAATTGGATAACTTTGATATTGTGCAATAGGAACTCTCAAATTAAGTTTTGGTTGTGGTCAGTCCCAAAATGTAAGGCCAATTTAACTGCAACATAGAAAGAATATAGCCTATATCTTCTGGATACATCTGTGAAATACATCCAATGATATGTCAGCAAAAGGGTCACTCACTTTTCCATCCTTGGATGTCCCTGCAACTTGACCTGTTGCTATAGTGATCCTATCAGGATGGACAGCCAGGCTAAAAAAAGAAAGAGAGGCCAAACTTAAAGCCATTTATTATCTACTTCATCAAACTTTCATGTAAGCCTGTAATAAATCGCCTTACTTTAGTCATATGAAATACACAGCATACATGTAAACATTTTAAAAATATAAAACCAGAACTGACAAAACAATTTTTGTGCTCTTTATTAAAAAAACCTGTTCCCTTGTGAACAAGGCAGGACAAGCAGAATTACTGCTTAAGCCCTAATGCTACAAAGCACATATCAACCATTCCTCGGTCTAACTTTTGTTGGGATTCATCTCACCCAGATTTAAAGTGGTTGCAGTGTATAAGGAGTCTACAATTTGCACTAGTTATCTAACTTCAGATATCTCTAATCAGAGGTTGTAGAGACCTGGTCAGTACAGTCAGTGCTGTCTAGCGATAATCCCTCAGAGCAAACATGTGTGTATCCACTCCAGTACTGCTCTTCAGACTGTACTGACTGGATATTCAGCAACTCTCATAGAGAGATATCAACTTCTCACTAATATTTTTTCAAAAGATTAACAAAGTCCTTTGGTACGTGAGAACTAGGATACAGAAAATAGGAATTGAGTGATGTGAGTTCTAAAATTAAACCCGAGATTTTTGAAACCATAATGAACATTAACTAATACCTCTAAGAAAAAGACAACCTAAACTTTGACTTTGTACTAAATCCTGGAGTACAATCTACTTTTGCTCTAAAGCCTCTCTCAACTCCTTTTTCACTGCAGCTACTTTGCATACAGTTGTAGAGGCAAAGTGCCCTGCAACAAAAGAAAAAAGCAAAACAAAAAACTGTGGCAATAATTCATCCAGCCTTACAACACAAAGATATCCTCTTTCTAAGAAACCTGAAAACTTTGAAATATCTAGAGTTAGACCCTTTGAAAGAAAGAAATGAGATGGAACAGGTTCAAGTTAAAAATCTCCTTGTAAAACAACTAGGTTATACAAATAACTCAATTTTATGAAACATGCTCACAATGGAACTAGATTTGGTTACGAGGTCTATTTTGGGCTTTCAGGGACAACAGGTGTTTCATTAAAGCTTGATCTAAAGAAGGGATGTCAAACTCATTTCACACATTAGGGCTCATCAGATAATCTGGATGCTCTTTTTCAGCTACACTCAGCAAGCAGACAGATACTCTCAAAATAAACCATATGGTTATTTAGTTTTCAATTTAATGATTCATTCAATTTAATTATATTTCCTGATATCTAGTATCCTCTAAGTTCGAACACATTCTGAAGCCCAGGCTGGAGACCTGCACAGCAGCAGATAAACTATGCTGCTCAGGACTAGTACAGAGAATATCTGCCATGATGTAGACATGTCTGAAGACTACCAGGAAGACCACGGATCAGATAAAAACTGTTTTGTTGGTTAAATTGAGCCTACAGGATCTGCATCTGGCACCTAGACGCACATGAAGATGAGTAATTCAATCCTACTTAAAAAGGGGAAGGAGAAGAATATAAAGAAGTAATTAGTTTTTAATCATCCTAAAAACACAATAAGAAAAATTAGTAGATCTATTAAGTCAGATTTCTATTTTCTGTATTCTCAATGTTAAAAGTATATTAATTATGGAAAATAAACGTTCTCAAATAAATCCAAGGAGCAAATGCTATCAACTTAGAGAAACAAGCAGTAACTTGGAGGACATCAACAGAGGAACTTCATATAGACACATCCAAAGAAGGTAGCACAGCACAGCCCTCAAGGCAAGTTTGACAAGCAAGCTCAGGCTCTGTTAGGAACACAGTTGGATATCCTCATGTCTGTGCCATCAGATGCTTAAAGGAATTGCATCGTGTGCTGACTAAATAGAGCTGTAACAGACTTCTAACATCCTTACCTGGACTACTGTCAGACCTTTATAAGAACCCAACTTATTCACAACTTAGAAGTTAATTCACTTCAATTTTCAAAAGTATATTGAAAGAACAAAACATCACCACCCATACACTGTTTTATGACAAAAAAAGAAAGATTAGGTGACTTACCACTTCACATCATCATTATGACCAGTGTAATGTCTCTGAAGTTGCTCTTCAACATTGAATAACACAACTACAGACGCGATGAAATATACAGTTTCGCCCGTTGGAAGAAGATAGAGATTACTGCGACAGTCCCGACCCCTATAGCCATAGCTAGCATGTTGGTCAAGCTGCAATAACATTATCTACCAATTAAGAATATTACAAATAAGGAAAAACAAAATAGATGTTATGCCCCTGAATTTCCTGAAGTCAGTATCTCTTGGCTTGAGCACAGCTTTATCACTTTACGGCCTTCAGAACTCCCTCCCTCACTATTGTAAAAAATTAAATGGTTTCACAGACTTGGAATTACTGAAAACCTACATATCCTACAGAAAATAAATGGTAAAAATGATAGGAATTTGTAAATTGAACTATCCTTTTAGTATCCTCTAGAATTTGCTAAATGCCAGACTAGGGCAATATTAAGTTTTTCCCAAGTGTATTTACTGTTTACACTGCTTGACTAATTAAAATTAAAATGTAGACTTGATGGAAAGGCTAATAAGTCATTCAGTACATCTCCCTGCATTACATTAGGATTGATTGCATTACCCCATGTGCAGGTTGATTGATTTCATTATTCTGGGCATGACCAGCCAGATGGATATGAGACTGTAAAAGGGTTACGTCATCCATTCCAATTTCTTTTTGTAATATTTCAAAGGCAGTGGCCCAGATTCTGATGCTAGGCATATCAACACTGATCTAAAATTAATCCAGTGAAATAACTGGAATTAATCCAGAAATAATCTCATTTAGACCGCATGTTAATTCAGCCAAATTATGTAGTTTTATTCTTCTGAAGAGTCATTAGGAACTACAACTTTTTTGGCTTTCCTTTTTTACGGGAACAGAGAGAAACAGCATTAGCAGAATCTTGGCAAAACAGAAGTGCATTCTAATTCAGTCAATATGGAGAAACTGGCTGTGAGAAATACATGGAGAGGTACTGAACCCCCAATTATACCATATTGAATAGATACCTGTGCACTATTCTCCATAGTCACTGATAACCCAGTCAAACTAAAATACTCATATTAACAGTATCCAAGAAGTAGGGACTATAGTTATTTTACTTCTAAAGTAGGAATTTAAATAATAGCTTGCTGATTATTTTTTCCCCATAAATGCAAGAGAAATAGTGCTGCATAGCCAAGTATCAAAATGTGCATTTGAAAATACAGCTTTTGGACACCTAAATTGAAATATTTCATCCAAAGTTCCTTCAACTTTGAGATATTTAAATTTGAAGACTTGAAAATAAACAATACCCTCAAATTTCAAAAGCATTTACTATCAATTTTGAACCTGTCTGGAAAGGTCAAAGATACTACTCTAGATTGCATGACAGTGTTTTATATGTTTAAATTTCTTTTAATCTGTAACGCCAGGCACCATTACCAACTGAGGCCAACATAAAATTTCCCCAGTTCAACAAAATACAGTCAAAAGCCAAGTTTATCATGTAGTAGTTGTTGAATTTAGCATAGGAATTGAACTTTTAAAAAAGAAAAATAACATTATACAGACATTTGTAAGGAATAAATCTCTGCGCATAAAAATAGCTATTAAATGGGAAAGATTTCATTCTTTAGGGAAAAACTCCTTTCTTTACAATTCTTCCTGTGAGGAAGAATGCTGTATTCAACCCTTTGCATGATCTCTGTTGTCAAACACTCAGTTTCTTTCTATCAGCCTTTTTTCTCACATGTAAACTCCTGGGGTTGACCTCTCCTTCTCCTCACCGTTTCCCACACTCGGATTCTGTGGCTTCAACTTGGATTTGGTGAGCAGGCACTTCAGGGAATGTTATCTTGACCTTTTCTTTTCATTTGGGCTGCAGCTTTTGTTTCAAACCTCCTGCTTGCCAAAGGATCTGGTCTCAAATGGCTCTGTGCAGACCACTGCTCCCGCCCTGTATCCCCAGTCGGGGGTGGGGGGGGTGTTTACCACGTTTTACCACCTCTGCTCCAGCCCTCCCTCACACTTCATCACTCAGCATTTCTGCTTCTTCATGTCTAAATAAACCTGATATAGTCTGAACCTTTTTCAGCTCACCCAGACAATTGCTAACACAAGTATAAAACACCCTGAAATCTACACGCACCAGTTTTGGGTTTTATTTTCCCTTTCTGTTTCTCATCATTGTCTGCTTTGCCCTTTCCATTTGTCCGTCCCACCTCCGATATCTTGTTTCTTTAGGCCCCTCCTTACATTATGAAGCATTTCTGGCTGTACTCCCAAAGTCAGGCTGATTTGTCCACTACAAAGATGTTTTCTCCTGCTCCCGTTCTGTTATCCTCCAAGCAAAGAGCTCAGCTCCTCCAGCTTAACTGGAATGAATGCCTGCAATTTGAGTTGGATTTCTGATGGCTTTGTCTCTCCCCTTAAATTATTTTATGCTCCTGGCCCCAGCTTTTCTTCTCAGCATTATAATCTGTAAATTGGACTCTGGGTTTTTTTGTTTGGTTGGTTAGGGTTTTTTTGATTTGGGTTTTTTTAAGTCTTGTAAATACCTAGTCATTGGTGTGACTTTCCAGTATGGATATTGTGAGTAGCTTTAACTAGAAAGAAATTAAAATCTGGAAAATAAATTAGCATGGTATTTTTGGAAAAATATTTTTCCTCCTCAGTAACTATTTAAAGTTAGTTAGACCATTTTATTAATTCATACCTTTTCTATTCATCGACAACCTTTATATATAGGATTCTGCTTGGTATACACACACACATGAATATTCTAAAAATATGAATATATTATCTATATCATATTATCATGAATAAACTAAAAATAATACTCCATCTGGCAAATATTCAGTCATTTAAGGAAGCTTAAAGGAGAAACTAATGAGACTGAAATCATGACCTATTCTAATTATCATTGCATATAATAGTCAGAAATATTAACTGCAGCTTTCACCTACAGACTGCTAAAGACAATCAGATTTGTTTTGTGGCTGGGTTTTTGTTGTTTCACCAAGAAACCTAACACTTTCTCCCATATCATCCTTAGGCCCCTTTGCAGGGGGCAAAAAGACATCGTGCAGTTCTGTTGAGATATATGGCGAGAGCCTGTACAACGATTAGATGGTGAAATGCTGCAAACAGCATTTATCACTCTAATCTCAGCTGCTCTGTTAATTTTGTGGATTTTATTGTTTGTTTTTTAACTTATCTTCAGTTATTTCTGTATGCAGTTCGAGCAGAGTGGGGTAGAACGCACAGGCTCAGCTGCAATAGGAATAATAAGAATGGTTACTAATTCTGTCATTAATCTCTCGTGAATACAATGGGACTTTTGGAAACTCTGTGTGCATTCTGAAACCACATGCAGTTCTATTTATCAACTTTGAAAAAGACTATATGCAGCCTGTCTTCTATTTTATGAAGACAAAGTGATTTCCTATTTGCACAGTTTGGGACCCCAAAAAAAAGTGGTTTCTTAAAATAGAAAACCTTATGAAGACTTCATCTGTCTAAAGAGAGTGGATATTAGAAACAGATTCAGATCTTCTTGTGTCTATATTTTATCTTGAGTCATCTATTACATATACTAGTATTATATAAAAATGAAATGTCATTTCTCTTTTCAATAAAAAAAAAAATATATTTTCTCATTGTATTTAAAAGTAAAACATGAAAATTTCTGTATGTAATGAAACACTGATCTCTTTTAAGTTAGAATTCTGTGACTATGTCCACTCATAGAAATTAGTGGGAAATTCTGGTTGTTCACTGTTTATGGTGCTTAAACATAGTTTAAATTTTAAGTTCAAACTTTATTTTATATACAATATCTTATGAACTTTATTGCTAAGCACCTGTCAGTTGCAAAGTGCTATTCAATTCAGGTATTATTCAAGTACTGAAGCTGATTATAGCATCCTCTAAAGGACAATGGTGCACATTTTATAAAATACAGGTTAAAGTGATAAACAACTTCTGAAAATCTGCAAAAAAACCTGAGCTTGTTTTATGCATATTGTAATTAATAATCACAGCTCACTGCACTCTTACAATATGCGTAGTTTAATCTTTAGCTAATTAGCAGGCTTCAGACTTAACCTTCAGGCAATATTTAAGTAAAAATCTTTCTTAAGCTGCCACCCTGCACTTCACAAGGTGCAAAACAGCAGCCTCGAGAAATTAACGTCTATATCAATGGAATGTTGCTTCACTAATGAAACAAACCCTATTAACAAAGATCTTAATTTTGCTCTACTCTAGCTCAAAAAATTATTCAGAAGTTGTCATTAAGAAATGATTGCTTTCCCATAGTCCTCTAGCACAGAAAGGATACACCCATTCCAGTTTAAGTCTTTTGGCTGGTAGTTCTACTTTTGCTTCCAAATTGTAAGATTCCACTTGCTCTTTGGGCATGTACATGGTAACAGGACGTCCACGAAGAAACATTTTTACATATCCTTCCTCTACAAAAGGTCAGAAACGTTTAGTGTTACACAAAAAAATATGAGTGAAGAACTCCAGTGCTCCTCTGTCCTTCCCCACTAAACAGTTTGGTGCATTACAATTACAGAATGACATGCAATCTCAAATTTAGAAATTAAGCAGCTTTTTTTTTTTTCCTAAATCATAATCACTAAGCAGATTTTTGTTTTAAACATACAAAGCTCCTTTTTCCTCTAAATACTTTGAGCAGCAGAATTAGAACTAAACAATGTCATGAAGAACTATAAAACTGAAAGGAGTAAAATCACAACTTTTTCTGGTGAAAATTAATACAATATTACGGATTTAGTATTAAAAGGGAAAACATCAAAGATTACAATTAATTCAGAAGTGCCACTTAAAATTAACTTTATTTTTTAATCAATATTTACAGTGGAGCAGCATCTAAGGTATTTTCCAACACTCAGTTGCATTCTTTGCATCTTAGTCTAAAGATATACTTTACACTTGATACAGTGTTAGAGATACATTCGAAAGAAGTAACACAAACAATTAGTATAACGAATCATGCTGATGTACATGCAGAAAAAAAAGATAAGTGCTTTAAGAATTACTAAACATTGAAAAAGGAATGACAACATTGACAGCACATTAAAAGAAAGGAAAATGACATACAAGAGAGAAGCTACAGAAACTGAATTGTCTGACAGAAGTAGACATTTCTAGAAGAAAATACTAAAATTAATGTGTTGAACTTGTAAGAAATATTTTTGGGGAAGCAGGATTAATAACAGATCTGGAAGTACTGACTTGGGGACTTCATGGGGCTTATAAAACTAGGAGATCTGGGAAATGCCATGAAGGTCTGACTAGGACTTTTGGGAACTGGCAAGGCCAAAGTGGGTGTCCTGTGAACTTCTGGTGAAGTTTGTCCAGATTCAGAACGTGCTGGCTCTTGCTGCTCCATCGGCAGATCAAGGGGTTCAGCCTTGTTCTCATGCGAATCAAGCAGTTTTGGAGTCAGTGACATCTGTAGAGTTACTAGACAGAATAATCGTGGGCACAAAGGAAACGGAAGGGCAGAAGTAACAAAATCATGTAAATGAAAAAAAAATATACAACTTAGGACTGTTAAAACTATACTATGCTATGAATTGTTACGTATCATTACAATTATACCTTTTTTTGTTGTTTTAAATTTGAAAACTAACACTTTATTTAAATTGGAAATATGCATGTCTACAAATCCTGACTAAATGAATAAAAATTACTGATCTATAAATATCATGGCTATGCTATATTACCTAGATATATGTGTATTTTGCCTTTAGACTAACTCATTTGGGGAGGAGATCTACCTGATCTGTCTCTACTAGTAAAGTTATAGCTAGGGCTCTCTAGCTTCATTTGCAGAATTTATACATATGATGAAAACAAAAGAAAACAGAATGCTAAAACAATAGTAATGGTGAAATAATGGTGACAGATGGTTGAAGCTTACGATGCCTGTTAAAATGCTAAAATACTGGTATTGCTTTTGAAAACCTGCTCTGATATATCTGTATTGGAAAATATAAAGGGTAGAGCATTAAACAGCAGGGCATGCCAGCATTATTTGTATGCGCATGCAGCATCCCTTTAATGAGCTTGAAGCACATGCCAAGGCTACTGATACTGGTGCACTGGAAGTCAACAGATTTTCAGCAGTGGCAACCACTGACTGTGCTTATCAAAGGCTGTGAATGAACAAAAGTTTAATTCATTGATCTGCTTTTCTCACCTGAAACTTATGGGACTCCTAAAATTTGCATTTAGCCAGTTACAGTGGAAGTATTTGACCTAGTCACTCAAAACTCCTTTTTAGAGTAAATAGTGAGAAAGGGTACTTTTGGACAAATTAATCCCATTGTGAAGCAGATGTCCAAAAGCAGGTAAACTATACCAAATATATTATGCCTAGTATAGGAATTATGGCTTCAGAATGCCTCTCTCTCTACTAATTATAAAGAGGAGCTTAGGCTGACTAGGTCAGAGAAATACATACTGGGTATTAATTTCTGACTTTGGTAATATTAATTCTATCTGTACTCATTTTTTGTTACTGATCCAAACGTATAATCTAAGTAATCAATCTTCATCCCTTTCTTTGTACTTTTATTAACTAGATTTTTAAGACAGCAAAGTTCTAAATGTGAAGATATAGATGTAAAGACAGACAATGATCAAACTAGAAAGACAGACCAATGGTGAAACTTTAAGACAAATGTATCTTTTACATCTGCAATTTTGTAAAGTTGAAATCATTGTTGAAAATCACTGCAAAAATTAACAGTTACTGAACTGAATTAAGAAAGCACGTGAATACTAGTAGGATCTGCAAAGGAGACCACTACTGATTGCAGGCATAAACTTGTACAAAGAACACACAGAGGTAGAGACTCTCCAAAAGACTTTGTTTTGTGAAATTGTCGCAAAGCTGAAAGATGCTGATTAGTGGAAAAACTGTTAGGATTTAACTATCTCTAAAAAGCGAAACAAATCTGTGATTCTACCACAGATATAAACATGCATCAGAAATGTGCATATTTACACAACAGTTGAGCTACCGCTTTAGAAAACAATATGGTATGTTTACCAAATATAACTCTGATTGATGACATTGAGCAAAAAGCACTGAGAAATTAGTTGGAGGCCTAGGTCTGCTTATTTAACATTCAGAAAAATCTACGGTCTACTCAGTAAGAAAAAGCAAGGGGAAAACCAAGGCTTCTATAGTCATGTTAGGCTAACAGCAAAACAGCCAACAAAGGGGCAAATTCTATATGAATTTCAGCAGAAGTGCAGAACACCATTTCAAACACAGTGAACATCCACGTGTTGCCATATAGCTCTCTCAACATATTTTCTCTAATTCAAATTCCTCTGAAAAAGTCCACAAGGATCTAAATTATAACCCGCTATTATCATTAAAGTGCACCTGAGGGTTATAATTCAGTAGACTATATAATAGATATCTAGATATGATATTTTTGTTTCATTCAAAAAAAACTAAGAAAGTTTCAACATTGCGAAACGCGTGCAAGTTAGAAAATAGCTGTTTATACATTGAGCTTCTACCCCACCAGTACCATTTTGCTTCGAGAGCTATGAGGTTTTGGAAGAGAAGCCTACCTTTGCAGTGTGTCACACGGCGCTTCCCTTGTGATTACAGAGACAGAGACAGAAGGGCTGGATAAAGATGTGTTTGAATACAATAAACTCACTAAATACCTGCTCTACTAGCCGTATTCTGCTGGTTCTAACCTGCTACTTGACAAAACACTGAGCCATACTCCGTGCCATATATTGGGAATTATAGTCAAAACCCTTCTCTTCCAGCAAGGGGCTCTGTTTAGTTCTGTCATTAAAATACTAGCTTAAACTCCATTATACAACTAGATGCTTAAAGTAAAATACCAAGTGTAACTTTCTTAGGAAAAAATCATTAATTTCAGTAGGAATTTTGTGCAGGTGAGAAGGGTAAAAGTAATGCCACACTTTTAATTACTGATCTTTATCTATGGGGGAAATGTCAGAAGAAAAATTATTCCAAATACCTTTGCTTACCAAGTGCAACAGACGGAGAAATGTTACACAACAAAAGTAAATTGAGCAAGTCAGAAGTTTCCTTTTTCTAAGCCAATTGTTTTAATGAGAGAGACATGAAACATTATTGTATTGTCACAAGAGACCTCTGTGCTTACTTAGTTTTATATATTATTGAGTTCAAAATCAATTACACTAAACTTGAAGTATGGCTTAAAAGCTTTGTTGGATTCTGATCAATCAGTGCAGTAAACAAAAGATTTTCTACTTTTTTCATCTTAACATATGATTACTGTTATAGAATTATACACAAAAATAATATGATACATCTGATAAATCAACAGGTTTTTTTTCCTTCCTTATTTTGTAAAAAGCAAACTTTTATTTTAGTTGGCTTTGGTTTTTTTCAGATCAAAAACATATATACTATTCAGCTTCATATCTTTATTTAGATTATTCAAAAGTTTGTCTAATGACAAGGACAAACTCTACTTTCATTTATACCTACTATTTCACATTTGAAATCTATTTGCAGAGATAATACATAGACAGGGAAAAAGTAAAGTGAATTTCAAATTAAAGACAGACTTCCAAAATATTGTTTCTATTTCTAATTTGCCATTTGGACAAAGGCATTGGGACAGATATGGCATCCTTCAACAAAGTGGAGGGCTCTCTTTTATGACTAAATTAACATGACAGCATCATAACTGGAACTTGGCATATGCTTTAATTAACAAAACCTTAATACCACTTTGAACGCAAAGACATTTAGGGTAAGAAGACATGGCCTTTGTCTTCTTTGTCTTCTTACAAAGAATCCTAATTGTAAACTAAACCCACTGGGCCATTAAAACCTACAGCAAACTGATCAACTTCTTAAAAATATGTCATCAGCAGACTATAAGTATTGTGTTTAGATTCCCAATACCAGTCTTTAGGTATCCACAGGGAAAAAAAAATAAATTAAGAATCTATTATGTTGTCACAGTTGTTATTTTCTTAAAAATTTTAAAAGTTCCTACCTGCACTGAACATTGGTTCCTTGGGTTTGCTGTGAAAATAACAAAGAAACTTCTGTTATAAAAAGCATACATATACAGTCTGCACATATAAAGGTATCAATATAAAATTTTAAATATAATATAAAAAATAGAAAATATTTTTGTGTACACAACAACAGAAACTGGTTTTTGCATTTCAATTATTTACAAAGCAAATCCCCAGGCACGCAGAGTTAGAAGTGGTATACTTTGTGGCTCCTTGATGGTAGATGTTACAACTTTTACATTCAATTATCCTTACATTCTCAAAACTATAGATTCTCCTCTACCAACAACCATATCCTTTTCCCTTGCACAGTTAGTCCAGTTGCAGGAGAACACAGAAACTGGTTGTGACTAGCTGTTTTGGTTTCCAGTCAGTGAAATTTGTTACTTCAAAGCAGTTTAGAACCATAATGAAGAGCTAGGGATACATCCCTAACAGCTTGGGGGGGGGGGGGGGCGGGGGGGGACGACACACACAACTGTCTCACTGCATGTGTGGCTGTTTGCTCACTTCATGACTTTATTCTCTCTGGATTTAAGAAGCAAACCAAAGTTGGATTTCTGCTTTTCCAATAAGTTTACATAAAACGTGGAAAACCCACTTGTTTCTTGGTGAACGATGGTATTTGGTAAAACCCACAAAGCACATATCCATCATGATTAAAACATCTTTTCTTTCTCAGTGCACTGCTGCCTGGAAGACAACCTGAAATCAGTTTGTCTTTTTTTCTTGAGAAAATATTTTGCAAAACAGGTGAAGCATGTGGAGAATAAGAGGCGGAAAAGCTGAGGAGCTCTCTGGCCAGAAAGAAGCAATCTTTTTTCAAGAAATGCTAGTCATTTTGTTTCTATGTCCTTTGACCCTGTACAATTAGGCTTGAGGGCGTTGTTTCTGATGAAGCATGAAAAGGAGACAAAGGCATATTATGCAGTGCTTTTTCCTCCCAGTTCCATTTTCTCTCTATCTAGTAAAACTTTTGAAATGACAGATTATTGTTGTATGTTTCTTAAGGTTATCCCAAAAGGGTAAAAAGCCCTGTCATTCTAATGGGGAAATGCTGAAGCATGAAGCATCCCTAGAGCTGTGATGCCATCTCCACATCCATTCCTAGACTGTGGTGGACAAATAATGAGAAACCAAAAAAAGAAACAAAGCCAAGTAGGATTTCTGCACACAGTTTTTCCTGAGCGCAAAATATTTTCTCATTTTCTCTCTTTACAAGGTTTTTTTTTCCTTTTGTACTGGTTTGACAGTTGTAATGAGAATAATATATTTACTTCATGATAAAACCAGAACAAAATGAATTCTATTCACCCTACCCACCAATTTAGCAACTTTTCATATTATCAGCCTTAGTATTAATCATGCATCAAACCCCACGCCTCTGGCTGTTGTACACAGCCAGTCTCATCTATATAAATAGCTTAATGTGTTGCCATTTTTAACACCAGACTAACATTTTCTCTTATGAATGAAAATATTTTTAGAAACTAAACTTTTCTAAAGGGATCCCATTCTAAGGGATGGAACACTAGTCAGAAATGTTGCCATATTAGAGACAAAGCGGTCCCTAGTTCTGAACAGATCATGCTGACTTACTCAAGCTAATCAAGCTAATGTGAAAGGCTGATTCATGACAGTAATAAAGCAAATCACATGTACTTTCTAATTATACAAACCCTAATCACACACAGAGCTCGGAGTTCTAACTACCCTATTTCCTTTTCATGGACTTGAGTCACTTTCTACTTATCTAGCCTTTAGGAAGGCCTACCCCTGGCTCATAGCCATAGGGAGTTAGGACACTCCATCGTAGCATGGGTGATCACGGTCATCTCCTTATTCCTTATGCTTAAAGCTTCTTAAAATAGCTTCCTTTAGCATTATGCTTTTGCATAACAGCCTACAACTCTATATATTTAGAAAAACGATAATTCCACCATTGCCTTTTTAGCCTCCTGGCTAAAATGAGTGATTGCTTTCCATCCCCTTTCCTTCACGTATTAACCTGCCTTTATCTTGACCTATGAGTATTCTCACTTTTGTTCTTCTAGTGTCTTCCCCCACCCTGCTGGGGAAGAGGAGAGCATGGCTGTGTGGTGCTTAACTGCCAGCTGAATGCAACCAGGAACTTGAAGACCAAGGAAAACCATAACGATAATGCAAAAGGCATGTTTAGTAGTTATAAGCTTTTCCAGGAAAGTCAAGATTCTCACATTGTTTATGCTTTGAAAACAAGGCAAATAAATTTAGATTAAATTTGAAAACCTGTTTTATCTGAAATGTTTTAAAATATATTTTTGTCCAACTGTTGGGTACCTTTTTTTTTCTAAAGCTCCAATATTTGCTAAATTAGAGAAACTAATTTCACTAAAGAAACTAATTTCATTATTAGGACAGTAGGAGACATATCTAAATAACATTACCTTTCACTGTTCTTTTTACCACTAGATGAGCTGCTGGTGGATCCAGTACGGTTGCGACTCCCTTTGGAATCTCCATAGCTTTCCCTCCGACCGCCTGGGGACACACGCTCAGCTGAACTGGTTCTCTTAATGGTGCTAATAAAAGAAGAGGCAAGTTTTACAGAGACACTTGTAAAAGCACGTATCTCTAAGACAAATAGTTTCGAGAAACTATGAAGTAGAATACTGACCCTAAAAATAACTACAACTTTGTTTTTAATCGTAACTTGATGTGTTAAAGAGCCTACATAGGAGTTTTCCTGAGTACCATCTGGAACAGAGACAAATATACAGCTTTTCCATTATCTATAAAATAGAACATGGGCTAAACCAGAGTAAGTTGCAATATATAATTTCCAGGTCCAAATTCTAATATCTGACTACAGCTCCACACTTACGAACTTCTAGATTCTCTTAATGAGAAGTGAAAGATGTAAAGAGAAAGCATATTATCTGATGCCTCCTGCCAGACTACAGAGGATGCCAAAACTAGGTCAGAATTTGAGTACCAGCAAGCTAACTTTGTGTCTTTATTCAGTATCAATTATTCTGAAGTTCAAAGCTAGTTTTTTTCATACCCCAAAGTGCAATAAATGGTGAGTTTGTCAAAAACATATCCTTCCTACTTACATGTATGAATAGATTAGATTCCCCACATCTCCTGACAAGGGGTTTCTCAAAAGGCTTAAATCTTGCCTTACTCTCTAACTCTTCAACCATCGTTCCTGCCAAAACCGCTGTCAGGGAGCTCTTCTATGACTTTATGGGACCCCTTAGACAACCAGCTCTCTCTGATGGAAAAACATGAGCCAAAATACAAATAGTAACTTAGTCAGTTAAGGGTAAGTAAGCCCACTCAGACCTTACACCTAACAGGAGACAAATTATTGTGGATATTTCATAGTCCAAAGAACTTCTCCCTAAAGGAGTGCTTCCCAGCAGGGAAGGGAGCAACCAAGGGCGAACCTCCACGATGGGGGATGCTTTTCACTTTGCTGCACGCCCTGTGCAGCAGAGAGGTGCAGGCAGTGTTACCCAGACCAAATCCCCAAAAGCTCCCTCCCTCTGTGAAAACTTCAGTTCTTTCTGTTCCTGGCACCTGCAAGGCCCAACTTATCCCAGTCACCCCTTTCACCACCCCCAGTCAGCTCCCCCTTGACTTTTCTACACCCCCAGGGACGCTTCTCTCATCATAAGGCTCATCTCAAGCATCCTTGAGAACTATTCCAAACCTCTCCATCCCTAACAACTACCCCTACCCTGTTAACCCAGTCAGCTCCACAGGCTCTGTCCCACTTTTTGTGTGCTGTAAGAAACAGAGGCACTGACTCTTCATAACTAAAGGAACTAACAGAGTTTTCTGTCTGGTCAAAAAATATTCAGCTTATCAACTGTACACCAACCTTTAAAAAACCATATATATAGATATATTCCTGCTCCCACCCAGGGGGAGCTCTGCTGAGAGGATGTATGTTAAGATGCATCTCAGGCAGCTTGATGAAAACCCCAACTTTCTGGAACATGTGATGGTAGGACAGACGGTGCTGTATTTTTGTATTACTAACAAGCACGATTCAAAGGATTAAGCTGAAATTTAAAAGAATACCATTTCTGTGGAGAGAGCGATGTAACAGAGCAAGCAGAATGCAAAGTTACACACAGGCAAAGAACAAAATTTATTCACAGGAGACAGAAAAAGTAGTAAAAAATTTATTTCTCTTAATTTCAGGAATAAGTGTCTCCCACAGTAGTTTAACATTACACAAGTCATCTCAAAGTCAAATGCATGAGAAAACCTCCTTGAGTAAATTTAATAATATTCTGTTAACATTTAACTGTTCTCTCTGCATCTTATAACATCATCCAATTTAACTATTCCAATTAAAACAAAAAAAGTCTTGATACTGAAAATGTTTACTCTGCACAAAATAGCTTTATTAGCATGACTCCTTCCACTACTATTTACAGCACTGGCAAAAACATCCTCTCTGTGGGATTTTGCAGGATCAAACCTTTATTTTGGCATCTTTTCCTGGTTAAGAGGAGGCAGTATCAGCCTACATTGAAGTTAAATTTAGGAAATCACCAAATTACGTTAGTGCATGTCTGTGTGTTGGGGGGAAACAGTAAGTTACAGAAGCAATTTGAAACTAATTTTAATGTTGCTTGGGGTTTTATTTTCCTAGCTATGAACATTCAAAAGATGAACTGGAATTGGAAGTAAAAAAAATGGGTGGGACTAAAGCTTAAAAGTGTAATGCCATCCTCTTTCTAAACAACAAAGTCTCATATCAGCATAAAAACTACTTTTCTCACTGGAACAAAATTAATTTAAACTCTTTTGGCTTACGTCCATTGCTGCTTAACCTAATTAGCAATGCTATCTTCTGACAAATTTTATTTTCAACTTTCAACAACAACAAAAGCCCAGTAAGATGTATTAGCAGGTGGTTGGAAAAGAGGATTATAACTCCATTATATTAAGTCAATTTTGGCATATACACATTTTGGTAGCTATAGTGTCCAACAGCAGTGATTATATCCATGGCTACAATAGCTATTCTGTCACCTGAGGAGGAATTTAAAATGACAGAATATATTAGTTTAACTTACAGGTTTGTAAGAATATAACTGGATTCCAGAATTGGCCTCCACATTAGTGATATGAAAGCAGGGCATTTTCAGTTATTTAAAAACATAAAAATTGTGTTACCAAATGTTAACTTAAGACAGCAATGTGGTCTAATGAAACACCCCCTATAATAGTATGAGATAATGGAGATACCAGAGACGAAATTATTATTATTTAAGTTTTGTAATGCATTTATCAATGACAAAAAAAAGTTTTAAACAAGTACTTCTGAAAACATTAAAAACAGGAATAAAACCTACAGTTCTACTATGCTAATGCTTGTACTAAAACAGCCACTGTCTATGTGTTAAATCCAAGCAGAAAAGAAAAGCAATGGAGCTTCAAAACCACAAAGCTATTAAGGATCCCTCACCTTAGAGCAGGCTTTTTCAGTTTGCATGCATTGAGAAGATTCACAGATCGGCTTAAACCAGATTGAGAGATGCGTAAACAAAGCAGAATAAAAAGTGAATGCAACAATTAAATGTAGAAACAAGACATTTAAAGCAAACTTACATTAAAAGACATAATTGCGTGCTTTCAGGATATGAAGTCACATGCAACAGTAAACAACACAGTGCTTATTACCTCAGATGTTTGATCATTTCAAACCATACATTTAAAAACACCAATGTATCTTTGAATGACAAAATCTCAGCAACTCTCCAATACACTGACTGTTTGTAAAGCGACCCCCAAAAAATTTAAAAAGGAAATCAAAGAGGCTATCGGAAGAAGCAAGACAGATGATCCAGACAGAAGACAAAGACTATTAAAAATTCAAGAATAAAGACAAGAAAATAAATCCCCATATATACATACATACAACACTGCATAGCATGAATTTTGCAGATGGCTGCACTACTGAATTGAGGTGAAGTTAAAAAAAAACATACGTACTTCATTAAAAATTTTGGGGGGGAAAATACAAAAGGTTTTTAATAAAATAAATTAAAAAATAGTACACAATGCTCTTAGGATAGTAACTGATGATATTAATAATATTTTGAAACTTGTCTAGCACTCTTTCTGACCCTCATTTAAATCAATTAGAATAAATTCAAGACTAACACATGACTTTAATTTCATTGTGCCTTTCAGCAAAATGCACTAATAACTTTAATTGTTAGAGAGAGAGGGTGAAGTGGCATAATAGTTTTGCCACTTGAAGTTCAATGGAGAGGGATTCCTTTTTAATTTAGATTGCATTTCTTTTAAAATATTTTCTTTGAGAGTTGCATTAAATAGAAGACTTAATTGAAGGTTTGATACCGAGTTTGTGTGTGTGCCAGGAACTACCCATCGCTGCCCCCAGAACAGAATGCAGAACATTCATTCCAGGCAACTGAACAATTTCCTGGGGGCCATGTGTTTAGAGTTTAGAAGAACAGGAATTTATCATATTAAAGTATTTTATTCTCCCTACAAACAAAGCTCTTTATGTTTTCTTTGTTTCAGCATCTTCCTTTTGATCTCCATTGTCACAGTTTTGCACCATTGTAATACTTTGCAATCTGCTGGGGGAGAAAGAATGACTGATTGTCTCCTTTTGAAAGGCAAAGAATGTGCTAGGCTGCAGCCTGCAGCAGCATCCCTGCTGGGAAAGGTACTGGCTGCATTCTCCTCTCACATTTTTGCTTTTTTTTTTTTTATTTTATTTTATTTTTCATTTCACCCCCCTCAACTCCTGAAAACAAAGCTATCCTACATGAGTCACAAAACCTTAGATTTTAATAGGGAACACAAAATGTTACTACTGTGCACTGGCCAAATTCCCAAGACAAGTTTAGTGGTAAGCAGCAAACTTCAAGCCACATTACACATGGAAAGAAAAGCACAGAGGAAAGGGAAAGCTCTGCTCACTATACACTAAACTCATCTTATTCTGAATGAAACTTACAAATACTTATTCTAACCACAAAGTTCAGAGTAAAAATACAGCAGCATTGAAAAAAAACTGGTAATCAAAATAGCTTATCCACTTCAACAGTATAAAAGTAGTAAATATATTAAGTTTAATATCAATTCCTCTGAGCAAAGGCTTTTTTGCTTAGACGACTCAGAAACGCTTTACAAAGGCAGGCAGTTCTTGACTGTGTCAGGTGATTATCCAGCCCATTGCAAAATCATTCCAGCTCTGCATTAGCTTGCAGCTGGAAGCCACCCAGATGTGTTCTCACAGCACCCCATCACCTGAGCACAGCAGCATCTGGAGGTGCTAGACCAGAATTTTTGGTCCCAGTGTCACCAGCACCACCAGACTTTCTATATTGCTTTTTATTATCACCAGATACTTTTATAATCCAATTGACCTACATTTTGGATGTGTGTTGTTGCTCTGTTTGGGTTATTTCACTCCTTCCTTAACTTGGATAATTGGGTGTTGACTCTGAATGATGAAGGGGGGTTTGGTGCCCTCAATTCTAATTGAGGTCAGAGTCAGTTGAGGTTACTCAACATTCTGCAAGATCTGGACCTAATTATCACATAAGGCCCTATAACACAGTGATATCCAGAGATACACATTTTACATATGGAAAACCAATATGCATAGAGGTTAAATGATTTGCATAAGGTCACTGAAAGAAGATGTGGCAGAACTCAAATAAAAGCCTGCTAGTTCCACCCTTTCAGCCTCGAGCCTTTTTTATTACCTCCAATTTTATACTCCTGCCAGAATAAGTTATTTCCATTTCAAATATTAAATGGAAAAACAGAAAATGTAGTGAACTCTGAACCTCATCTCCTTGGTAATCCAGCAAGTCGTATACCAACTTGTGGGTTCAAAGGAGTTAACCAACATATTTGCATGTGGCTATTGTATGAAATGAGATTGTGTCTGCAGACACATCAGTAAGTACATCTATTTCTAAGCAGCGGAATGTATGGATGCACTTGGTCCCCATGGAGATTATTTGCATATTTTTATATAAATACACCCAAGACGCTGTTTCAAAAGAAAGAGTGTCACCATTTCTATTTGATATATCATACAATTCCTAACATAAACAGTGAAAGAATCAGAAAACAGAACTAGAAGTTATTTTTTTGTAATCCCCCTTTTCATAAGGCTGCTCAGTAAAACATTTGGGAAGAACCCCATTCACCTGGATGTTTGCCTCTCTTGAAAATATGGTCACAGGTGAGGAAAAAAGTGAAGATTATATTTTCTAGCACAGTAACACTAGCAGTTATTTGCAATTCCCAACAGCAGATCAAAGGTTTAAAAGATGACTCAGGAAAAAAAAACAAAACAAAACCAAAAAAACAAGACACCACACACATTTATTTTCTTTCTTACTTTTTTTTTCTTCCACTTTTCTTTCACTTTTCAAATTTTACCTATTTTGAAAAATTTCAAATTCTCCAATTCTGCACCTACGTTGTAGGAAAACTACTAGATGTACCCAAGCAGAAATTAAGTTTTAAAAAATCTACAAACACTTAGTACTATTTAGAGCTGCTATATGCCACATATCCATATTTTGGATTAAAGAATACCTACACTACAAAGTAGCAGTAGTTTTGGAAACAGTTTATATGAAAAGAGCACTATAAAAAAAATGACTAATTAGCAGATATCAGAACTTAAAAAAAAAACAAAAACAAACAGTTAAAATTACACATCGTCTATAAACTGTTCAAAACTGAGCAAAGCTTCTCACACAAATGAACAAGTCCTTCCCTTTAAAAAAAAAAAAGGGAAGCTATTTGATCTTGCTGATGTATTTCCATTATTGTTTTATGCATCCACACATACAGTTCTTGAAGGTAAAAAGGTCCAGTATAAATACAAGGCATGAATTAATTCATCTTAATTAATGCAGAATGAATTATTCTACTTGTCTGTTTGTAGGAAAGTTATTTGGAACACTTAATATATAATATTTTGAATACCAAATATTCGAAGCACAATTTGCTATAAAAACATGAAATCCCATCAGTTATTTGAAGGCTTATTATCAAATAACAAGAGTAGAGAATAATTTATCAAAAAAAGTTTTGTACAGCAATTCATTGCTGAGGTTCTTACCATTCCACTCTCATATTCTTGAGATATATTTATAGGCAAGGCAGAGAAATATACTTTAATATAATTTAATAAAAATTAAAATTAAAGAAACATATTTGCATGTTAAAAACATCAATACAGAATTTTAAAGCATCTGAAGGCAATAGGAATTGCCTACATAAGAGGAATTATAAATTGGATTTACAACTCTATTTTCAGGGCTGGGAATAATCCTGCTCTCCTAAGCACTCTTAGTAAGTGTCCATCTATTTCAGCAGAACTGACTACATGTATTTTTTTCTTTTCTAAAACTGAATATATATTTTCATACTGCATATTTAAAGTGCCTTCAGTCTAACCCTAATAAAAGACATTAAATCCTTATCCTGTGGAAGGTTCTCTTGTACAGGAACCAAGACACTCAAAAACTGCTTCCCAAGGATGCTGCCTAAGGGTCTTCCCACTGGTACTCCATGTATTCAGAATGCAGATGGGTCAGGTGGAAGGGCTGGAGGGTATCACTTAAATACAGGGATCCTAAGGTAGGATAATGCCTATAGGCTGCAGGCAAGACCTGATGGACCATGTGATTTATGCAAAGGACTTTCAATTAGAGAAAACACGAGTATGATCTTGACGGGCATTTCATCCACCCTACTCCGGGGTAGAAAGTCCTACGCTGAACCTTGGAGATGGAGAGTAGAGACTCAGGTATCACACCCTCTGTGAAGTGAAGTCTGCCAGCGCTTGTGCCCTCTCATGTGCTTTATAATTACCACTTGAAACTCTATTAGTGAGAATGAAATTATGAGAATTATTAAGAAAAAAATAATTTGCAAAGAATTTTTTTTTTTAATTCAACATATACAAAATAGTACTCCTTTTTGAACACCAATAAGTTTTCTTTTTTGAAAGGTGAGTTCTTTCACTCATTTCAAAATCCTGATAATATATTTCTGATAATGAAGTAGTTTATACATATTTGCCTTCTGTATCTTATCTTAAAGGCCAACCTGCAGCTGCAGCAAGTCCCAGTTCATAGGAGTTCATTTGTGTGGCACAAACAAATATGGTGGTTTCCAGTTTTAAATGTGCAAAGCAAAACTACTTTTTTCTCTACAGTAAAAAAAAAAAAAAAAAAAAAGGAGTTTCCTGGAAAATCAGCCCTCTTCAATACAGTAACAAAGAGTGGCTTATCCTTAGTCACCATCTCCCCTTTAAGGAAAAATTCTCTTTACAAAAGAGACCTCAGACCTTAGCAGGTTAATGCTGTCATCTCCACAACTTGCCCTCTTCAGAGTTGACAGCATCATTACTACAAAACACTGAAGATTACATGCAACAAAAGAAAGGTAAAAATAACCAAAACACCACACTATTACAGGCAAACCATACAACAGATTAGCACCACAACAACTGTCAATAACTACACACACAAAGCAAATTAAGACAAAACAGTAATTTTTAAAAGGACTTAAATACATGCTAATAGCAAGATATCTAAAGATGGATGTTTTCATTTGCATAAATATGTGCTAGTTAAAGAATTTTCCTCCTCCCTGAGATGCTTTTAACATTGCACATGCAGTTCTTATGTTAATTTTTAGTGAGAAAAAGCCAAAGGTAACATACTGATTCATAATGACAGCACAGTTTCTCTACAAACTATATGTTTTCTACTACCTAGAAAAAGAATTCTTGCACTACTTTTTATGTCATATTGTGCAACAGCACAGTAGAAATGCTTTATTCTCTCTATACTAGACTGTAGTAGCAAGAAAATAACACAAAGCAGTAGACCGTGAATTGTGCATTCTTTCAATATTTATGGTTATAACCTTAATTCTAATTAGAACAAATAAAGTTTGAAGCTTCTTAGAAAGAAATCCATTTCTCCTTTTCTTTCTGAACTAAGAATTTATACCATTGCTTTGTAGTAAGAAAAACTATGTATCTAGAAGCTTAAAAGAGGAGAGATACCATGTTTTCAATTTTGCAATTACAAGGTTTCTGATAGATGCAAACCTTTTTGCTGCTGGTGAAACAGTTTCCTTTCTGGTTCCTGATGGAGAAGGTAAAGAGCCACTTGGTTTCTTTGGTAACACAGTTCCATTATTAACAGTAGTCCTTAAAGGCAGGGTTTGTACCAGCGGTCTTGCTGCAAAACAAGCATAAGATGAAATCATCATTTTCATTTGGTTTTCCCCATGTTCCCCAGGAAACAATAATTCTTATGGATTATATATATTATATGGATCCCCAGGAGACAATATTAGAATATTTAAAAGTATCCATATAGTATGCCATCTCTGTTTCATTATTGCCAAATTCACCATAGATGAAAATTTCAACAGGGGGAGATTTTACTATTATATTATTATTATCATCACATCAAGCAAATCATCTGCATATGGCTTAAGCACACAATTCCATAACCTCTTTCATCTGTAAAATTCTGTCCTAGCTCAAGGATCTTACTGGTCAGTGCAAAGGTAGTCACTGCCACCAAAAACAACCCTGCCCTCTTTAAAGAGCATCAGTCTCTTGCCCACCTGGATAGCATTCAAGAGGAGTGCTAGAAACGAAGGATGGTTGCCATCCAGAACCTCCTGCTCTTCACCCCTCAAGAAGGAGTTCTTGCAGGTTTTCCACAAGCAAATGATCTACTAAGAAATCCCTATTCCCCCCAGAATGTCTTCTTTTCAAAGAATGTGGGCTTATGTTTGACAGAAAGGAATTTTACCCTTAAGTCAGAAAAAGTGTTTGAAATGGGCTGAACAGTGGACTTAATGAGCTGATATTATCTACCTACGTTCTTCTGATCAAATATTGGCTCAAAAAACAATATACATGTAGTACCTGGAATTCATACTAGAGTAACAGAAAAGTGCAATTCAAGTACATTAGAAATCAATTGAAAAAAAAACAAAAACCAAAAAAAACCCCACACAACAGTGATTAAAACTGCAAGCAATGAGTACAAACATGAAAAGTACATTGGACTATGGCCTGAAACCAGACACAAACATGACCAGTGCTCTCCCTACAGCAGGGAAGACAGCTCAAATCACTTGAAAAAGCTTTGTATCACAAGCCAGCTTTGTTAGGATGCCAGAAGTCTATTGGTTCAGAGAAACAACATGAGAAGGCAGCAGTCCCAAGTCACTTAAGGAACCCAAGATAAAGTTTCACTGAACTTGAAGAGGATGGCAGGGAGAATACCTACAAAATTCTTACGAGGAAAGGCTGAGGGACTTTTTTTAGTCTGGAGAAGACTGAGGGAGGATCTGATCAATGCCTATAAATACTTAGAGGGTGAGCGTCAAGAGGATGGGGCCAGTCTTTTTTCAAGGGGTGCTCAGTGACAGGACAAAAGCTAACAGGCACAAATTTGAACATAGGAAGTTCCATCTAAGCATGAGGAGGAACTTCTGTACTTTGAGGGTGGCAGAGCCCTGGAAGAGGCTGCCCAGAGAGGTAGTGGAGTCTCCTTCTCTGGAGACATTCAAAACCCACCTGGACAGCATCCTGTGCAACCTGCTCTGGGTAGACCTGCTTTGGCATGGGGTTGGACTAGATCATCTACAGAGGTCCCTTCCAACCCCATAACATTCTGTGACTCTGTGAAATACTCTGAAAAAAGGCTGCTGAGGATAAAAAAAAAATCTAAAAAACCAAACTAAAACGTTAACAGTTGTATACAGTCCCAGGTTATATTATGGTAACATCTTACTGTAGCACCAACAGCAAACTTTTATTTACTTGTTCACCTGAAGTGTTCATACGTAGAACAAAAGACAGATGTGAGAGCACATGCCTTGAGAAGATTAGGTCAGTAAGTATAGTCTATTTGTAAATGCAACTTTCAAGATAAACTTTGTCTTGAAACTTTGTTGGAATATACACTTCTTACATCATTTATTTGTTCAGAGAACAAAAAATTAGATAACAGCCTATAAGGAAATAATGAATGTGGCTCATTTGGCTTAGAAGACTGAAGGACAACACAAAAACAAAGTCAATAAAAAATAAGATGAAAATTTTCACCATTCTCACTGAGGATCAAAGAGCCTATAAGCACAGAAGATTGATAGGGTGAGAAATTATCATTTTTACCAAGGATAGAAAGAGCAAGGGCTCTCTGATTTCATGGGGAGCTTTAAGAAAAGGCTATAAAAGACTTAAATTAATTCATGGTGCCTCCCAGCCCTAGCTTCCATGATCTACTTTAACAGACTCACAATGTCTTTAGAGCTTATACAAAACACCTAAAAATTACTGTATTTTGTGTTCTTATGCCTCTATTTTTAATTTTATTGTTTATTAATGGATTCAGATATCACAATCCAATTTGCTTCTACAGTATTCATTCTTTCAAATTAAATTCCTTCTACAGTTTCATGCTGCATGCTCTACTGCTTGTTCCTGACCAATTACTGCAATGCCATAATTAATCAGTATGTATAAAACCGATTTTGTTACATACTACAGAATCACAGACAGTTACAACTGAGCAGCTGTAGGCTTGCTTCCTGAAGATTTCTGTAGCTCACAAAACTTTCATGAAGCTTTGAGATCACAAATGAGAACTATCAAAGTTAAATAAGTGATTAAAATATTTTCCTTCTTTACAGTAATATAAAAAAAATGCCTATTAAAAAAATAGCTGGAGTGAACTAGCTGGAGACTGTTTGCTCTCCTAACCTTATGAAATCAAACCCAGCAGCAGCCAGAAATACACTGTGCAGTCCTTAACAGAGGTTTTGCTTCCAATCCAGCAAATCCAATCCAAACCCAGAAATCATGCTTCTGGAACTAGAGATTTAAAAATCTAGCCCTATGAACAGCCAGCGTAGAAAGCAACACCATGAAACTTACACAGCACACAGAAAAACTAGACATTAATCAATTAATCCACTATTTCCTCTGGCACTATTTAGTTGTATTTCCAACAGCTAGTTCACACCAGTGGTAACTGACATAACTGTCAAACAACCCCAAACATGTCATTGCTGTTAGAAGGCAGTAACTCAAACGCATTGCTGTTATTTCTTTGTCAGTAATGTTTATTTTGGAAGCTCTGTTGCTTCAACATCTTACCTGTGGTAGCAGGACTGACATGTTTATCAGCCTCAGCAGCAGCTTTTTTAATCATACTCTGATCTATGGATTAATAGGGCTGTTAAGTTTATAAACAAACCAATAATTGCATAAGGAAAGAACAACAAACACAAGTAAAACAAAGGCAGGAAGCCATACTGAACTCCACCAAGTAGTTGAATTAAATAAAGAAAGGGATAAAAAAAACCCAAACAAAACCCCAAAACATCCTTAGTGGAGGAGCTTCACAAATGGACAAGATAAGCAGCTCACTTTCCGTGATGTACGCTGCTTTCAAGCTGCTGAGCTCAAGCCTAGTAGAAGAACAGACTGAAAACAAGATCAGGCTCTTTTCCATTTTAAGTCTGAAAGCCTGAAACTTGCAATATTTAAATCAATTTTAAATCTGAAGTACTCTGAAAAATACAGCCTTCTATCCCATGAAGCTTCTTGTTCCAGACTTTAAGCAGCATACTGGACATCCTGTTTTTCCAAAGGCAGGAACCTCCCCCTGACACCCACACGCTTTTAATCCTGATCAACTTCATCTCTAGATCAAATGAAAGCAGCAGCACACAGTACACATCAACCCCCAGTTTGCACAGGCTTAGATCTCACTTTGTTGGATCTAATTCCCCTTTTTACAATTCTAAATGTGGAATTTGTCATTAAATGATAAACAGAAAGAAAACAGGTCAATACTTCTTGTATTCTTGGACTGGAAAAACACTTGGAGTGGAGAAGCCACCACTCCAGTTTCATCCATGTCTAAGCAAACCCCTCTCCTAACAGTCTCCATCAGGAGCCTCCATAAGGCTATTCCAAGTTAAAATACTAAAATTCAACTTGGTCTTATGCTAATAGCATGCAATTAATTATAAAGTAATTGGGCCTACTATAGGAAAAAAAGGCCATCAGGTGAGATGTATCATATTTGACAAAACAGCTGGAAGAAACAAACGATCAGGATGCTTCAGATTCTGTTTTATCTTATAGGGTATATTTAATAAGGCAGACCATACACCAACAATACAACCCACATAGTAAAACCAAGGTTCTTTACATAAATTGTTCCAGTAGCAATTATTTCCAGAAATAAGGTGGATTTAGTGGGCAATTATCAGGACTCATTTCAGTAATTTCTAACATAAGAGCAATTAACATTTGTAGTCCTCCATTTACGCTATCAAATGAGAGTGTAAGAAGTTTTACAGTGACGCACACATTAAGAAATACCCATGCCATATACATGTATTATTAACAAAAAAAAAACCCCAACCAAACCAAAACAAAAAACCCACACACAACCAAAACCCCCAAAACAGACACAGAAGGCAGAGGGATGGGCTTACAGTAGCTTTTTTCAATGTACATTGAACTATGGCTTTAATGATCTGCCACGACCAAGAAAGCATCTCCTGACTTTGAATCCAATTCTGCTTATAGAATCCATGGAAATCTGGTCTATATTTTGCTAAGCAAAGCCAGTAGACAAGAACCACTTATTTGGTTACAACTCAATAATAATTACTAGACTTTATTTCCTCCACGCATCAGATAGTATCAATTTTACAGGCAACATAAAGCCTCTTAATCCCTTGTACATTCAGATTTGGTGGAAAATTTTATTACAGTAGAGGCTATGCTTTGGGACAACATCTTTAGTAGCAATTTATCTGATATTTTAATTATTATTTTTTTATTATTATTTTTTGCAATCAGACAAAGTGAGGAGAATACAACAGAAAGAACAGAAAACAACATCACAGACATTTACTACATATTGTCTGATAATTAGCATGATCAACTAATCTGGCTCTGTAATTCTGTCCCTTTCTCCTTTCCTCATCTCCAGACACAAAACATTGCAACACAGACAACATCTCAGTTCAATGATTAAGTAGTTCTTTACCTATGCTGTTACAGCAATGCCCAAAAGTACATATCTGTTGCAAAGTCACAAATATTTAACCAAAATAAAAGGAACTCCTGATTTCCAGATGATAAAATTATGAATCCATAATTCATGTTGAAAGTATGATATGTAATTAAGTTTTTAATTTATATTAATATATATCAGGACCCCAAAAGGAACAATTTCTTAATTTAGACACAGAGAACCTGTCAAGTCAGCCATACTCATACTTTCTTTAGTGCACCTGTAGGTTGCACTACTCTTAGAAGTAAGAGTACCCAAAAATACATCATGTATTTCTGCTGAACTGCAGACAGAGAGTTTCCCAGGCTTTTGCAGCCTCCCAGACTACAGAAAAATCACACTGGTTGGGTTCTAATAGACATTTACTGCTGCGAAGTGACAGATGTTCAACTCCAGCTTTTCTGATGTGTGTACAGACACACCACTTCTTGCAGAGCAGGAACCAAGAGAGAGCCCACATGGTCTGTGGTGCTTGGGCACAGCACAGCATATTGCCGAGTGGCCCCGTCCATCACACCTGCCACCTCACTGGCTCTGGAGCTGCTGCTCTGGAACAGGGTCAGGCACCAACCCCAGCTCTAACTTCCCTCCATAGCTGAGCAGTTGTGCTGGCTTCAAAATCTGTCTTTGGCTATATCTGCACCATCCACAGATACTTAAGACATTTTTAATTAAATTAAAATTACATTTTACTTAATTAACTCTTTGGATAAAAGAAAAAAAAAATCTATTAGGAGTTTCACCCACAGAAGACAATGCATTCCCTGAAGAGTTTATAAACTAATCTTGATCAAAAGTGAGGAAGTGGTAGCCATGGTTAAATGCAGATAGTGGATTAAGCACTAAGAATATGCAAATACATCGCTGGTTCATGGGAACCATAGAAGACTCAGATTCAACTGCTTGGATTTTCATGTGTTCTTTTTAACAAGTTAAATTTCAAATGTATTTTGAGTTTGATTAGTTGATTTTGAGTATTTCAAAAGCTCTAAAGAATAACTATTTTAATACACACACAGTTTTCATTGAATGGCACTACCTATTTTACATATATCTGAAATGCAAACCTTTGGTAGGTCCTTTCTTGTTCTGCATGGCCTGCTGCTCCTCGGTAATATTCAAGCGTCGAACCACATCAGCAAGGGCAGATTTGAGCAGCTGGATGTCATCTTCCTGCATCTGGACACGTTGCTCCAGAGAGGCAATGCGATCCATCACCTCCATACTGCTGGCAGCAGAGGCACTGTCATCTAAGTAAAAGAGCAGAAAAAGATGCACCATCAGCAACATTTAATCATTGAGGAACACCTTCTATAACTGGCTGTAAGCAAACCCAAAGTTTTTCTCAGACCCAATGACGTCTTGAGGAAGAAAGTTATTAAGTGACCAAAAGGAAGAGATGGAAATATAAAAAAAAAAAGAAAAAGGTGAGCACCTAAGTAAAATGTGATAATGAGGTTGGCTAAAGGGCTACTTAGTGTCAATTATTTACATGCCTGAACTGGAGTGATCAACCATCACCACCTTCACTGCTCTGCTCAGCACTACATTCTGGCAGGGAGCTACTCTCTACACAGATTTTTGTCTCTCACATGTGTGACAGAATGCATACATTAGAGGTATATAAGCAATAGACAGCTTACACTTTCCCAAGTCATCGTCCACAGACTGGAGAATAGACATTAACCCCATCTGCTAACTCCTAATTCATACCAGCAGCTTTATGAGAACATTCTCTGACTCAAATAGAAACATGAAATAAATTAGAATTACTCAGTAATTGTACTCTTAGCCTGCAAATTCTTAAAAGGGTCATTACTTTGCATACAATTCACCCATTATTTGGAAATAAACCAATAAACCACAGAAAGCCTGCAACTCCCTGATGAGGACTACACATTCTTTCCACCCAAAACTAGTAATAAGAATACTTTTCCTAAATGAGTACTTTCTTTCCATTCTTAGTTCCTATCAAATAGAAACATTATAATTTCTGAGAATACTAAATTAGGAAAAAGAATAAGAAAGGAAGACAAAAGCAATGCCAAAGATGTCAAAGTCAGTATCTATTAGAGAAAAAAAAAAAAAAGTGCTGTTTTTAAAGAAAATTGCAAGGTTATATTTAAGGAGCTGAATTTGAAACCTAAAAAGTTGGGTATTAACATACTGGATCATTTTAGGTAATATTAGTCAAGTGATGATTGGATTACAGTTTTCATTTGAAGACTTAATAAGTTATACTTTAGCAAAAATGGATATTTATGCTACTATTTGCACTCATCATTTACTTCTCTCTCATTCCTAACGAGTCCACAGCACATATTTTCTCTGTTAAAGCCGATTTCTCTTTCTAAAGAAGCTGGCATTTGTTATCATTTCTCGTGTACTTAATTATCCTCCACTCCAAACCACAGCTTTTCACTTCTTTTGTACAAGGGCATGAAATGAAAGTTAAATGGTTTGTGCATAATAATAACTAGTGTTGAATTTTAAAACAAAGTAAGTGTTTCCAACAGGAAGAGAATAGCTTTTGAGTGCATGTAAAATTATGTCCAAAAACATGTTAATTCATATGAACTTTTAATCAGAAAGACCTGGGGAAAAATTGCATTTAACATTTAAAAAAAACCCAAACCTCTATTCATCTCCAAACCACCCCAGTACAAATTGATTTCGAAATCTGTTTGTGAACTGCTTTTTGGCTTCCTTACCCCTCCCACCCCCAACAGCTATCTGTGGTTACCAAAAACTGAATTAGAAACAAGTCAGAAACAAAGACTGTAACAATACTGACAGCCCATAAATAGCTACAGGCCAAGATAGTTTAAATTGCTTGTTAATTCTGCTATGGGATTTTCAGAACATATTTAAAATATCAACATTAGGCTATTATTAGGCTGAACACAGCAGTAATGTAAGTGTCTGGTTCTGAACAAACTAAATCAGAACTCAAGTTCCTGAAAAATGCTGCAAAGCTCTTCCCATGACAAAGCTTTGCAAACTTTGGCCTAACCAGACCTCTGCTCAGCACAGGACTCTGTCCTGCAGCTGTTACAGGTAATTAATCCCCAAACTCAGATTAGCAGCCGTGCTGGCAGCAGTCTGAGCTGCCTGCAGAACTTAACCTTTCCTTGTACAAACAAAAGGCCCACGCTGCTCTAATGACTTTACACTTTAACTCAGCTGGAAATAACATGGATTAGCATACTGGACAATAGGCAACCAAATCAAAAGCTTGATTTAACCAATACAAGCCAAATTCAAAACTTCAACCATTCTGCCAAATTCAATATGACAAGGCATAGTTTTCTTCTGAATTCAGTCAACAAGAAATAGCCAATTCCCAAATTCAGGACAGAAAAGGAATCCCAGGGAGAAATAGGTTACTGGTAAAATGCTCAACCCCTGTTACAAAAGAAAACATCCTTATTAAAGTATCAATTTCACTAATTTTTGAGTGTGTAGAAACAGTAATTTAGCCCAAACTTAAATCTTCAAGTAGTAAATCAGTGGCACCAGTTTCTTCACAGTCCTGCAAGAAATCACTGCCACTAGTAACTACCACAACATATGTTTCTCTTCTTCTGAGCTGACAATGTGCACTCACAGCCCTGAAAACCAACCACATCCTGGTGTCATCACAAGAAGCATGGTCAGCAGGTAGAATGAGGTGATTCTGCACCTCTACTCCACCTTCACGAGACCCCATGTGGAGCACTGTGCCCAGCTCTGGTGCCCTCAGCACATGAAAGACATGGACCTGTTGGAGTGGGTCCAGAAGAGGGTCACAAAAATGATGAGAGGGATGGAGACCTCTCCTATGATGACAGGCTGAGAGAAGAGGTTGTTCAGCCTGGAGAAAAGAAAGTTCCAGGAGAGACCTTAAAGCAGCCTTCCAGTACCCAGGGGCCTACAGGAGAGACAGGGAAGGACTCTTCAAGAGACAGCGGCGCAACAGGATGAGGTATAATAGTTTTAAACCACAAGAAGGTAGATTTAGCTGAAATATTAGGAAGAAATTCTTTACCATGAGGGTGGTAGACACTGGAACTTCCATCCCTGGAAGTGTTCAAGACCAGGCTGGATGGGGCTTTAAGCAATCTGGTCTAGGGGAGGTATCCCTGCCCATGGCAGGGGGGTTGGAATTAGATGATCTCTAAGGTCCTTTCCAACTCTAACCATTCTATGACTCTTTCCCCTTCTCCCAGCTGCCACTGTGACTCTTGCCCTCACATCTTTGCTGACAGAGCATCAGCAAACCCTTCCTCTGAACACAGTATGTCTGCACCTTCCACCATCACCATTCCTCCTGCTCCTTGGGAATGTAACCCTCATCCCTGCTGCAACCTACAACTTGCTTTTTTACGGTGGTTACCCTGCTGGATGCAGTTCCCTTCCAAGGGTCAAGAAAAGAACAAAATTTTAACAACTTTCAGTAAGATTGCAACTGAAGACAAGATTCCTTAGAGTCCAGTCACATTTCACTTTGCTTCCCCTTTGCATGTGTATAGAAGTAAGCTTGAAAAGATGCACAGAATATAACAAAAACCCTATGTTTTCTGAAGAATGAAAAGTTTAATTATAAAATAAGCATAACCTGTTCGTTATGTAAGTAGAGGATGGAATGTTCTTGCCGTTGAGATCATTACATCCGAGTATGTTGAGCAATAAAGTGGAAACTTCAACATAGCCAAATAACAAAGTGGTATGGTATAGAAAAAAATAATTAATGATATGAACTCACCAAACAACAAAAGTCACTACAGATGTGTGACTATTCTGACGACAAGAGCTATATTGTCAGCCTAACTTGTGATCTGCCTCTGCAGTACAAAAATAATTCTCACAGCAAAGAACGTTGGCGAGGAAATTTTTAGCACACATTTGTAATGCAATTTAGACTCCAAGTAGAGCCATCTTATTGTTATTGTTCCCAAGCCAATATTAAATTTAAAATTACTATACGCTTTATAGCACCTAGTTCCACATTTTCTCATGGATAAAGCATATCCTCAAGGAATTTGCAGAGTGGGCTGACGAGGGAGCACTAGGGGGTTAGGAGGAAGGCAGCTGTGGGATCCCAAGAGGCCACCGACTCCCGTGCCTTGGGGTGGTCCAGCCCAGAGCTATGCTTTCTTTCCCTTGCAGGGTCCCTTGCATGCACTCAGATGTACAGTCACAGTAACTGAAAGAAAAGTGCTTTATAGTAATGATGTAAAGATCCCCAAAACACTTCAGGAGAATCCAAGGAAATAAAAAGCATGTTTTTAAAAGAAATCAACATCGATAGAAATTTGTAGTAATAATACACAAACCTTATTGCAGTTTTGCAACATAATAAGAATGCCATTATGTCAATACCTGTTACTTCTTGTGATGCTAAATTCAATAATATTAACAACTCTAACAGTGACAATATACTTAGATTTGTAAACCTCTCTGCAATCTAGCTGTCCTAAAATCCACAGATATTCACCTTCTTGAAAGGCATATAAAGAACACTGCAAATCCAAAAAATTTGCCTTGAAGCACTAGATCTACTTATCAGTCACTACCACCACTTTTGCCCACGGACAGACAGAACAGACCATGTATCACCTACATGGGTAGCATCAATAGCATGTCAGAATTAAATTTCTTCTCATGGATGCAAGTCTAAATCACTGTCTCAAACATGTAAATCTACATCTCATAAGATAAATGCCACCTACAATGTCCAAAATTAGATAAAACGAGATGTCAATTCAGATGCCTGATTTTTCATCATTATACATATTTGTGGTAAAGCTTGGAAAGAAGAGTCATTTTTCATTTATGCTTTGCTGAGATTCTGAAGGTTTCAAAGAGAAGGCAGCAGAAAAAGGGAATGTTCTTCGTGCCTCTCTTTAAATTTTCCAACCAGCTAATCCATGATCTCATAGATTGGAAAGATTTCTTGTGGCAAACTAAAAGACAATACTGAGTCAGATGATTAATCTGCTTCCAGAGCGTCTTCCAGTTTTTCAGCAATTTATTACTTGAACTTAGCCAAATATGAAGAAATATCTGAAGCAAAGCCAACAACAGGACGTGTATGCTGTTTACAAGAATTACTTCAGTATTATTTCATTGTATGTAGGCTAAAGCAAAATGACATACTTACACTATTAGTTAGAAGGAAGCATATTAAAATGCATAGTATTTTCCATAGATTTTACCTGCTAGAAAACCTAAATCTCAACTGTACACTAGGGGTGTAGGAAATAGTTAAAAGGTATTTGGCATTTTTCCCTCCAGAAGAACTACTTCATTAAACACATTCCACCTTTGCTTCATGCAGACATTAATTTTGAGGCTATCTTGTCCAGCTCAGACCATGGCAACTGATTAAGTAGTGGAAACATTAGGTATAGATCCTCAAAAGACTGGCAAACAGATTTGAGTTTATTCAATCTACGCAGTCTCTATGGAGCACCATTTAAGAGGATCAAATTGTACATGGAGTACTTCCAAAACTTCTCAGGATATATTCTGTGCATTATATGTTTGTAAAGTACCTAGCACAACGGGGGTGTGAGTTGCTAACTGCTATTATAAGACACTTTAAAAGGAGCACCTTAAAGCCCTTGCCAGAGTTGTCCCTGAATTTAGATACTGTGACATCAGAAAAGACAATTTAAGCCTTCTGGAGATAGCAAATTCCAGCAGTGGTCTCCAGCAAAAATTAAAGATAGCCCACATGCTGGAAAACATGGCAAAGGATGGCAGTGAATAGGCAGCATCAACTGTACACAAAGATGCCTTTCTTCTAGCATAAAGATACAGATTGTGCCAACAAGCCTGAATTGAGCTTAACTGGTAGGAATGCTTTCCGTCACTGAGAGATACCAGTAAGTGTTTCACACTTTGCATTTCTGAAATTAAACTGCACAAGTATTTACATTCCGTGGATGTCTCTACGAACTTCAAGACCACTACTAGAGCCTTATGAAACATGCACACAGAGAAAAAGCAACTCTCCACCCCCAGCACACAGCCAACTGTATGGTGGAACACAGTAGCTGCTGAGAAAGTGCATGACACCAAAGGAGAGAAAGTAAAGAACAGCATTTATGAAACAAACAAACAAGAACAATCCAGCAGCTGAATTTAGATATGGACTGGTTTTGACCCAGCATACTAGCAAGCAGGTAAGAACAGTGAAGATACTACACTTCCAGAATCATTTATCCATCCATAAAGAGTGGTTTTTCAAACTCCACTAACTCTGCAAAACTGTCAGATGTGGCACATGTCACTTGGTACACATTTGGCAACCTCCTCTTCTCCTGCCCACATCATCACTGATACCTCATGCAAGTAATTGAGTTACTTAAACTATTTTCTTCAAGCTCCCTGGGAGTCACGCTACCACTAACTTTCAAACGACCTCTCTGCTTCACCTCTCCCAATGCCATCTGTTTAGCCTGAAATTCTAACATTGCAGAAAAAAAAATCCCTCCATGGCAGGCATCTCCTACATCTTCAAAATCCTGTCCTCCCTTTTTGGTTCATTTCATGCATCTTTGAGTCTGGGGCACAGATGTCAGCCAGACAATCTATTTGATAGATACAGTCTGTCTAAATTGACAGCAACAGAGAGGAAAGAGGAGAATTAGGAAGAGAGAGAGCCATCAAAATCCATGGTTTAAAATGAAAACGTCTTGCAAAATGAACACGAGCAGTTCAGAGTGGCACATAAACAGGGGACTGCAGCCCCGACACTGTTGCCAGGCTTAGATGCAAGATGTGAAAGTACCAATTTTTCTCCTTATAGCAAGTTCTGTGGCATAATATCAGCGGCCGTTTGCAGACCAAAAGACTCTCTGTGCACGAGAACAATGGGAAAATAAACCAGCAGGTTTAGTTTCCTTTGACAACACCAGCCAAACGCCTTTGTTTAAAAGATTAATGTCCACAGTATTGGATAGACTAAATATCTTTCCTCCATCCACTTTTCTAATGCAAAACATTGTATCGTACCTGAAATACAGCAGCAGCTTTCCAGGCTTGTCTCCTGGGGACAATGACAACACATATGGGCAACAGCTTATCATAAAGTCTGGTACATACTGGACTGGTCTGCTAGACCCTGATTTGACCAGATTAGAGCTTTCCACTGTGAGAAGCAAGTGGATTTAAAGTCCAAAACAATGTTATCCTATTTAATCTTGTTATTTTGTGTGGTTAGGGGGAAAAAAAAAAGACAGAAATCCATAACTACAGTTAAAACTGCAGATGCACGTTGCTTTCACATGCAGTTTCAGAAAGCCAAAGAACACTGAAGGAATGGCCTTTATCATGTCAAATCCTCTAATTGTGGTTTTTTTTTTTTATAAAAGCATATCAAACAGGGTAAAAGTGCAAGCACCATATATGCTTTTTTTAGCTGGAAAGCTTTGACCGTGAGAAGCAAGAAATCTTGTCTAACCTTTAAACCTGATAGCCATAGAAATACTACCACGCCTATCTATAAACTTATATATGGACATATGCATACAGTCTCTGAGCAGGTAGAACAACTTTCCAGTTCAATCCCCATCTAATGCATGTACTTAAGATAAGAGTGATTAGCATTGCAAGGAGATGTCCTAGTTGGGTACAATCAGGTACATCTCACAGTAAGTAAGCTGAACAAACCAGATTAGTTTTTCCATGTCCTCACAAGGTATGTATGTGTGGGAGGAAACGGGAAGAAGCCATCTCTGTCCCACACATCAGCCTAATGCTGTGTTCTGGACTGCAGTGGGAACCCAAGAGATAGGTAATCTAAAAGAGACCACAGCAACAGTAACGTAAAGCATCAAAGCATCATCTTGTGGGAACAGGCCACTTCTACACTATACTAATAAAAAAAACTGTAATCCAAAAATTTGTTCATCTACTATATACAGACAGTTATTTTTATGAACAGTATTTTCCCTCCTCTAACATAGCTAGCTATTGTAGTTCAGTATTTATAAAATATTATCACTGTATTTCCTGACATTCACTAAGAAACAGCTTGTCCTTTTACAGTTTTACCACTAGAAACTTAAAGATGAGGAGTATAACTTCCTAAAATTAGAAGCAGAATTTGAAAGAATAAATCCATAATAGCAATCATCACTCAGAACATCACAGCTGGGTGCACTGTATTCATTAACAAAATGGCAGAGAAGAATATTATCTTAACAGAAAATTCTCAGAAAGTTCTTTGTGGCTAATTAGTCAGCACTCACTGGAGCAAAATTATAAGCGTGTGCCCTTGACCTGCCTGTAGCTGTCGAGCTATAACCAGCAGCTTACTGGTTTTTCCCTAACAGATGGTAGATGAGCTTCTATCTGGAAATCAATCAGTTAAAAACGATCTTCCCCAATAGTGCTTAAGTGGAAGATGGAAGAAAATTTTGACACATCAATAAATTAGAGGAATTTTCCCCAGAAGAGGTCTATCGACGTAAATGCTTTACAGCTCACGGTTACTGTGCTGAGCACAGAATATCAATAGAAAACATTTTAACAAATTATCATTCCTCTGCATTATGCTGGAATCAGTCTGTACCATAAAAAAAACCAACCCAAACATTGTGAAAAAAAGCCAGGAGAGTAAAGCTGACCTTCTGTGGCATAATACTAGTGCAAGGATAGTAGTTTGAAAAAAAAGTGACACCATGGGATCTGCCTAGAGTCAAGAAGCTGAAGATGCAGCCTAACACAAACTCGTAAAGAAAGGAACCAGGAGGGTAATTAATAAAAGTATCACAGTGCAGAAGAGCTGGGCTGTGTTTTACCATCTCTTCAGTGATGTACTGAGGATGTGCCTGTCTAACACTCTTAAAAACAAGAGAAAAAAAAGTGGACTGTGGAACATGGGAGAACATTTACAACTTTCATTTCCACATCACAGCTACAGCTCGCTGTCCAAGTCGTCCTACAAAAGGTAGCAAGGGATGAATTCAAATTTGTCACATGATGTACATTAATAAGACTTCGTTTTTTGCTTAGCAATGTTGCTCAAAAAGAACCAACTTCGATGCAAGATTTGCTTCTCCTAAATGTGTGTTAAACCAAGTGCAGATGAACACCATGCATTGGTAGACACAAACCGTTTTCTTAAAACTTTATCAGTACTTTGCTCGATATATTTTTATTGACTTTAAAAAAACTGGTTATCTCCACTGGATTCTTCAACTATGCCATATGCAAGTACATCAGAAAGATTTACATTTACTTGCAGTCAGGGTAGATTTAAAAGGCAAGAAAACTGATTTAAAACATCATTTATAAAGTTACTGATCTTAGCCTGTGATCATGCATTACAAATCAATTTTATTTTATCTTGTTTGTTGTATACTTCTTGTGTTATTTCTCCAGAAAAAAAGTTGATTCAGACTGGCAAGAAACCATTGAGACATATCAGCCACAAGCTGATCTGCAATTAAATGCAACTTAACATTACATTCAAGATAGCACTATATAAACACTTAAGAAACAACTATGTCTGCGTACATTTCTTCACTTTCCTAACTTCCATATTAGATATTAGAACAGCAACTGATACTCAAATTTACTCAGACCATTAAGTTTTTACTTATAATTTCTTATAATCTGCATTTTAATGAAATTTATAATAAAATATGCATAAGGTTTTAAAAACCAAATTGAAAATGCTATTAAACTTCAGAAATACATAAGTAAATAGAACACTTTTTCCATTTAAGAAATTAAAGATTTACTAAAACTGAGACTACTTCAATAGCAAGTAATCCATAGTTATTGATTTGAAATAGATTGTGTTTTGCTTATTTCATAAATGTATCCTTTGAGAATTAAGAACTGCAAAATCTTAGCCTCTAATCAATAGCATTAATTTGTAAGACTTAAATCCCTGCAAACATTCTGCATTTACATTTTTTACAGGCTTATCAGCTTTTCTAAATTGCTTTCTGTAGACTCAAACTAAGCAACATAATACGAAAAGAACAAAACATTCCTCCTGCACCTGCAGAAGGAGTTACTGATATCAAAAGCAGATTTATCACTTTTGCAAACTCTGGTTACTTGTCCTCAGCAAATGGCTTCACTTCCAGCAGTGGTCTGACTTTTCTTCAGAACTCTGTACCTCATGAATATTTTAGTTCTGAAATTAATGTGGTATAGCATTAGATTTCATTACGGGTTGTCACAAAGACAAATTACAATCTAAATATTTAAAGGAAAAATTCTTTCAAATTTAGAGAACTATTTTAAATCTTCTTTTAAAAGCTGTCTTGTGCAGTACTGTCTTTCACAGGAATGTACAATTTTCTCACTATTGCCATGTTATTACCTAGTGCTCACGTGAAGTACTTGAATGAACTAGTGAGAGCCTTGCTGGGATGCCCACCACAGACTGGAATTTTTCCTATATCTTTGCCTTCAATTAGGGTTAAGTCTTTCTTTCATTTAATTCTGGCAGATAAAATATAATTATGTAATTAACAGCAATTTTTTTTTTTTTAATTCTAAAATCTTCAGATGACTCGTTCCCACTGTCCAGCAAAAACTCTTTACTGATATTAGCACAGAAAGAACAAACTGCCCTTGCCAAGGACTCAAACACAGCCCGAGACACTGCATTTGACAGAGTGTTAGGTGTCCTGGTAACAAGGAAGACGACTGCTGGACAGAGGGAAGGAAAAAAATCCCTTTAGTCCCTATCCTTAAATAAATAAATAACTATTTCAGGTTTGTTTTGGGAAAAAGAGAAACATACATACTCTGAAAAATTATTTGGTTTAAAATGCAACTCCTCTTATTAAAGACAATTTGCATTCTTTTTATTTTTAACCGTATTCCCGGCATGAGATCATATTCTTTTTTTACCACAAAGGGGTACGTAGCATTATTACAAATTTCACCCAGCTGTGATGCCATTCCCAGCACACCATGGAAATGTGGTCCTGCTGCCCCGTGAGCAAGGACTTGTACTCCAAGGCTGGCCCCATCCTCCACAGCATTTGGCAATGCTACAATCACATGTAAGTTGCCTATTTTTAAAAGAAATGCAGCTTTTCATGGAGGAGGAGACAAAGAAGGAGAGTGAGATAATCTATTTTATAGCTTCCATGTTTGTCAAAAAAAGTTTACAAGTATACTTTGATCAACAAATGTAGTATTATATCTCCCCAAAGCTACACAGAGAGTCCTCAGTAAAAGACAGAAAGCCACCAGATGTCTGGTCTGCCCTTGGCTGGGAACAAGCCCCAGGCCAAGGTCCAAGCAGAGCTTGGCTCACGACCGTTCCTCTCCCTCAAGGACTTTCTGGGACTGATTTCCTTCTGGCAGCAGTCAGTACCTCTCCAGGACAAGTTTCACCTGAGAGATTAGACAGGCGAAGGCTATAGAGGGTAATTCCTTTCCCAAAAAGCCACCTCCTAATGGCACTGAGCTGAAGTACTACTGCCAACAAACCCTGCCGAAAGCCTGGCTGATAAAGCTCTTGTGGACCTGTGATTACCAAGTATCTGAGCCTCAACCTTCATGATAAGGTGGAGCCTACCAGCAAAGACAAACATTTAAGGCTATTATAGCCATAGAGCTTTAAGACAAAAAGTTCATGTATGCCTTCTAGCTCTGAATGTGGGCGAACCTCACATAACTCAGACCTCTGTATCCAAGTGTACTCACACAAGGTAAGGCAAGTAGAGTCACTTGACTAAATTAATTTAAAATTTTCAGGGTTCTCACTTTTGAGCCTGGAATTTATTTATCTTTCCCACTCTGATCCTTTTTTTTTTTTTGGTAGGGTACAACTTCAGAAGTCAAATTCAAAACATGCCGGGACACCATTTAACACTACAATCTTTATTTAAGATTCAAAGAGGTACCTTTTTAAAAGCAATTCTGAACACAGATCAGCTGTCTCCAAGTCTGTAAAGGCTATTTCAAGTGACAAGATTTGCTCAAAACAGCACCCAGGTACAGTAAACTTCCTCAGCACAGCACGGAGCAGTGATTTCCATGGGCAATAAGCTGAGGAACATATTGAACTCGGAAATCGCTAGATTTATGAGAGGAGGGAGAAAAGGCTGAAACTGATTGGAAAACATTTCTCTCTACAGCACTGAACAGATAGTTCAGAAAACAGTATCTGCTCACAGCACATCAATTTTGTAAGCAGACAAGGACAGCAGGAAATGTCTTTTTCAAAATACCCTTCAGTTCAGCAGAAGACAGACAAGAGTAAAGCCTAGTACAGAAAAGCTTCAACATGAAAATACTTAGTTATGTAGAAGACACAAACATAACAAACAATCTCAAGGTAAGACACAACAATCAGAAAGTCATATTCCCAAAATCTAACATGATCATTTAGGGAAACCCCCAGAAGTCAGGCTCTTTCCACGGCAGAGAACTCTCACCACCAGGGCTACAGCTTCCCTTGGCCAGTGGCCAAACTCAATGGTCTTATTCGTAACAGTTTCCAAACGTTAATTCTTCACCAAAACCAAGCATTTTTTGTTTACAAAGTCAAACGTCGAAGAGAAATGAAAAACAATGTGGTTGATCAGGCGTCCCCAGTTACATTCAAGCCACCAAGCAACCACTGTAGCAGTGACAGCCACTAAGGCAAAGGAGTCACACACGACTAGAAGCCAGTCAGCTTCATAAGCACACCGTCAAGTAAAAAAAAAACCCACCAAACCAAAACCACAGGAAAACCAGCCCCAGACACCAAGTATTTTACTGAAAATCACATTTTGAGCAATCATTCACAGGTTGCAATAGTTCCCACCTCTCTATTCATTAAAAAGTAAATATTCCTAGAAAAATATAATTAATTTACATGTATATATTTTTACTGTATTGCAAGTACTTCGAGATCTTTCTAGCTCTCCTTGCTGGAAAAAGAGATGCTTTTGAACTGGCCTCCAATTTACTGACTTTATATTTACTGGATTTCAAATTTACATTAAATATACTTACTGGATTTTTTGGACTCAGAGAAAGTCTATCCTGTGAAATGAATGAGGCAGAATTCCAACAAAAATTATAGGGGGTGATGAAGTAACTAAAAATATCTTGTAACACATGAATAAAACAGTTGTGTTTTAAGCTTTGTTATGTAGCCTTAGTTCTAACAATTTCTAACTTGTCAGACTTTTAAAAAAGAAAGCTTAATAATTTCCCTAATTTTTCCAGGGGTGCTGGAAGTTTCTGCCCGCTACTTCATCCACAGCAATAACCAACAGCAAGGAGAGTGTATTCATATCGGTGGATCCATACCAGAAATAACAACATATTTTGTTTCACAGATAACTGCCTACAGAAGAGTAAAGAGAAGATCCAAGAAAACTGAATTTCCTTACAAACTCTGCAAGGACTATGCTCTCATGGTGCTGGTTATGGGGGCTTCTGCTCTTCAACCTTTTCCATGTCTGGAACAGGTTGCACAGAACAGTGGATGCCCCATCCTTGGAAATGTTCAATGCCAGGTAGGATGGGGCTCTGAGCAACCTGGACTAGGTTGTGAGAGACATCCCTGCCCACGGCAGCAGGCAGGGGCTGGACTAGATGATCTTTAAGGGTTTCTTCCAACCTAAACCATTCCATGAGTCAACTTGCTCACAGGCTAGTCCCTTTCTGCCTTCTCTTGCCCCTATTTGTCCTGTTCCTTCTTTTCCCAGTTCCCAGGATCCCTGAACAGACACACCAGCTTGCTCACAGCAAACTCACCCTCCCCACCAACCTTGGCCAGGGTCTCTTTAGCAGTTCTGCAGGGTAGGTGGGGCAAGGGCTGGAGGACATTCAGTTGCACTGCCAAGACCTGCACATGAAGCCCAATTAACACTGGTGCTATTAGACATTACAGCATACACAGCAGAATTATCATCTGCTGCTTTGGCAGCTCACATCTCTGATGCAAAGTACAATTTCTGAAAGGCTCACAGCCTGACAAACAGAACAGAGCAGCGGTGGGGTGGAAAAAGGGTCTCCCCAACATGCCCCATCCTCCAGAACTCAGCCTGACCTCTCAAGAAACCAAAATGGTGCTAAAAAAAAATCATTGAGAAATTAGTATCTAAAAGCTGGCAATGGACATTTTCCCTTCAATGGAAAAAAGGGCTGAACAGTTTGAAACTGTCTATGAAAGACTCCAAGGAACACATGAGCATGCAGCACCAAGCCTGAGGGTGCAGATGTCACCCATACACAGCCCATACATGGTGCCAGCAGCAAGCTGCTACCCAACCCTCACAACTGCCTCCCAACAGCCCAGAGACACGTCCCGGCAACTAACGTGATGGAAGAGCTTGCCCCACATCTCAAGTCAGAACACGCAGGGACACAGCCACCTCTGTGAGCTGCACTGGGAGTCACGGTCCCAGGGTGGGGGCGAGTGCCTTTCCCCAGCAGATAGTGCAGAGAGCTGGCAGCACTGCCAGGCCTGGAGCTAAGGGGGCTTCAGCAGGTAGGATTGTGTCCCTGTTTTGTCACAGGAAGGAGCTGGGATCCAGTCTGCAAGTGGAGGCATGGAATTAGGCTCCCAGCAGTACAGCACCCAGAACATGCACAATATCCAAAGCGTGCAGTTTGATGCAGTAGAAAGAGAATGGGCAGTTGCTACTACCTGAACCCAATTCTGCTGAGATCCCTACTTTGACCAGCTAATGATACCCTGCCAAACTAAGTTGGATGTCTCAAAGTCCCACATTAATACTAAATTCCACATATTTTCTTCTGCCTCATGCATATCTCCCCATAATCCGTTTCCTGTGGAGTAATTATAAAATTCACACACTATAGCTGCATCAAGGCCCTGCTTCATCTTCCCTCCCTCCATCCATTCCTGCTCCTCCTCAATACAAACCACAGACACCATCTTCTCTTTCAATTGTTTCTTTCTGCGCCCTCAACAGGATGCAAAGAGCAGAAAGGATAATTCTCAGAATATACAGTTCAATAAAAAGGTTATTATTCCAGAAATTTAATAACTAAGACACTGAATGTAATTGGGACTATTGCACAGAGTTCCAAGATTATACCCATACGATGCTGTATTAAGAACTTCTTACCTAGACAAAGGAGTTATTTGGAAATGAGAGTGCCAGTAGGTCGCTCCAGCTTCTCTTCAATTACTTCAAATGAAAACAACTCATTTTCACTGTAAAACCTCTGCTTTACACAACTGCTCAGAGGGCTTTATCTTCAGCACAACAACATTGCATAAAGAAAAATGCATACGAACTTGCATATCATTCATATATAATGCCTTGCCAACCCACACCTTCTTTTTACTATCTAATTATCATGTGGAAGTCTGTCAAGTGTCAAAAGCTTTTTCTTTTTTTTTTAAGCTGCTACTTTTATCATAAAAAAAAAAAAAAACAAAGGCTGAAAATTCCTGAAAGATGTAGTCATGCTAACAACTCTCATTTGTTCCACAAGGTTTGTGCCTACAAAAGATCAGAAGAACCCCTTGGACTTGACTTCACTCCATGCCAGCCCCACTTTGGGAGGAGCCTTGAAGGACTGAGCTTATTTCACCACCTCACGTTTCCACTCCCACAGCCATGGAAGTGGGAATTCAGCTCCTATAGAATGCAACACGCGACAGCTGAGGTTTAGCACACAGCTCTTCACCACAGCTCACGAAAGGACAGGCAACAGGGACTCGGAAGAGCAACAACACGCCAATTCTTCCCAGACATAACTGGGAAAAAAGGAAAGATTTCACCACCATGCAAGTTGCTGACTTGTCAAGGGAGTCACAGAATTGCAGCTTATAGCACAGAATGACTTTAAATTTTTACACAGGTCTAACATTTCATTTTAGTACAACAAATGGTTATATACACAGAGCAACTGAATAAGTATACAACAGAACAAAAGGTACTACAATAAACTGCAAGTAAAAATAGATCATTTACATGTTGTTTAAGATAAATGAAGTTTCTACTAAAAAAACCTTACTACTACATTTCCAGTAACGATAAAGCTTCCACAGTGCAAGTCCTGACAATGAAGACAGTTATTTTTCCTTGGCTTACAAAACAAGGCTTCACCCTGTTGAGTCAGTAAGGGCCATTAAACAACTTTGATCCCAACAAGCTGCCTCACTCAACCTGCAGCCAAATGGTTCAAATTAATTAAACAAACTACGGTTTTGTTTGTTGCCCTGGACAGTTTTGTGCCCTGGACTACAGGTGACATGGCACCCCCATGCCACTCGGGTCTTCACAGTAGACAAACCCAACCAGCCTGGTAAACTGAGCAATGGGTGCATAACACTAATTGTTTTAAAATCACGTTATATATTTTAGACAATGCTAAATCTAGTAATCTTAGTTAATACAAACCCACGTGGTGCAAGAACTGCTTCAGGCCACTACCTGGGAACACCCAAGCAGTAAGACTTTCACCCTATCACAGTCAAGATATTTGAAATAGCTTTTTTTCTTCTCCCTGATGTATTTGTCTTACTTCAAATCCACTCCCTCAAGACACTTCATTTTAAGGGAGCCAGACTGGAAAAAGCTAGGAATAGCCAGGAGAAGGTGGCCTACACATATTTTATTCTTGCAGGAAGTACTCAAGCAGTGCTGGTAGCATCTGAAGAGCCCTGCTAGGAAAGGTGAATGCAGTAAGGTTTTTCCCTTGGTTGCTGCTTGGGATACAGTACAGACTGCCATGGACTTGGCAAATATTTGCTCATTGAACTGAGATGGGTCTTGCAGACACTGCGTAGAAGCAGAATTACAAAGATCAAAAAGCTTGTGTTGTTTCTCCAAATATCTTTCCTCATCTTTTCTCCTACTTGCCAGTGGTCCATGGGACATCGTCTAAGAAAACTGGGCTATAACAAAATATCTCCCCTTTGAATATCAACTTCCACTTCTTAAATGGATTCACCAGTTCCTAATACTAGATATGAAAACTTTGACAAAAATATTTCTGCTTTTCTCCACTCCTGATTTTAGTGATTGTTCCAAATTAAAACCAAACCAACCAAACCATAAAAGATAGATAGCCTTTGCTATTCTGTAATTTTTAGAGTCTTTACTAAAAATCAGGAATTTCACTTATTCTTGTGTTTTGTGTTAAGCTGTTATATCTACATGCTGGAAAGAAAAGAAAGTTTGTACTTCTGACTGTTTTTCTATTATTATCCTTCTCCTTGACCCCAGAGAAGGGTCAGCCAGGCAGAAGCTACTTCAGAGCTTCACATCACACAAGCCTAGAGACTTGAACTAAGAGAAGCAATTGCCAAATTCAAGAGGCAGTAAAAGTAGTCTTAGATTGGCAATTTATTTTTTTAATTAAAAACTCAAAAATAAAAACTAGAAAGAAAAAAACCCCCTGAAGTTACACCCTTCTGGAATAATATGCACAGAAATCTCTCATAACTTTCTGAGTCACAGCTCCCAGTGTTAATAATTCAGCATCAACCAAAAAGTTTCTGAGCTTCGCAATATCCCACAGAGCCTTTCGGGGATCACTGGAGCTGCTTTAGGCTTCCTTCAACTTTTTGGAAGTGTAAACAAACAGGACAGAAAACTTCTCTCTCCAGCACAGGGCTCTTAATCCACTCCCTCCTACACAGGGCCACTGAAGACAATTGCTAGCTCCTGCAAGAGTATTTTTGTTTAAATTTCTCAATGCACAGAGATCTTGGGGATCATCTTCTTTCCCTTGTACCAAGCCTGCTGTAATCAAAAGAAATATTTCAATCGCAGTCATCCAGACCTAATTTTGAAAACAGAGCAGCAGCATCACACCGATGATGTTTGTTACCAATTAATTCATGTTCTATTTTTAGGGTATACTTTTTCCAACAAACTTGTGGAATAATCTGATCAACATGTCTCTGAAACCAGCATGTTCCCAAGAAAGACGATAAACATAGAAGAGATCATTGTTCTTTTGATAGAAATTATACTTCTCTCTCAAAAGTAGAAAAGAAAAATCTAAGAAATACAGAGTTGCAAATTTTGAAAATGTAGGAAAAAAATTAATTATATACAATTAGGAATTAAAATTAAAATTTCTGTGTATAAAAATATTGTGAGTACACCTGCGTGCCTGGGGCTATTACTTTTTTTGAATCAAATGATATTTCATATTCTGCAAAGAACATGAGAAGACTTTCAAAAAGTATTCATAGCTTCCAGGGAGAAGAAAAAAAAACCACAACAAAACACACAGACACACATGAAAGCAACCATAAAAGCAAAACATTCAAAGAAATGCAAGAATCTCAATGGTAAAAAAATTATGTTAGTCCACTGTGCTTTGAATGGGTAACTCGACTGAAAATTAAATTTATGATGCAGATGTAATTTTTCACCTGTATGAACTTTTAATTCTATTTGACTGCTGCAAGCATGATTTATAAAAGTACTTCTCCTCTATATTACAATATTTCATAGGCTGCCTGCCTTCCCTGTTTTCCCTTACACATTGTTTTAAAACTTTGCCTACCACTGACGCCTGGCCCGATACAGAAAAAAGGGGATCACTTCTACCTGCTACAATACAAACCAGATGGGTATCGCTTCTAACTTGGATTAATTTATTGATGCCATGCAACACATGGTGCCACAAGCAGCTGCAATGACAAAAGCAAGGGTCCAGTTCCACAAGACACAATGGCCAACCTAGAAGCCCCCAGTCTGCGTGAAGCATCCACTACTCCTCAAATTTATCTTCTGCTGCCTCCGGGAGCTGATTTAATTCTACAATCTGGCAGAAAACTGATCCAGCAAAAGCTCAGTACCACACACAAACACTGCGTAGATTTTTATGTCAGGTTATCATGTTAAATTAACTCTGACAAATTAGTCTGTCAAGTGTTGAGTGGGTAAAATCACAGAAAGCAAGAAAGGGAAGGGGAAGTGAGACTTTCCTCCCCAGGAGCAGCACGGTGTACGTCAGCTTACCTGCCTGAGCTATTGTAGCCTAAAAATGCAAAAGGATGGTGGGGCAGGCATATCAGGTTTGCCTCCGACACCAAAATCCACTTAACCCAAGCCTCCTGAATTTTATAAAACTGTCTTCCAGCTCCCACCAGCTCTCTGGTTTGTTAACCTTTACTCCTAAGCAACACTACACACCCTCTTATCACATAACATTCAAAGGATCGAGCCTCTCAGCTTTAACATCTCCTATACTGTCTCCTCCACTCTGTTACATTGTATGATTTCCATTAATTGAAAAATGCAAACATTATCACATAGTGTTACTTAGCTTCAAAGTTAGTAGCCACATCAGTATGCCTCAGAAACCAGGTAAGTGTTATGAAAAGAAATAGATACATTGAAAGAACTCTTTCTCCTCCCCACCTCCACTCCCCAGGGCAAAGCTAAAGGAAAAGAAAAGAGAAAAAAAAAAAAACAAAAACACCACAAACCACCTGGTAGGTTGCCCTGGTATTTACTCCCATGTTTAAACAAATTTTAGAAATAATTGTATCAATCAGCCAGGGGCATGTTTTCACATAAGAGATTAGGGTCCCAGCAAGAGTAACCTACGTAGGAATGACAGCTACAGAATGGAATCTCTCAAATAACTCACACATGAGACAACACTGGAATAAACCCCACTACTCTTGTTCACCACTGTAAAGCTTCACCTTAATGCCTTACAACTGTGAACTCCATAAAAGATGAGTAAATACAGATATATTGCTCTTGGGAGACCATATCAACAAATATATTTTCCAACTTCCATGAACTTTAGTTTCAAAGCATTCACTTAACAGAACAGCAAACATTTTTCAGTTCCATAACTGAACACTGAATCCCACAATGCCATTTCTTAACTGTTTTCAAAGATAAAAACAAAGCACACAGGTCATAAAAGAAAGCTGAAATATAATTCACATAACCAGTCATTTCATTCAGCTATAAATTTGTTCTGAAAGATTACCTGTACAAGAGAAACATTTTGTTCAAACTCATGCAGATAACAGGCTTATTCTAAGTCTTTCTGATAACAGCCTGTCAAATGCTGAAAAAATAAAAAAAAAAAAAAATCTGAGCAAAACCTGTACATATTACCATACAGTAATATGTATCTCATACTGCGGAGGGGGAAACAAACACCTCCTCTACCATTTGTACTCTCTTTACCTAGTTTTAAAAACAGAGGTGGAGACATTGAGCCAGGGTATGCTGGGTATGCTACACCCATACATTTGGCAGGGGAGTTGGACTAGATGATCTCTATGGTCCCTTCCAACTCCAAAAAATTCAGTGAAATTCAGTGAAATACCCACCCCCTTTAAAATAACTGGAGTTAGATTATTTTTTTTTTTAATAGAGGAGAACTGTTGTAAATGTAAAGTTTTACTGATTTTAGTTCTGTCCGATCCATTAATCTTTGCTAAAGAGGCCAAGAGTTTTTCATTTTCAGTTGTAAACGAGCTCCATGATGAGCTTTTTGATAAACAACTGTGAATAAAACCTTCAGACCTACAGAATCGCAGCCCAAGCCCAACACGAGTCCTCTGGTGACTTTCACAACGCTTTAGTCTGGACGTGGGGAAGGTCCTGGTGCAACGATCATCTCCACTCACTTCTCCTTCACTGATAGCATGGCAAAGCCGTGGAATTGCACCCCAGGAGTGCTTGTGTGCTGGTGTGTGTTCATGGCATGGCATCAGGCTCGAGCTAGTCCACGGTAAACACAGAGACGTACAGACACCCGAGTCCTCGCTCCCAACTGATTTGCTTCACAGATTTCTTCCTCTTGTCCCACATTTCCTGCTAATGTAGACATAGTGCTAAAATGCAGCATCTCAGAGCTAGAGCACCTTACATATACCTCCTTGAAAGTATTCTGCCCTTCAGCTGCAGACCCTGTAGCATCCCATTTGAGAAAAGGCCTACACGTCAGCCAGATCACACAGCAAACCCCAAATTTTAAAAATGGATCTTTTCTCACTTCTCAGCAGAGAAAGGCCTCGAGACTCGTATAATATATAAATGCTTAACTTAAAAATTGTATGTATAAGATCTTTTGTCCCAAAGGATCCCTAATTAGTTCATTAAAACATCTGAACAGGGGAAATTACTTATTTCCAGAGTGAAACACAGCCACCACAGGGATCTGACATACACAGACACTGCCTAGCATGAAAAGAAGAAAAAGAAAAAAGCCTGCCCTCACACTTCCCTCCCTGCATGGCCTTACACAGTTAGCTAAATTACAGCGGTGTATATTTTTTACTATAAGAGCCAAAATTCCTAAAAACCCTCATTTTCTTAAGACTCAATCAGAATTTGCCATGAGCATTTTCAGAGTTTGAAATCGCAGTTCTACTGAAGTCCACAGACAAATTCTTATCAACTGTGCAGCATCAGGAATTCATCTCTCACCCCAAATCACATCAGTAATAATTGCTTTCTCTGATACACTGCGCTATTTAAAATATGCTTTATATCCATGTATTCCACATACATAAACTCCTTAAGTTCAATTTTAAAATTAAATTCAAAATTCAATTTTTAAGTTCACAGGAACCTAAAGATGATGGCCTGATTTTTTCCAGATATTTGAGCATAGTCCTGGCTGTCACTGCCCTATTATTTTGGGCTATATTTGGAAGACGTAAAGCAAAAAGGCAGCAATGCAGACACCAATTCAAAGAAAGACTGGCCCAAGTCTCAGGATATGCTAATGCCTGTAAGGTTTTTATCACTTTAGATAAAGACCCCGTTGCCCCCTGTGGCCCAGCCCAGCCTCCCCAGACCACCCATCTAGCTGCAGACCTCCCTCACCTCCAAGAAGCCATCCTCCACCAGCATGCAATTCATCAGACATTGAGTGGTAGGACCATAACATGTCACACATTGAGCCTGATGCACTTCAGGGTGAGGAGGACACACCTGCAAGCTGTTTAAAGCAGCATCTCCATTTGGGAGATGGAAGGATGCTTTCTAGGCAGAAATAGGCCTGTGTACAGTACAACAGTTTGGGAAATCCCAGACAGGAAAGGGGAAAGGAAACATAAGAATGGTTATTGGGTTTAGCAAACATAACATAAATATGAAATTGACTGTCTGTCAATTGCCTTTTCTGTTTGTTGTATTTTTTACCACAATTGTAAGAAAAAGAAACATCAAGTTTTAATTAAATACAAGGTTCTTTACGAAGTTTTCATTAAAAAAAAAATATTTGCCTTACTAGCTTGAAACAATGACTGTTTCTCTATCTTTTCTATTTATATATTGAAATGCACTAATCTGTTTTGACTCTTAGGAACCCCACATTCTAAAGCTTAGCTCACACACAATTAAAGCTTAGTTGACACACAATCCTCAGATGACTACAAGCCAGTAGCAACATTTCAGATCTTGACCTGCAACAGATTATAGAAGTTATACTTAAACCCAGAAAGCATTTCTTCTTTCCTCTTTGCAGGAAACTGAAATAAAGGAAGCTTGGAATGGAATTAGTTTCTACACTCCACAGTATCTAAAAGCACTGCTAGAGACTTCTAAAACCAGTTTTCGAACAAGTATATTATATTTATTCAATGATAAGTCATTTCAAAGCAAGACAAGAAAATGATGGACCATGTCAGATTTTACTCTTTGGAAGTAATGGAGTGTGGACAATCTCACTTAATTACTTTCCAAGGAATTAATTTAGTGAAATCATGTTAACATATCATTATCCCCACCCCATCTCCCTAAAAAACCTCAGGGAGCCACTTCCACATTTTAATTATGTAATAGACGAACATTTTAAATTGTGTTTCATGGAAGAACAGCATCATCCATAGTTCTTTCTGCACTCCCTCTAAGCTTTCACAATTCCTTATGTTTGCCTAATTAGTGTCATTTGTGAACAGCAAGCACTCCACAAAAATATAGTCATTATATGATTTCATGCAACCTTCCTACTTATTCTCTCACATCTTCCTTGGTTTTTAATGATCAAAAAACAGGTTCTTCATTACAGCTTCACAAAATTTCTCTTGACAAAAGAACCAACTTTAAAATCTTCATCTCAAACTTCTAAGGAAAGGAGAATCGGAAGGGCAGTCAGGATAAAACCTATTAAAATGTGTGTCACTACCTGGCATACTCCCTCACTGCCTCCTCACATATTCACTTTTTAATAATGTACTTCTAATATAATTTTAATCCTTATTTGCATTGTTTGCACATGGTTAAAGCTTCAATAAAAGAATCTGAGTTTTGCTATTCTTAATTAGAAAACACATATTTTATCAGCTGTGTAAAGTACTATTAAATTTTTAAAAAACTCCTTGAAGATCAGATAAAGCATGTTTTTCTGCTGAGAGCCCAATGCTTTAATTTGCAATTCTGTATGTTGTTTTATTCATGATAAAATACTTGATACTTGTAGTTTCTCTCCATACTGCTAGCACTGACATAGATTCTCTATTAAGTTTGACAATCACTGAAGGATTCTTTCATGACTGATCTATATTTTCATTTGTTTTTAAAAGCTTAGTTTAAAAAAAAAAAAAAGAAAAAATTAAACTCCAGTAACTGCAATTAGCGCTATCCATGATTAAAATGGATTCATGATTTGGAAATACATAGCTAATTAAAGGGAAAGAAATTAATTTTACTTATATAGCGTGTTATTAAAAATAATAGTTTGAGCTTTAACAGGCTAACAATATATATTGTGAAAGTATCCATTACAGCAAGTTATTTTTATTTCATAGTGTACTGATTTATTCTGCATTCAATTACTGCACATATAAAAAATGTGTTCCTGTATGCCACAGCTCCCCTTTATTCCAGGACAGAAGAAAGTAAGTTCTAGAAGCAAGTGGATCAAAAAAAATTAAGGTATATTCTATATAACTCCAAAATGTATGAAATGGACATTTAATGTAAAGCCCAATCCAGCATTACATTCTGGTTCTGTAAGAGACAGAACAAATCTCAATGAAAGGAAAAATAAGAAAATGCTCTCCAAGCAATTTTGGGTAATAAAATCATCTATTGTCCTACAAAACCCATAGAAGCTTCATGGAGGATGTCTCCTCCTCTCCCGAGTTCAAAACATGCTGCTGTCCTGGAGAGAATAAGCCTAGAGATGACATGAGAAAGCCTGGTTTCTCTGTCTGTCTCTGTTGTTATAGGCTATTGAGAAAAATAACAAACATGAGTAATGCTATTAACATGTTTGCAACATCTTTTTATATACACAGTGTGTGAATCTGCCCAGTGAGAACAAAATTAAATCCAATTTCACTTTGCATTACTCCTAAGAAATGATCACAGTAAAACAAATTACAGTCTCATCCACCCCTTGACAGATTTGAACCAGTGACCTGAAAACTCTAAGGCTCAACTCACCATTGTTCCTTCCCTAATCCAGGCTGCACGGTGTGGGTTTGGTCCAGCTGCAGGAGGAGGGTAACTGGCTGCATTTTGGAAGGTTGGGGAGAGGAAGTGTGAGAGTCAAACGGGAAAGAAGAGCCAATTGCTAGAATATTATTGTCCATAAAGGTTTCCTGTTTGTGGCGTTCACTTCCTCACTGACAGGGCACCACTCCACGCATACATACATCAGTAAGAAAGAGAAACTCTACATAATAATATATATATATACATATATATTATTTTTCAGCAGCAGTGGATAATTACAGAAGCAGAAAATTCAAACTGGAAATAAACTGACCAAAACTAGTACATGAGCCGATTCACGCAATTTACTTTCCATGACTTAAAAATAAGAGTGATTGACAGTTATCAAAACTATTGCCAGCCTAAAATCTTAATACTATGATATAGTGATTTGGGGGAGGAGAGGGAGAAAAAAGGAATTGTTATTTTTTAAAAGTTTTTTTTAATTATTCTGCTTTATTTTTAGTAAGTCTTAATAGAGTTGGGTTTATAGTATAGTTTTTCTACTAGCAATTACGCTGCTGGTAATCAGTTAAACAGAACTGTATAATTAATATTATGTAATCCCTTGCCAAATAAATCAATTTTGTGATGAAAGAACTTGCTTTACACTTTTCTTAGTGCTTTACCCCTATAATCTAAATTTGAAGTTTCTGTCAAACAAGGCATCTGTGGCTGCAGAAAGTGCCACGCGACAGCTACAGCTTTCCCACTAGCCAAGTGAAGAATATTGAAAAGATGCTACAAGTTGTATAGCATGAATCAAGAATAAATTTTCACTTCCTTCTCTAAATCCACACAGGTATTTTGCAGAGCACAGGAATCACAGATTTCACCCTTTACATTCTACGTGCCTAATAATCCTGCCCATAACAAATAGTGTGGTGAAAGCCATGTTCATTAGGTCATCGCTAGAGCTCTAAATGGATCAGGAATTGTGGTCAGAGGACCCACACACCTCTGCCCAAACCCTGCGTGCCTCCCCAACTTGCCTATCATCACCACTGATGACTCTTGCAGCATAATAAATCAGATGGGGGAGATGAGCACTGTCTCTAATTCCAGTACGTGTCTTATTCTGTAAAGTCTCACATCCAGCACGGTTCTCTCTCCATCACTTTTTAAGCAGACACTAAAAACCTCAACACTATCTTGCCTTATCAGTATTGTACCACTTTTACCTTCAGTTTCAATAACACATTACTAACATCATGATTGACTGTAGATAAACACAATGGCTTTCTACCCAAGAACTACATAAAAATTACATCAGTATCAGGGACTGTATCTGCAACCTGGCATGGTAACTATTATCCAAGCTTTGCTTTCCAACATGGAAAATAAACCAATTGTGTTCTTCATTTCCTAGAAGGCAAGATATAAGTTGAGAACTGTCTTAAACTGGCATTAAGTGAAGTTATCTTAGTGTCTTTCTAAAAAATAAACAAACAGAATAGGCACAGAAATTAGCAAAATGTTTTGTGCATCTGAAGAGACTGTCCTCTGAAAATCAAGAAGGAAATTTTCAACTAATGCAATAAACTCCTCCAAAGTAGGTGTGTATTTTTCACTAAGTTTACAACTGAGGAAACTAAGGCAACAAGTCTGAAATGACTTGCCTAAAATCACATTGCAAGTTTGTATTTCTTGCTTTGATGATATCTCAGACTGACAGTTGTGTTCATTAACACAACGTTTCTCAAATGCCAACCCTACCCTACTGCTCTGTAAAACAGAGTGGCAGAAAGTAGGTATCTTTGAACTAGCTGTGCTAAATATTTGCCCTAGATTTTAGACAAGCAGCTCCAAATGAATATATTTTCCTCACCTTTCTTCTCCCCCTTCCTTTTCCATTTACTCTATTTTTTACACATTTCAAACCATAATGATAGGTTACTAAACAGCCCTGCAGACTAGAACTGCGTAAGAGTAAAGGTGGTAAAAAAAAAAAAATTAACCAAGAAGATCCAAAGACCCAAATTCTTCTAAACCTAGAGCCCTTTCTTGAGAGAAAGAGACACTTGGGGTAAGTTTGCCCTCCTATTACTCCTTTCCTCTCTGTCCAGGTCCTCCATCCCCATCACCACATCCTGCCAACCGCTGCTCCCTCCCTCCCTAATTTCTCCCACACCAAGCAGGACGAAGGGACTGGGAAGTGGGAGAAGCTGCAACCATCCTCCCATCCAGCCCGGAGCTCACTTGCTGCCCTACAGGTGACCCACAGTTACTCTGATTGGAGTATCTTTGTATCCTCAGCTTCCCAAACACAGTATCTACAGGCAGCGTCTCCATCATTTCTGTGGTTCAAGACCATCAGAAAATTCTATCATGACTTGACTTGTACAAAACCAAAATGAATCCTTCCTTCTATGTTCAGAACAGAAAACCTCTTAAGATACAGCAACAATCACTTTGAGTATTTACCAGCCATTTCTGTATTCCACTTTACCTTGGATCTCCACCACTTGCTTGCTCTATTTGGTTCTTCTTTATGCTCACCCCACTCCCAACGTCACATTGTCATTCATACTACCCATTATACTTGAAAGAGCTTTCCACTTCCTTGTAAAGCAATTTTCCAGTTTCAACCTCAAAACCCTCACTGTCAGCCTCCACCTGTATCTTTTTTCTCATGGGTCACGTGTGTCCGTGTGAGATATCTGATCACCTCGAGGCAGTATTCAAAGGCCCAATTCTCTTGTTCTTCCTCATCTCATCTCATGGATTCCCACTGAAAGCTAAGTCATCAAAGGAAAAGCTTCTGAATCAAACCACTTTATTTTATAAACACAGAATAATACATGTTTACGGCAGCTCTTGAGCTCACTGCTTGCCAGGCTGCCATGTCCTTGTAGGTAGTGTCATCAGTAACAAATTCCATAACATAAGACTTAAGGATTAACAAAGATTTTAAAGGCAATGTCCAGCATAAATACATACAGCTTATTTCCATCATGTATAAGAGGTGCTCACAGTTACAAAATCAACACGAGTGACAGTTGTCAGAAATAAGCTATTCTGCTTATTCAAACTATTCAGAAAGTGCTGCTACTCCTACTGTTCCCATATGTATGTCACTACCATCAACACTGCAAAAGCAAAGCCCAGGGATTTTGGTAGGAAGACAGCTTGATTATAAATGGGTTAGAGTATAAACTCTGAAATACACTGCTGTATGTTTTCCTTTCAGAAATACTTACATTGAAATATTTATTAAGTTTAGGCAAAACAGGCATCTGCTATCAGCGTACAACCCCCGTACGCAGTCACAGTTTTCTCTCCTGAAGAGCTCTGGGGATACGGTGTCACCACACATTGCGGTGTCAAAACCTGCTCCCACAATCTCAAGGTCCACAGAGTTTTTGTGTTAACCTGTCCCTTTCTAGTGCCACACCACCACCAAAAAAAAAAAAAAAGCAAAATTTATCACCTTCATTTCTTCCAAGAGAAGAGGCTGCTACGTCTGATGCCCTTGCTGTCATGAAGCAATCTAATATAAACCTGACTCCAGCTGTTCACACAGCAGCAAAAAGCCAGACCGCTACTAAAATCTGGAGGAATAGGAGATCCACAAATCAATTTGCAATGAAATATGAGATTATCAACGCTGACTAGTTTTGCTGCTAGAGAGGAATAGCTAGAATCGAAATAAGGTATTTAGAGCTTAAAGTTCACCATGAAGAACTCTTTGTAACCAGATTTATTTCCCCCCAAATAACAGTAAACACCAGCCAGCTGAATAATCCCAAATACTATGCAGGCCAGGCTCCAAATACCTCCTCTGAGGATACTGGCAGTTCTTCACCTCCTTCTTCCCTTTTTTATGACTTGTCACTGCAGCCCAGCAGCTCCCCCATCACACTGCCACCCAGGTGACGCCATCACCCCAAAACCCCCTACCTTAAATAAATAAATAAATAATCACAAAAATTAAAACTGCAGGCCAACTACCTTAACTCCACCTGCCACCTACACGCTGTCTTTCACCGGAGTGGAGAGACGCCGGGGGGACTCTGCGGTGAGGGAGGGAGCGGGGTGCCGGTGGGGGAGCGCGGAAGGACACCTGCCCCAGCCGCACCGCGCCCCGGAGGGACGGCGCTCACCGCCGCTGCGTGCCACTGCGCGCCTCGGGGGCGCAGACGTGCGCTCACGGCCGTATGCGTGTATATAGATGTATGTATATATCCATACACACACACATAAATATATATATATGTACGTTGGCACGCACGCAGCGGCGGGTGATGGCTAGGGGTTGCCAGATCTGCCTGTGAGACAGACGCACACGTACATATCTATACATATAGTGCTAAAGAAGGTGCAGGAGAAGTTCCTCACCCCAGCTGTCAGGTTTCCCGCTGTATAACGGGGGAGGCTGAGGGGGGGGGTGTGAAGTTTCCTCCTCCTCCTCCTCCTCTCCCCGAGTTACGCCGCGGGAGCTGGGCGGCCCTGGGCGGCAGAGACGCCGCTTGCAGCCCCGAGCAGGCCCGCTCCCGGCGCTGCCTTGTCCGCGCCGGCCTCCGTCTCCGCCCCACCGGGACCCCCGGCCGCTCCCCGGGGAGGAGAGGGGGGGGCAGCGGCGAGAGGCGGCCCCCGCCCTTACCGTTGCAGAACTGCAGCAGCGAGGAGGTGTCGTAGAGGCTGCTGTAGCTGGAGAAGCCGTCCTCCATCCTGCCGCTGACTGCGCTCCCGGCTTCCCCTCGGCTGTCCCGGCGGCCGCCCGTCCGCCCGCCTGCCTCCTCGCCCACACGCTGAGGGAGCGGAGGCGGCTGGGGCCGCGGCGGCCTGCTGCCTGCCTCACTCAGTTGCCATGGCAACCCGTTCACTCGCGGGGCGGGGCGGGGCGGGGCGGGCCGCCGTCACGGCGCGGCGGCGGGTGGGCGGCGGTGCGGGGCTCCCCTCGCCGGCCGCGGGGCTGATCGGTTCCCCCGCTCGGCGGCCGCTCCGTGGGGCTCCACGGCGGCGGAGGGGAGATCTCTGTCAGAGCCCGGCCAGCGGGATCCTGCGGGAAGGGAGACGCTGGCAGGGCCGGGGAACCGCGGGGTGAGGCGGGAGGGAAAGCCTCGTCTTTCGGCCGGGCCGGCGCGGCCATTTCTCCGCCGAGCTCCCGCCGCCGGGCCAGCCCCGCCTTGAGCCCCCGGTCTGGCAGAAGGAACGAGCCCCGGTTCCCCCTGCGGCGGCGGGAGCCGATGGGGACGCCTTTAGATCCACGGCAGGAGTTCGGCAGCGGGCGCCGGGGCGGCCTGTCAGCCGCAGCATCCTCCCCCGACCGCGGGGACGCTGCTGGCGTGTCCTCCTGCCGCGGCCACCGGAGCGGCTGTCGTTGCCGGCCGTGTGTCCGCCGCCGGTTCCGAGGGGTGGGGGGGCTGAGGGGGGGGGGGGGGGGGTGTCCGGCGGAGGGGGGGGGGGGGGGGGGGGGGGGGGGGGGGTGGTGTCCGGCTGCGGGAGCAGAGCTGTCAGCATCCTACGGTAACTGACACCCTCCTCAGTAACACCAGCAACAACAAAATACACCTACTGTACTGTGTTAACGCCACTTTATACTGTTTCGACGGCCTAGTTTGAAGGCTATGATACGCTTTTGCAATGTGGGGATACTGAAATGATTTCACTCTTTCGTATTTTTACGTTTATAAGGCCCATTCATGGTGAGATGAGGGTAGGAGTACAAAACTGGTAGCTAGCGATACTGTAAAATGATTATTCTTACAGATTATTATGCATATTACCCTTGTGGATATTGTCCCTAAAATGATTAGCCTTACGGGCTTCAGATTCTGTGCTAGGGATTGCAGAATCACAGAATAGTAGGGGTGGGAAGGGACCTTCGGAGATCTTCTACTCCAACCCCCCATCCAGAGCAGGGTCACCCAGAGCAGGTTGGACCAGAACACATCCAGGTGGGTTTTGAGTATCTCCAGAGAAGGAGACTCCACAACCTTTCTGGGCAGCCTGCTACAGCACTCTGACACCCTCAAATGTTGAAGTGACCACTGACTGAAAAGCATTTTTTCTTTCAAGCTCTTCAAAGGGGCACGAGAAAAACAATGCATCATGGATCTATAGCACCTTTCATCTTGAAAAAATGCCAAAGCACTTAACAAAGCGTGTCTTCAGGTCTCAGTCCTTTCAGGAGCTTTTTTGCAGGGAAGTTCCATCATATGGATCCATTTACAGGCATGGATTCCATATATATGAGTCTTTTCACCCACCACTAAACTGTGGTAGTGCTGCTAACATAAAAATACGCTATAAAATTAGGCAGAGATATCAGTTCCATATTACAGCGGAGTGAAAAGTGCTCCCTCCTGAATTGCCAGTGCCAGTATCGGTGGAGTTGAAGTCATCTCCAGCACAAGCACTTACCCAGCCTGATGGTATCTATATCTGACAAAAATAACCACAGTTCATAGCTGTGGGCTATAACATAACAGAAATTTGTGGTGGTTTAATTATAAAAAAACAAAACAGCATGGAAGAGAGAATAACTTCAAAAATACTAAAGACAATAGGTTTTCTAAAAGTTTTTAATGAGCCACAATTCTTTCTCATCTTTAAAATCAACCCAGAGCCCTTAGGTTTTCTCACAACTTTTTAGATCATAAGCCATCAACATTTTCAGAGATGCCATATTGTTCTGAAGGATTGTGCACACAGAAACACATACAGGCATGGGATTTTTGGCAGATGAATGACAATAATAGAAAAATGAAGTTCTTTTTTAATTAGAATTTTAATTAGAATTTTCTTTAATTTTAAAACATTATTGCTGTGATTAGGTTATTCTTTTTTGAGGTTGAGAAATGTTTTAATATGCTGATTTTTCACCAGCCAGAGAGACTTTCACCACAAGTAGTGTGCTCACTATAAGACATCAATGTTAGCTTAAGTTATACCTCCTTCAGATGTGTGAGTTTTGGCAAATAAATCTATGAAATCTATGCTATCTAGAGGTATTATGTCTGCAGTAAAACATGTGCTGCCAGTGGGAGAGCTATAAAGAGAGGTAATGCCCAATAACCTCTACGACATCTGCCAAAGCAGAAGGAAGGACAAAACGGGGCAATGAGGCTCCGTTTTGGAGAGCGGAAATTAAAAGTCACTTAGAAACTGAAATCTAAACCTGATCTGAATGTGGCACCATTAGAGGATATCTATATCCTTTATATACAACATCTAAAACCTTACGATAGGTTACCCACTGGAATTAGTTGTGAAGGTGTCAGTGAAGCCCATCAGCTCCCTGCACTGCAAATCACTGATGTGATGTGACAGAAAATGATCTCACCTCCAGTCTCAGGAGCTGTTACGATGCCATTATATTCTGAGGGCAAGGGTTAGAAAAGGAAAACAGTTTCATAATTTAATTGCAATGATTCTGAGACCTGTTACAATCTTATTACACTAAACTGCACCAAAAGGCACAAAATGAAAAAAGAATTCTCTCCGGCTGTGGGAACAATGGGACAATGGATCTGAAGGATGCACTGATGTGTCTCTGGGAATTCTGCTGGTATGGGAAAACAAAGAAAACACTTCTTTTTAACGTCCACTTTTCAGTGAACTACACCTTTAATAATTTGTACAGATCCAAGTGAGTACATTGGAAAATGGGAAGTTATGTAGATGGGAGTGTGACATCCTGAGCAATACAGTGGGGCTGAGGCACCTGGAGGGGATTTGTCACTCTGCGTTTGTGCACGCTTATTGCCAGCAGCAGCAGAAACTCCCTATGATGTTACATTTCTGAAAACTGTATTTTGTAACATGATTTACCTTTCATTTGCATCGAGAAGTGTAAAACAAATGACTATTTGCTAAGTGGGAACAAAAGAGCTTTTACCCACCCTTAGCTGAATGTTAAGGAGTTAATCCTCCAATTTTAGGACAAAGAAACCTTACTTTCACTCCCTGCTAATAGGCTGTGATCAAATAATGTTGATGCTTTATGTATTCCTTTTCCTTTTTTATTTCTGTTTCTTTTGCATTACTAACAAATACAAGAAATACCCTGCAGCAGGTGTGTATTGGAAATATTGTAGCTCATAACTCTCAACAGTCTTAGAATTATATATTATGTTATAGCTAACAATACTCTCAAGTCAAGAGTGAGCTCTCCCAGTCACCATGTCAATGTGAAACAAAGACAACTGAGTTGCAGCATCCTCTTAAAATCCAATGCCATAGCAAATATAGCAATAGCAATTTATTTATATACATTGCAATATATATAAAATAATAACAAATATATATTTTTATATATATATAAATCTAGAAATAATGTTGAGAGAAAAGCCCCATACAAGCACATTTCACCTGGCTGGTGGAGAAGGACTTTGAAAGAGGGACTTTCCATTTTAGGTCATTTCTGTGGTTCTGTCATTTGAGGGTGTCAGGCTGTTTTCACCATTTGGTGGCAGCTTGCCCTTCATACCTGACACCTGGCTCTGTGCCGAATGCCCTTGCCTTCAGTGGGCTTGTTCGGGGAGTGAGGTGGTGGCACTTGGTAAAGGAGAGAAGTTGGGATTTGGATCTCACAGTGGCCAAACTTGCTGTGCAGAGCTACTAATGGCATCAGGAGTAGTAATGATATCTGCCCTTCTTTGCAGAGTTTACAGGAGGTGAGGGCTCAGTTCACCGTGGAGGCTGGAAGGGTTTGGTGTTTTTTTTTCCAATGGATGCAGTGCATCTCTGCTGAACAAATTGGGAAGGCTTGGACGGCTGTTGCACACACTGAAACTATTTTGTAACTAGAGGAAACTTTATCGGGCAAAGCATCTAGCATCAGCAGCAAATGAGCTGGTTTCAATAAAATTTATCAGTGGACATAATTATAGCATCTATTTTACCGTGACTAGCTTTTGAAGAGCCCCTCCAGCTTTTCAGCAATCATTCGATAGGTCACGTTTACTGCAGCGTGATCAAAGGGAGCTGAGCTCAGTTCTGTAACTTCCCGTGCTTCGATTTAAGACCTTAACACTCCATTTCACCATTTGCAGTCTTACTTAATGCAGCAGCCGGTCTCTGCTCGAGCCTGGAAGGTTTGAAACCACATATTTGTTCAAGTTTTGCTTTTCCTCTGTGAGTCACAGATTTCATCCATTAAAAAACTGAAGCGCTGCAATACTTGGTGCCTGGCCCCAGACTACAGTCCAAAACACAAGGCACCACAAGGCACACTAACTAAAGTGTGCTGAAATCCTGTTTGTTGTTTTTTTTTTTAATTTGCCCTTTCTCTTCAGTGAGCAGCAGCTGAGATTTATGTTATTTTTTTTTAATGCGGTGAATAAATTGTCTCTTCTTCAGAGGTGGCTTTTCCTCACAGCTAGACTATCTCCGGGTGTTAGTGTGGAGTTCACTGTCAGGGTCCTATCATAGGCTCAGCTAAGGATTTCCTCTCCTACTGCGGGGTAGGAAAGGAAGAAATGCCTTGCCGCCCAGTCTCCTTTGTGAAAACACTTCAACCGCTGGAATAATCGTTCTTTCTAAATAGCGGGACTCCAGCGTTTCAACCACAGCAGGGGGCTTCATGAATGTCACTACAAAGCACGCTTCATGCATGTGGGAAAGATGGGGCATAAGGGGAGGATCACCATTATGCCAGCACAGTCTGAGCACATTAAAAATACAATGAAACAAATGTGGGATGAAACCATCAAAGGTGTGCGTGTTTTACAATCCAAATGAAAATATGTTGCAATATGCCTGTAGACATCACGTTGTTTTGAATGGCATATATTGGAATCGTGGATTTTCCCCTGTAATTAATAAGAATATTCTTTAACATACTGCCCAGGGAAAAAAAATAATAATATTGCTTTGCAGATTGATTAACTTGTAAATACAAAGAGAAGGCTTTGAAGATGAAAAGAATAATGCTTTGCACATCTGTGACTCTTCCCTTTCAAAGATGGGAGGCTGCTCAGCAAACTGTGGTGCTTTCAGTCTTGCACCACCTTCCTGAATTAAAGGTTGTCTTTATTTTACTCCTTTGGAAAATGAGAGGGAAAACATGACACAGCCAAAGTCACACCGGGAAGTCAATGACAGAATCGAACCAGAATAACTACCCGTTGAGTGCACTAATCATTACACCACCCTGCCTGCAAACACTGAAGGTATTGCTTGTATGGTTTATTATGAAATGCTTTCAAGCATGGTACCTGCAGTATAAATACCCTTATTTTTTTAAGGTCCCCTAACAAATTGGGTTCAATGCAGACCTGTTACACCCACAGATACAATACTATGATACCAAACTGATGAGAAGCAAAATACACTTCAGGAATGCAACTACTTTCCACCTTCTATACAATCTGTGCAGATGGGAACAGTGTTTCTGAGATATTAATACTCTGAGAGATTGATGTGAAGAGGGATGATGATGGATGGCATCGCAGGAGGAAATGATCCATCCGCTCTTCAAAATTACTTCTTGAAAATTGTAATTTCTAGCTCAGTTCTGCAGCCCTATTTTTGGTGGCTTCAGTCCTAAGTGGAGGCTGAATGCTTCCACAAGCAAAGCCCTTTGTGTTCTGTGTGCAGGGGGACAAATCCTTCTTCCTGGTAGAGCTGCTTCCCTGGTTCCCCCTACAACAGCTTGGGCACAGGTTCACCAGTTCACCAAGCAGGGCACAGGAGGGTCATCCCTCCAGGTCTGCATCACTGCCCGTGGGGAATTCCCTTCCAGCAGAAGGAACTTTCCTGCAGCCACTGTAACCTTGGGGAGCCCCGAGTATGTAGGCACTGAGAAATGTTTTCAGCGAATGTAAAAAAGGGATGTTTTTGTGTGGCTAGCATCACATCAACACTCTTCCTGCATGTGGCTGAGGTCACTGTTATGGATTTTTTTAGGTTTTGTCTTATGATTATAAAGATGTTACTATGACAATATTCCAGAGATCTACTTTATGCATATGTTTAACTCAAATTTTTTTTAAAATTACTGTCTGATTTATACAAAGCCACAACAATATAAATCTGTGCCTTCTGAATTATATTACAAAAGAAAAAGACTAGAGCAAACTATCATGTAGATATATATTTTTTAAATGGTACTTAAATAATAGCACAGTGAATTGATTATTTAAGGTGTACACAAAAATTGCCAGTTTTTCAACAAAGTGGTATTAAAATAGTCATTCTGTTCTAGACTGAGAATTCATTTCTAGACTGAGAATTTTGCTTTGACTGTAGCAATTTAGAATGTGTAAAACCCAGGCGTAGAACACAGGATGTATGTCCGAAGGATGTGTGTCAGCTACACTGTGAGAGAGAAGTCTCTCCACCCTGCAAACAGATACCCACAGCACCTGTGACCAGAGGGAGGTATCACAACACTATTTCTTATGCTCCTTGGTCATTAGGATGGTGGATTAAACTTGTGCCTTATCAGACCTGATGTTCATAATTTTATACCTTCCCATGTCACTTTTTCACTGTTTTCAGGATCCAGCACAATCAAGGGTATCTCCTGGGAACCAATGCGTACTAGGAAAATTTACTGTCAGCCATGTAAATAATAAAGCACACATAAAAGTGTATGTGTAAGATGAAGCACCACATCCATTCAATATAGTAATGTTAGAAGGGACTAGCCAATCATCTCATTTATGTCACATTCTACAACAGCAATAAAAGCTAAAATTGGTAATTTATGGTACTGGAAATTTGCCCAGATACGGAAAATGAACTATGGCGAGTGTCTTGAGAGGTAATTGGAAAAAATACTGCAATTCTTCTAGATTTTATGTTATGCTTGCTTTTAGTTAGAGGTTTATTGGAAAAGCTCATTTGTATCACTAAACTAGTCATTGAAAGCAGTTACAGAGTTTACCTCTAATCTTAATTTCTGCCATCACATATGCCCACGTACCTCCTCAACTAACCTGTTTTAATGTTTTGCTTATCCACTGTCTGTTAAAAGAGGTAGGGGGAGAAAGAAGACAATATTCCATTTGTAGGGTGTGGGTTACTCCTGTGGGGGACAATAGAAAATCCACTGCTTCAAACTCATTGAATTTCCATGAGCTTTTCTCGAGCGGGTGGAGGAGAGAGAGGGTGGAAGGCTGGATGACCTACAAGGGATACATAGGAAATTCAGTCCACTAGACTCAGAGAGTCCTTTGATATCTGCCAGAGCCCAAGACCACCTACAATGAGATCTTCATCCCTCCACAGCTTTTGCTGCCTCAGCCCATTTCTGCTTTCCCAGAACAAAATCCCAAGACACAATCTGGGGATGGAAGAAAACACTTAAATCATCAGCTACTCTAAACTTTGCTGGCTTGAGGAAAAAGCAATAGGGAAGAATCCGTTCCTACAGTTTTCAATGTTACTTTACACTAATTTCCAGTTTGGGCCGTAGCTTTTATTTTTGTGGGTAACTATAGTTTTGTTTTGAATTAAACTTTTTATTTACTTTGGAACAGAATTTGTCTCAGAAGAAACTTTTTTGTCCTGCTCTGTGCAATCACCCAGGGCCCACAGTGTGATCAAAGCAATTCTGTGTTTCATGGGTTTTTGTCAAAGTAATTTCTTTCTACAGATTCATAACAAGTGTACCCAGAAATTTAGATAAATTCCGCTTTTCATCTCCTTTTGACATCTGAAACTTAAGAAATGAGATGCAACAAAATAAGGGGTTGAACCAAAGAAGCTTTCGCTTCACGCCCAGGTACATAAATAGACACTGGGGTTTAAATTGCAGGATCAGATCCATACAGTAATAAAATATTTGGGTTTGGGGGAAAGAATGCTGGTTGGTCTTAAAACACCTCTACCAGCCAGCGCAAGGTGTAGGATTACTAATCCTCCTCAGGGGAAGCCATGCGTGGCATTCTTCGCTTTGGTAGTGGCATTCAAGGGAGTCCTGGACAGAGGAAAAAGTAATAGGGGCAATAATGACAGTCTCTGAATGAAGCCCTGAGAAATAGCCCGGGCCCAACCGCCTGGCTGCCAGCCATCCAAGCATGAAGAACAATCGTGCATTTGTTTCGGATACCAAGTCACCTAATTTTAAAAACGCTTCCTGATGCAGTCCTTTAATTCTTAAGCATTTCACCACCTGACGTTTCTCTCTCAGGCTTTCAAAGAAGCAAGAGAAAACTAGACCTATGGATAAGGGAAAGAAGGGAAACTAAAAGGATTTCACCATCAGTGCAGTGATAATTCAAGGAAAAAAAGAAGTTCTTTTCAACTTTTTGATGCCTGATAACCCCTCCTTATCCCACTGCTTTCCGACAGAATAAATGCTGGAATAAAGAATAGAATGAATCTCAAAAGAAAAATATGTATTGTGTACCATAAATTACACAAGCAGATGCAGCCATGAACGAACGAATTGAGAACATAAAACCCCTGCAGTGTGCACTGGCTGATGAGGGGCTGGAGGTTGCCAAGGGACACTACGTGACCACCCTGCAGTCCAGGCTGGGATCTCGCTCTAAAAATCAGCCTATAGCCTTGTCAGGCAGGGGCTTGTTGCCTTTTCCTTTGTGTTCTTCCTCTTAAACAGCTCTTTTATGTATTAGTAGCTGTTTAATGAATGTTCTGGCCATAAGAAGCTTGTGGTATATTTTACAGGTGTCTGAGAAATCTTGCAAAGAATAATTTTGCATCTTTTCCCCAAACCATCCCTTCAGACAAATATTCCCACATGAGGGTGAAGGAGTCCTCCTAGATGAAGGGATAGGTAGAACAGGCCAAGGGTCGAGTCTTCATCTGCTGTAACCTTGCAGAGCACTCCCAGCTTCAGCTGAAGACTTGTTTCCATTACTTTTTGTTTGTTAGAAAAAGTGTTATATGGCTTTATGGTTCTATACACAAAAATAATTACAAATTCTTAATGCTCATCAGAGACTTCATTCAACTAAACAGGTTTTTGGCTCTGGATCCAGATTTTCCATATTTACATATCTAGAATACCTCCCCATTCCTTCATGATATCTTTTATGTCAAGATATGGCAGCTATTTTGTTATGCAGCAATCATTTCAGCAGGGAAAAAAAAAAGCTTAGCAATATTGATACAACTTAGTGTCATATGAGGAATTAAGAAAAACATGCATCTCAAAGTCGATGGCATTCATTTCATATCAGTAAGATGTTTTAAAGAAAGCCTGTATAAGACTGTGTAAAGGGCCATTTTGCCAACTTCACTCTTTTAAATATCATTTGGTGACCATCCAAGAATAAGGAGTAAATAATAATTTTTTCTGGAAAAGAATACATGTGACTCATGATTTTCAGCTGTCATACATGTGAACTTGTGGAAAATTATGCAATTAGACACCAGAAGCAGAGCAAAATACCTGTTTACTTCCAGCTCTACCCAGCAGATCAGAACTGCTGGAGGACTGAGAGAAAATGACCTTTTCTTTCTTGCTCTTGTTCCCCATGAGCTACGTCCTGCTCTGAGTTACATCGTATTCAAGCAATATGATCAGGGGACAGTCTTGATATGATTGGGCTTTTTGTACTTTTTCCATTCATCTGCTGAAGAGTGTTTGCTCTGTCATTCATTCACCATTTCCTTCCATATGAAATTAGGAAATGTGGCAAATGAAGACTGAAACTCAGGGTTTTTCCATCCCTGCATGTTTTCTCTTGGAGCGCAGAAACTCCAGTTATTCCAGCACAGAGGAAGAAGAGGAAATGTAGTAATAAAGTCCCTGGCTTCATCACAAGCTTCTTTCTGACCTGACCAGAAGAAAGGATATGGAAAGGGATTGAACTATTTAGGGTAAGTGTAGATGAATGGCAAAAGTAGGTTGAGGTACAATCAGAAAGACAAAAGCACAATTCAGGGACACTGAGGTAATGAGACATCTTTCTACAAATGCATATGAAGAAGGCCAGGGGACTGCTGGTCCAGTACAAGGTGCAAGTGATTAATGACTTTTTTGTATCTGTCCTCATTAAAGTTGCATGTCCACAGACGTGTTAAGCCAATGCTGTGGCTGAAAAATGTTGTTACACCCTCCCTGCTCCACTCTGTCCCCTCTTCCTCTCTGCCCTCCTGCATCCTGCTGTCACAGGGATTCATAAGGGCCTGTGGGGCTCTGGGTAGGGAGATCCAGCTGAAAATTAACCTAGAAAACAGATGATTCTTACTAGGATCAATTAGTTCTGCAGTTTGATTTGTCTCATGGATGCGCTGTATTCAGATGATAACTTTTTTTTCAAATTAGCTAGGCTTGTTCAAAAAACAACAAACAATTGTTTCAAATTAGCTAGTTCATCCTATGATGCTTAAAGTGCAGACTGATCCCAGGATGGGCAGTCACTCTTTCTGTGTGACCAGATGTACAGAGTGTCAGAGGATCAGAAACAGGAAAGCATGGTGCCTGTCTTTAAAATGGAGAAGGAGCTAGGAGTTCATTGATCAGTCTGGTTAAATTCAATTCCAGACCCCAAATCTAGGATTTCTTAAACAAAGCATTTATAAGTGCCTCGAAAATAAAGGGGAAATGGGTAGCATTCAGCTTGAGATGTAAGAACAAAGTCTGTCAAACAAGTCTAGCTGTTTCTATGCCTGTATTGTGCTGTGGAGAGGGGAGAGGCAGTTGGTGTCACATAACTCAGCTTCAGGAAGGTTTTTTGAACACTCATGACACTCTCACGAGCAAACAAGGAAATGCAGCCTTGCTGACCCTGTTGCACCTGTTAGAACAGGTGTAAAACCATTCAGGTAATTATACCTAAAAAAAGACTCAAAATGAAAGGATGAACAACATAACGATTCTGCATGGTTTTGTCCTTAGTGCCATTATGGCCCACATTTTTGTTAGTGATTGAAAAGGGGAGCAGAAGAAATACTTAGTAAATGTGCAGGTCACAGCTTGGGAGCTCTGCAAGTGTGTTAGTCAATAGGCACATTAAAAATTTAAATAAAAAAAAAAAAAGATCTTGGCAGCCTGAAGGAACTATCTGCAAGATAAAATGTACTAAGGACCAGTACAAGGGACTACATTTAGACAGAAATTACCTACTGGAAGGTGGTTAATAAATGCTTGGGAAAGAGCTCGACCAAGGGTAGAGCACAAACCAAACATTGAGTCAGCTTTGTTATGCAGAGTAGAAAAGGCAGGCAGTATACTGGGATGGATAAATAACCCTGAAAATATATGAAGAAATCCTTCCACCCTATTCAGCATTGATAACGCCTCAGCTGGAGCATTCAGTCCAGTTTAAATGGTGTTTAACTGGTATCAAGAAAGATTCTCATTCAGGTTAGACATTAGAGTAAATAATCCTTTCAACTTTCAGGACTTAGTCCAGTAAAGTAACTTATCCACTGGGATTAGTTACCTAGGCAAGTTCCTGTTTGATGTGATATATCTTGGGTGAGATTGACCAGGTCAAGGTCTTTTCCAGCCTGGGTTTCCTGAGATCCACCTCACTGAGTCACTGTCCAGCCCATGAAGCTGTTGGGGGAAAGTAGCTGCAGGCCCGCTGCCATGGCTGTTTTTCTGTTGTTCTTCTCACCTGAGGTTCACACGTAACTGGCTGAAGGGCCTCAAATAATCCTGCCTTAATTTACAAAATCTCTCTCAGTTGCTGTCAAGTTAGAGTTATAAATTAGGAGATTGCTCCATTTTTCTGTTCTGAGATCAAATCTTGCCACCACTTAAGTCATTGGCAATATATTCCTACCACCCCCAAGAGCAGCTGGTGAAAAAACCTGTTTAGTTAATTTTACCAGAAAGTGAAGTTGATGATATACAAGAAAATCAAGTCACTTTTCTGAGCATTCGTGTACGGTGCTGCTATTCTGGGGGCAAGAATCAGGCTTTCTTCTCACGGTCACTGGTGTGTGTCAGGTTGTTAGAGAAAGAGCTAACGCCCCTTTCCCTCTTATGAAAAGATACAAAGCAGAGCCAAAACTTGGCAAAAAATCACTATCAGTGTTGCAATAGTGAAAAGCTGAAAGCCTGAGCAGGCACTAGGACCGTCCGCTTCCAAAATAATACGTGGGATGTCTGGGATTTCATTTTTCTATTCTGTTCCCTTTTTTGGATACACTCCTATAATGCTCATATGGATGAGGTGAGGAAGTAAAAAAGACTATTCAGACTAACTGCAGTATTTGCTTTCAGTTAAAAGCGCCTAATTGCTGTTTAGCAATTACATACACCTGAAACCAAAACACCCATAGAAAGGAGATCTCTCTCTGGGTTCGATGCTCCTGAGCATCTGTAATTAGCACATCTGAAAATATTTTAAAGTGATCTCAGCCTGTATTTGTCTTAATATCACAAAGTGGTGCTAGGGACAGAATTGAATGTTTGGGTGTGTTTAGATTATTCCTTTGTATAAGCTGAATGGCATTTATGCCTCTTTTCTCTGCATTCACAGACACCTCCACATAAAGGCATTCTGTACAAACTGTCCTCCCTTTCCCTCATAAAAGAATGATAATCTAATATGATTTATTCCTTAGCGGCACAATCTCCTAAAAAGGCATTGAAAATTATCATTAACCTTGAAGGCTAGACTACCTATTTCCTGGACCTGCCCTTCACAGTGCTAACAAAAGTAGTTTCTACAAGAGAAATTTGACTTTTACATTATCTAATATCCACATTTAAATTCATAAAATGCATTAATCTTTTATATATTCCAGAACCTAAACCACAAAGTTTAAAATGATATCTTCACACTTAGGAAACTCAGGTTTGCCATTCTGCTTTGGTGTAGTAGTGTGACATTTGAGAAAGCTGTGACATTTGGATCTGTGTCCAACAGAGGGAGGTGTTCAGAGACACGGATTTGGTCCAAACTCTTTCTAAGTTTAAGGAATTCGGCCGAAGGAGGGGGTTGTGGGGGCACACACAAACGCGAGCGAGCAACACGTACTTTACTATTGCAATTCAATTCATTTAGCTGCTCTGTGAGAATTCGTGTGGAGTCACTGCCTGCTTAGGGACTCAGACTGACTCGGAAGATTTAGGATCAGACCAACTGGGATGATTTAGTGGGAGGATTTTTAGATCAGACAAGGTGACACTCTCATCTCTGACAAGCAGCACTGTTTGGTTCGTACCGCCTGATTGATGTAAGACAAACTCAAGAGGTCCAGTCTGCTAGGCAGTTTGGGTTCAGTTTGAAGTTATTCTGCTGTGCCTTCCTCACAGGCAGTCGCTATGGCGATGGGAAAATATTGTGAGGTATAGGAATGATGGGAATATGACTCAGAGACTACAGAAAAAGGAATGTTCAAAAACCTAAGTCCTAGTGGGCACAGAGTACACTTTTCAAAAATATGCACAAATAGAGGTGCTGCTTTGCACTGCTGTGTTTATTGGGGAGCATGATTAATACATTAACGAGCCATAGGGCTGTGTATTTTCAGCCCCTCTATTATCAGGGGGAAACAGAAGCTGGCGGCGAAGGAAATGGTGGTGCTCTGCCCTGCTCCCTACAGCCCTCCATCTTTTCCCAGGGAACTGCTGTGCAGCTGGGGACGGGTTTATCAGCAAGGGGCATATTTGGACAGACTGGGTCAAGTTGGCATGTGACTTCCGTGGCCTTTCCAAGAGGGAAGGCTTCTCCTTTTGCTTGCGAAGCTGCAGGGGCTTGTGGTGACCTCTGTATGAAATTGCCTTTCTCACTGAACTGAGTTGGGATTTGGCCCAAATACAAAGGAAATAGCCCAAGGCAAGAGCCATCCCACAGGGAGACATCCCTGCAGAACATCGGGACTGCCAGGCTAACCCAAACCTTTCCTCTGCCTGTCCCAGTAACAGACGGGCTTCAGTGTGCCACACAACAGGCTTGTCCACAGGAGAATTTTCTCTCCAGTTTTGCTATTTAGTCCCAGAAAATGTGAAGATTTATATACATATCTATTCCTTGTTAAAAATGAAATTCTGCCTCATGAAGCTGCTGATGATTGCGTGGTCTGTATTAGTACCAGTCACTGCACACACCTGCACACAGTACTGTATACAGGTCTGGAGCCCTCAATATAAGACATGTTCCTGACGGAAAGGGGCCAGAGGAGGGCCACAAAAATGATTAGGGGGTTGGAGCACCTCTGCTCCAAGGACAGGCTGAAGGAGCTGGGGTTGTTCATCCTGGAGAAGAGGAGGCTCCGGGGAGACCTAATAGCGCCCTTCTAGTACCTGAGGGGGGCTACAGAAAGGCTGGGGAGAGCCTGTTTATAAAGGCCTGTAGTGACAGAACAAGGGGTAATGGCTTTAAACTGGAGAAGAGCAGATTTAGGTTAGACATTAGGAATAAGTTCTTTCCAATGAGGGTGGTGGAGCACTGGAACAGGTTGCCCAGGGAGGTGGTTGAGACCCCTTCCCTGAAGACATTCAAGGTGAAGCTCAACGAGGCCCTGGGCAACCTGGTCTAGTTGGAGGTGTCCCTGTGACTGTGGGGGGGTTGGACTAGATGACCTTTGAAAGTCCCTTCCGGCCCAGATGATTCTATGATTCTTTGATTCTCTGAACGCTTTATGCTTTTGGCCTCAGTAATACTCTGACGTAGTGAGTTCTCCAAATTGATTATGCATTGTGCAAAATCATACCTTTCTTTTAATCAAATTTATGTTCTGCCTTTTACTTTGCTTAAGGTCTCTTTATCCTTCAACTCTGAGAAGTGCCACATTAACTACCCTTTTTTTTTTTTCCTCTCTACATCCCTCTCAAGCTTCCCCTTCAATTTACTCAAATTCTTCAATTGTTTCTGCCCTGAAGGAGGTGAGAGCTTCCTTCCCCGTGGGTTTCTGGGACCTGTGGAGTTTGAGGGCTGTCCCCAAGCTTCCCCTCCTGACCTGCAAGCTGCTGCTTCTTCATGAGAAATTCAGTGAGCTGAAGCAATCCCTTGCACCCTTTGATCCTGCTCCCCTGAGCTTTACTATGGGAGGTAGAGCGTACCTCCTGAGGCATCAACATGATTATATCATCTTCTTTTACCTTAAAAATACTGGCCACCAGTATTGTTGCTCAGCAACATGAAACTGTGTATCACTGCTGGCTTCATTAAACTTTAAAAATATTTTTCCTTGCCAACTCAAATAAATAATTGATGATGATTTCAGTGCATATTTAGCACGTCCATTGAAATTCCAGTAAGTAGGTAAAACAGTTTTCTCTATGTAGAATTAAGAAGAAATACCTAGTACTGGCTGTAAAATAAAATGAATAGCTGAAAAATACTTGCTCCTGCATAGCAATTTGTAAATTGCTCAAAGAAGCTGTACCAAATAAATGTCAAAAGGCTGTAATTAATTCTTTACTGAACACACTGCACTTCTTTTTTGTGAAGATCATTAAATCTTATTGTATAGTTTCCTACTAGAAAATACTACAACGACCAATCCTTTAACTTCTTTATTATACATGTATTTGCTAATATAGGCAATTGAAGGCATTAAATATGCATAAATAGAGAATAATAGATTTCAACATATATCTTTTATGGATGAGTAATAGTGCCTGGGGTTATTAAAAGGGAATGAGCTGTAAAACTCAAGTGTACTTTTTGTCAACTAACTGATGGATTGCTTGTTAGTCACCTCTAGCATGGGTCCCAGCTAAAATAAATTGCTGCAATTCTTATCAGCAGATTCTTTTATATTATCTGCGTGAAGTCCCAGTTTTATCTAATTGGCGGCATTATCAGAACATTTTTCTGCAAATATAGAAGCCTCTTGGTAAAAGGGATTGCTACTTTAACCCATCAGAGGCACGTTTAGATGCCTATCTGTGAGCAGAATGGAGAGAACCTGAGCTAGGGAGCCCCGGAGATCTCCAATCTAAATGACTGCCAAAATAAACACGACTGGAGATAGAGGGATTAATCCTGTAATCCTTGCTTAAGCAAAATTCCTGCTATCTTCAGTGAGATTCTCATGGGGAACAGCTGTAGAAATTGGCCTAAACGAAGCAGAAATGGGAAAGGCCAAATTCTGCCTCTAGGGGTGGGTGTCTGTGTGTGACTTGTGTAAAACCTGAAGTGTGAAGCCCTGGGCCTGGGATAATCAGCACATAAATTCCCACCAATCTCTACAGTGCCAAGTCTTTACTGGGTATAAATACCAGGCACATCTATACCCCCATAGGGAAATATCTCTATCCAAGCTTCACTAAGAAGGGAAAAAATAAGTGCAAACTGAAACTAACATTCAGAAATAAACCATGCATTTTATTAAAAAATGTCTCAACCAATCCTAGGGGGTTTTGGAGCATTTGTCTCCACTGAACTCAAAGTTATTGCCCCCATTTTCCAGCTGGGGTGCAAAAACCAACATGCAAAGTTAAGTGATTTTCCACAGACCACACAGCAAGTGATTAGTATCATGGGGACAAATTAATCTTGGGTGTAAATCCATAAAGATTAATGGAGCTCTAACAGGGATTAATTTGGCCCATCATCACTAAGGATAGCAAAACCAATTAGGTGACGTCATTAATCTTCTGGTTAGTACAGGACTGTTTCTTAAACAATGCTGAAAGAAAGGCAATAGAACAGGAATGACCAAAGGATCCACTAAAATGGATGAATTGGCTATTCCTTGGCAGAGGATTCACAGCAGGAGCCTTAAATTGTGACAGCAGCTCTGATGTGCCCTCAGGCTCCCATCTCAGCTAAGATGCTCTACTTCAATCATTTATCTGAGAATTGGAGAGTCAGACCAGGCTTCAGTCACTGCTTAGATTTTAGTCTTTTCTTCCATGAAGACTTCCCTGAAACTGATTTGGAGTCAAATGTATTTATTATGGCCCTGGGATCTTCAAATCTTTGGAAAATACGAGGTGGTTAATGTCTTATGGAAAGTAGCAATTGAAAGATCCATAAATTTTAAAGCTTCTACTTTTGATCTGGCAAAAAGTGTAAAATCTTGCTAGAAATAAGTCTATAGGAAGGAAGTATTGCAAAATCTGTATAATTGACATGTTCTGAGATTTGGAAAAAAAAATATTTCCTTATTCATTGGTTGGGATAATACAAAATTTCCCATCTTAAATACTGAAGGTGTTCCTAATGCTTACAAAAGGACAAAACTGGCCCACGGCAGCAAATGATCTTTCTTCTGTTTGCCTCAGAAATTTTATTTTAAACAGCAGCTAAATTAGGTAGAAAGTTGGGGTATTTTTGTTATAGAGTAATGACCAGCTATAACAAATGCATACAAAGCAGAGATTTATGAACGAAAACTATGGCTTGCAGACCATGTCTGATGGAATTTATGGAAAAAGAACATCTGTGTCATTGGCAAGGACTAGTGTGAGGACGTTGAATAGGAGATAGAGAATTTGTGCCCAAAAAATTGTGTGCATTACCTAATAGGCCTGATAAAAATATTCCACTGGGATTTTGAAAGAAAATCTTGGCAACAGTGAGATCATTAAAGCCCTACTGCATGGAAGCACTCATTCAAAATGCAAAATATATAGTGAGGTTTTTATTGTTATTAGGAGAAAAATTATTCTAGCTCTAATAGGGATCTTTCCATCAGTAGTTCTGCCTGAGTAAGAGTTTCGTGGCTGAGATTTCATAATTGGCGAAATAACTTAAAACTCCTTTCATGAGGATGTTCTTGGACAAATTATATAATGTAAGAGTTCAAACAAGGTGACATGTTCAGACTGATACTATGGCTCCATTCAGGAGGGAGGACCTCATGATACTCCTTTGTCCTACAGGAGGGAAGCAAGGCTTTTTTGGGGCAGGGCTTTCCATCTTCCTGCCCACCCAGTCCTCTGAGCACTTTTGAGGAATGTTGAGCCCATCTATGAACAAAGGATGCTAAAAAAAGGCTTGGAGTAAGCACCTAATTGGAATATGAAAGAAACTTGGATTTTGGCAGGGTGAGTTGAGTATAGAAGATGGAGTGGGATGGAGTTTCTGAGTCAATGCCACACTATGTCAGCACTTAGGTGTAGGTACTTCTAAATGCCAATGCTCGTAAACCTAGAAATTGTGATGAGGAAATTTCATCAGCCAAAAATAGTAAATAAAGGTACCAGGGAGTGTTCCTATGTTTTAGAATGAAAACAACAGGAGATGCACTTAAGAAAAAACTGTCAAATTACGTCCATGATATATAAAAACATAAAAGAACATCCATTTTAATACCGTCCTTTGACAGATGGATCTAAAGAAATATTCTGAAAAATGCCTCAACACAAGCTTATGTTTCCAGAAGGCCTTTCAGACTGGAAAATGAAAATGTTTCTGTCTCGCTGTTGGTTTCTGACAACCATATTCAGTGATTATTAGCAGAAGAAATTATGAAAATATACTTTTTTTATAAGGGGCTATTAAATTCAACATCACTATTTCTAGGCAAAAAGAAAATTCTGACTATAGTATTTCAGTAGACTAGCTAGTTTAATATTAGTTTTCCTTTTAAAAAACAGGACAGCTTTGTCATTTGTGATTAGGCCAAATGGGTAGTAGCCATGTCACCCTTTATCCAGCCTTTCTAATGTGCAATATGCCTGCAGCACAGTGCTGCGAGTGCAAAGCTATGAAAAACCAGGCAGTATATGTAAAACTGTGCAAAACCTATGCAAAACAAGTGCAGTAAATGGAAATCAGTTCGTGCTTTCAGCTCGGATATGACCTGGGTAGGAGCTGGGTGCAGGTACCTTATCTGATCTTCTGCAGCTAATGTTTGTTGTAGAAACAATACAGCAAGAAACAAAGCAATACAGATATTAGCTCCATGCAAATAAATTTATATTAACAATAGTATTTAGTGTTGAGGGAAAGAAAAAAACCTGTAGTGCTGTAGTTAATACCACAGTAAAAATACCTGACATTCAAATACAAGTTATTTCCTAAAAAATAACTCCCCACAAACAATTGCAGCCTAAGTTCATATAGCCTAGTTCATATTTCTTTGTTTCCCTACTTAAAACACGCGTGTCAGAAATAATTTATGAGGGATGATATATGCATATTCATAGTGATTACTGCTTCACAAGTCCAGCTGCAGTAAAGCTGAAAGATCTTGGAGAATAACAGTAAGGAAAGTAGTGATGGCAACTGCTTCTGGGCGCTGTGGAGCACAGCAAAGCTCAGAATTTGGCCTGTAAACACTGTGTTAACTGCTGCTCATCTGGTTGGTACAGAGACTACTGATTTTGTTATCAATTAGCTCTGGTTCTGTTTTAAGAACAGAGTAACAGCCATCCCAAAATGCATGTATTTACAGAAAGCCTTTTATGTTCTAGTTTGGATATATTTGATGCTATTCAGAAGTATGCTGGGTTCTTTTTTTTCCAGACTGCAAACACAATAATGGAAACATTTATTCATTGGATTGCAGACACGTTTAGTGCTATATATGGATTGTGGACACAAGTGAAAAAGTTGGCTTCCATGACCAGAGATATGTCATCTTACACTCAGAGTAAGAGAACAGATTCCCTGTAAGTATCTGAAAACTCCATGGTCATTTTCACCTTTCCATTTTACTTCATATTTGCATCAAATTAGCAGCAAATTAACTCCTCACCATGTCCTTGCTAAGAAGAAAGAGCCCCAGCTGTGGTGGCAGCTTGCCTTCTTCGGAGGTACCAACTCAATCACTTGCTACCATCTCACAGTATTCAGTGACACCCTGAGGAATGTAAAAAATGTCATTTCTACCAGCAAACATCCCTTAAAATGTTTTGGAAGATGATACTGGTCCGAAGCAGATGGCAGAGGTCCCATCTCCCCATGGAAAGTATCACCTCAAGCCCCATTTTGGAGGGAATACAGGTGCAGCACTGCATCTCCAAGGGGACTAAAAGGGCTCTTCTCACAGAAAACAGAATATTGGTGCCCCAGCAAGTCAAGCCAGTCACACCCCTTGCTCTGAGCATGCTGCTGTGTTCAAAGGGTTAAATAGGAAGGCGAGACAGACCAAGGTACGTCCCACAGAATCAGTGTCCTGAGAGCATGAGCATCTGGTTAATCTGATTAAAGGAGATGGAAAAACATCTTGAGGATGACATGGCCAGGGGGAGAAGATCAGTGGGCAGTAAAAGCCAGAGAAGTGCCCAGTTACACACATGGCTCAGAGTCAACACCAGAACATGTGCAAGAGGCAACCCAGTATGATTGTTCCCCGCACAGCTTCATGGTACCCACCAAAACCTCCCCCAGGTTCCCAGCACTCTGGAAGTTCCCTCCCCACACATACTGGGCAATGTTTGGTTAAAAGTAGTATTATTTGTCTAGCTATCTTATCTCTATATTTTGAACAAAGAAGAGCCCATGAGGATGGATTCCTCACTCTGTTATAGACTGTGGGCAATATATGACCTAGAATCTTCTCAAAGATTTTTTGTTAGAAAGGAAAAATATCTGCTCTTCCACAAGACCTGGCACTCAACTTCCCAGATGGAAAGTTTCAGACAGCTTCAGAGATTTCACTGTATTTCTATCTTTCCTGGGTATCTGACACAGCTCTACACCTGTCTTGTGCCAGGATGAGGTACCTTGGCTCCTTAACTGATCTCCATCAGCAGCATGCATGAGCCTATTCCACAAAAGTAGGAATAACCCTTTTGTAAAGCTGTTTGTGGACAAAGCAGCCAGCTCCAAAACATCTTTCTGCCTGGGCTGTCTCAGCTGCTCACTGAGGCACAAGCTATGTAATACAGTGATGGGGCTGTCAGAGGGCTTTTGAACCTGTTCTGGCTGTGCAGAGGCCAGGACTGATAGATGCATAATTCAGAGAAAGCTGTGATGCCAATTGCCAGACTCAGGTCGCTTTGTGGGATGGAGTGCTGTGAAGGGCAGGAGAGCTGAGGGCACTGGCATCCTACAGCAATCGCTGAGGACATCTGCATCCCACAGCCACCACCACACGCAAACAGCAGTCCCAGGTACCAGAGAGCTGGTATTTCTGGGGCTGGGGAGAAACACCACACATTCTGCTCTTTGAAATCTGGTTTTGGGGTATGCTGCCGAGCTGTACAATGCAGGGGAAAAGACTTTACAGCTATTTAATCTACATAGATTAGTCTCTGCATGGGTTCCAATCCTGGATTTTCTTGGCTAGATCTCAGGATGGGGATTACTTTTGTTAGCTAATGAGTAGCGTAAAAAGATCTACAAGTCTGCTACTTAAGAAAAGGAAATATGTTTAAAAGCAGTTGTTTTGATTGCTTATCTTGTTTTTCTCTTACTGACTAAAAGTACAGTTACGTATAATCTCAAGCTAGTAAGCAACAAATCCTTTCTCATTAAAGAAACTTAAACCATTAATAGCATTATAGCTTGCTTCAGATTTATAGTCCTTTTTTTACTGCCACCTGTTTACTTTCCAGACTGTACTGAAGGAAAAGGAAAGCTATTTTCTGTTCTAAACTCACACAAAACATTTACCATGAACTGATAATACTTAAAAATAAATAAGTCTATGAGATCTTCAGAGCTCAGCACTGAGTCAGAATGATTTTTCTTACTGTAGTATGGTATTTAAAATCATGCAATACAGAAACAGATGCTATCTTACCGTTTCATATCCAGACCACAGAAAACATCACTACAGTAGCCCTGACTACTTACTACTTAGCACCGAGCCACCATCACACTTAAGGAAAATTAACTACTTTGCAGACAGTTAAAATCCCAACTGTTATAAAATGCATGGCAATCCTCATGTCAATGGCAATGTGGAATTAAGTAATGGAAGAAACAAGCGACCTGCACAGAACTCTGGTGCTCCAGTGTGGTCTGCCTGGGATGATTCCTCGGGGATGGACTTCATGTTCTTCAGTGGTACCCCCGGAGCAGCTGGTGGGCTATGTCCTGGACTCAAAGGGTTCTGCATGAGAGGCAGCTGGGGGCCTTATCTTCTTTTTATTTATCTGAAGGTTACAATGGCAGCAGACAGCAATACATAGACACTAAATTAATTAAGCTGTCTTTAAGCCACAGCATTAAGGTGATGTCATAAGAACCAGCTTAGGATAGCAAGGTAACTGGAAAGGGAGAGTACACCTCCTGCAATAAAAGAATTTGTAATTTGAAGGGCTTGTGTTGGATGCCTTGTGTGGACTTGTCAAACTGCTTGTTTTTCACACCTGGCACCACCTGGAGAAGTGCTTTTTCTGCCCATTGAAATATCCAAGATCATCTCTGATTTAAGTAGGAGAAAAGCTGCTACACCTGTCCTAGCTGTGAGCAACACATATTATATACTCAGAAGTGCATAAATTAGATATATGTGGAAACACACAGAACTGGGAAAATGTTTTAATGCAAAATAACATAGTTCATAGCATTTAAGCCAGACTGAATTTGTGTTTGCTTACAAGTGAGCTCAGAGAGGCACGTGGTGGTGACCAGAACTCTGTTCTGTGCTCAACTTGCACTGACGTGGTATTGCATTGATAGTTCATGCTGTACAACTGAGCCTGAGATTTTTTTCTCTATTTCCTAAGAAGCAAGTTTAATAAAAATGCAGAACAGCAACAATTGGTTTTGAGTTCATAGCCTTACACACACACAAAATTCAGGCGACTCTAACAGAAGAAATAAAGCAGATGCTGATGCATTGCAAGCTCTTAACGATGCTATTGCTTCATCGTGAAATATTTCTACCAGGAAATGTTGAGCATCTGAACTGCAGCCATAATCCTCTCACACAGAAGCTTTTTCTACAGCTTGTAGAGAGTAAGTACAAGCCTGTGTCTTCAGCATTAATGGAATCAGCTGAAGTGAGTAATGCTTTGTGTATCCTAAGGCTGTGATCCTGTAAACGTGGTAAAAAGATGGCAGTGTTGTTTTTTCTAAGCAATCAGTCCCACATGAGGTGAAGTGAGTCAGAGCATTGGAGATGGATGGGCAGCTCTCAGAAAGGAGCTTTTGTTCCTCGTCTCCAGTCTCTAACAGTCACAGGGAAATTGTCTCTACCATCTACCTATTAGCATCAGCATCACTAGGGCTGTTTGTGTGAGAAGCAGTTAGGAATATAAGCAAAGGTCACACAAGGAGACTCTTAAATCAGGATCTTTTTTTTTTTTTTTCCCAAGCTTAAAATGACCACACTGGTGACCCACCACTGCCTCCCATAAGGAAAAGCCAGAGGACTGCTAGAGACACAGATGGGGATCAATTTGTCACTGAGAGCTTTACAGTAACAACTATTTATCCTTGTCCACAGTATTCACACAAACAACTGAAGAGAAACAGTTCTATTCACTACGTGGCAGTCTTTCCCTGGTAGCTGTTACTTGTAATTGCAGCAAGAATAATACCCTGAGGGCTTTATGCTGATCTGCTGGATTTGAACATCAGCCTCTCAATTTACAGCCTCCATATCCCCCACCGCCAGACAAGCACACACAGCTTCTGCCATCCAATAAACCTTTAGGAAACAAGCTTAGACCCGCATAGATTTTACCACCAATTTCATACAAGGAATCGAATGTAAAATCCACCTGGTAATCACCCGAACTCGGGAGGCAGATGAAATAGCTCTGTTCACTCTCGATGCCACGGGGCACGTTTTGTCCTGATTTGTGCATGACCCAGCAGCGCTGCAGGCAGCGAGCTGGGAACCCGGGCTCTGAATCCGGGCAGTGCCTGCCAAAGAGCGGGTGCTCTCTCTTAAGCCTTCCTCCTTGAGGAACCCTCCTCATCGCCAGGTTTCTGAGTGCTGGGAGGTTGTGTGCTGGCCGTGCTTCAATGGCACGGAAAAGCACTTCCCATTCAAAGCGAATAGCCATCGGAGTAATAGAGAAAATTGTTAAGTGCTCTCAACGGAGACATCTTTGCTTTTTTTGTAGATGCGTTAATGGGATGCTCTGCCACAAATCATGCGAGGTTGGCAGCCTGTTACTTCCAAATGGTGAATATAATGATAAAAACAAACATTGTGTTACCCACCGGTTTCAGTATTGGGCTGAATTATTGGATTAAATCATGATCTCCGGAGCTGAAGTCAAAGGATTTTGCCCAGAGCAACAATTAGGATATCAGAAGATGCGATTGATCTCCCTGATCCCCACTGAGGGGAAGCATGGGAGTAGGGGGGTGACAGCAAAGGGGGTGACAAAGGGTGCCTGAGCACCCCCATTCTACCCATCATGTGAGGAACTCTGTTGGGAGAATGAGCTACTTCTACATGGGGACACACACACATATACACATAAATATATATATATATATATATATGTCTGTAGGTCCTGCTGCTGCCAGGCCAAGCCAAGATGAGCCCTGCCCATCCGTTCAAGGAAGCCCAGCATTGCTCCATATGGATTTTTACTCGCTTCTATGTAGTGCTTCACAGTTTTCTCAAGGTAAAAGGCAAAAGAAACATAGACACTGCAGCTAAAAATAGCCAGTTATGTCCTTGATGATTCATTTGTTGGTGGGGAGTACCCAGAAGTGCCTCTATCTAAACAATCTGTTCTCTGGCTCAGAATCTCCCATGCCAGCTTGCATACGTCTCTCCAGTCTTGCTCAGTCTGATTTCCTATGGGCTGTATATTCTTTAGCTAGATATATTAGGACAGTCTATTTATCTCCCTCCACGGCAGCAAGGCCCAAGCATGACTTCCTCTCGCTCTAGGAATTTCATAAATAAATCACTGTCTATTATTTCCCTGGGACCATGCAGTCTTACAAAAACAAACAAACAAACAAACAAACAAACAAAAACCCCAAGGAATCATCCCTTTCTCAGGTTAGATATGTTGGAACAATGACAGAAACAGGAATATGCCATCAAACTTCAGTGGCAGACCTCTTTGCATTCCCCTGATTTATGCAAGTAATAAATTATTGTGCTGAATGACTTCTTGAGGTACAGCTAATTCTGTGAGAGAAAGAAGGCTTCCTGTGATTTAACTCCCCATCCCCCAAACAAGTATTCTCAGGGTGATGACCAGGACTTAAATCACAGTCCTGTAAATTGCTGGGGATTGGGAGAAAATGAAATTGGGCCCTTTGGTGACATCCTTTTAGTGCAAGTGACTGTTTATGAATGTATAATTGAGCTCATTGATACGCATTTTGAACCTGAAATGGGTTCTGTTTGGAGCTGTTGGATTTTTTTATTACCTGTTACAATATCACTGTATTTCTGGAACTATGGTTTTGGTAAGCCAACACCACCCATCACTAACAACCTTAGGAAGAACGAGGGGAAAAGAGGCTTTTTCAGTTGCACTATGGGCTTCTTCATGTCTGCCCCAAGGCAAGGGGCAGGTGAAGTAGAGGCGGTTTAGTTGAGAGAGCAGGGCTCTGAGTCTACATTGATGTTACTGACCTGAGTGCCAAACACAGAGGAGCCAAAACTTGCTTCTCCTCCAGAGCATCCCTCCAGCTGCTCATGGATGAGCCAGATCTTTCCTGGGACTGAAACCATCACTTGCTACTTGGTGTGCCCACAAATGCCAGCTCCAGAGGGAACGAATCTGACATGCTGTGGTTAGTGTCTATGTACTCCTTTTTTTTTTTTTCTTTTCTAATGGAATCCCATGTTTGACATATTTTATCTTTTGATGCAGGGATTCACTCCTAACTAATAGAAGATAGCTGGTTTAATTCTTTTGCTACTAAGGGTCATTTTGTGATGTATTTAATTTGAAGTAGGATAACTGGGGAATAATAAATAAAAGCTTTGGGTAGTGATATTTAGTTATGGAATATTTAATCTCTCAGTTTAGACAAGGCATGTAACCAGATTTTAATGTCAATATTTAATATTTTTTTTGAAGCAAAATAGCGTTTTCTTGATACATTCACTGATATTATTTGTCAGTCACCTTTCTTATTTTTCTCTGTAGACACAATCTGTCTTTGTTATGGAATGTCTTTACCACTGACGAAGGTAATGATTTCTTTAGCCAGTCTGCACATAATTCCATGTGTCCTTATTGGAGCACAACAAGAGATACCAGCATATTTGTCTTTCCATTTGTAAAAGTTTCCCCAAACACCTTCCCTTCCAACAGCACGTGCCTGATCCATGCTGTACATGCTTAGACTACACACATCACGTTCGTGAGGCAACATCGACGAACTTGTGATTTATCCCTGTTTTCCCTCAAGACCCGGGAAGGCACGGTTCCACATTTGAAGAGGAGAGCTGCTGGCTCCCGGCAGCCAAAAAGCACAGCAAGACTCATGTGCTGTGGCTCCCTCTGACTGAGTAAGCAGCCGAAAATAAAAACCGCTTACATTTTCTTTGGCAGGAGGGGTTATAGACAATATTTATCCACCTTTTCAAATTTTCTGTGAACCAACTTGTGCAAGATCACAGCTAACATAACTGGGATACAGGCTGCAGTTTCTGGTGATGTAGTTTGTAGTGTTTCATCTCCGACAGGCCAGTTTGAAATACTGATAAATTCATCCGTGAGATACTCTGCTCTCTTCTGCCTAGCAGTGGATTTTGCAGCTTGTGTTTCTCTTTTCATGTAATCTGATCCTAACTTGGTCCCGCTCTCAATGCTCCTCACTATCAAGCAAGGCATTAATCTCTATACTGTGTCCTAAATCCATTCCTGGAAAGGCAATGGAAGTAGGTACCAACGATATTTTTCAGTTCAACCAGTACATGCAGAGAGACTGCATTTGTGCAAGACACAACAGGACAAAAATACCTTTTTCAGTTGGTGACGTTTGGATCAAACAATTTAAAAGAAAAATAGTAGATGATATCTTGAGATGTTAGGAACACAAGTTCAGTCCTAACAGTAAGTTCAAACTGAGCTCCCTCAAACAAATGGAAAGATTTGAACAAAGAATGAGGCAGACTCAGGGTGGGTGAGTATTTCCAGATGGGACTGTAAACTACCTCCAGGCCTCCAGGCATCTTGCAATTGCTAATTTCTGCTTGTAGCAATGACACATAACACTATTTAATGGCCTTCGGGGGTTCGTGCTTATTCAGTGGTGAGCACTCCGAGTACATCTCCTGCAAGAGACACTTTGGGGTTGATTTCCAAGTGGTGGAGTAGCAGACTGTCCCACAGGAGGGTATTAGGAAGAAAGGGCATCAGCTGTGAAGAGAAATGGAGCCCCAAGCAACTTCAATAGAAAAGAACAGAACTAGAAAATGCCTCTGAATTAGGCCCTTAAATCTAGATTATGAATAGCAGCAGAATGGCTCTCCTTTAAACAGGGACCTTCATTGTGAAATTCCCCCAGATGAACTCTCTAAACTCTGATCTCTGAAACTCATGTAAGAGTTTTGACATTTACAGTAAATGAAAAATCATTTTTCTGATTGCTGCTCCACATGTCTGGCACTTCTGCAGTAAGCTCTTTGCAAATAGAAAAGACAATGATTGGATGCATTTTTATGTAATTGTTAAGTGAATAAGTGAGCACCTTTATTTCCTCCCTTTCCAGAAAAAGAAAAAAACTCTTGCAGCCTTGTAAAAGTTGGGCTTTTTTTCCAGCTGTCCCCAAAGACAGGCAGTGCATGTTAGCACACGGGGCAGAAGGAGCAGTAATGCCTAGCATGGCTGACGAGCCAAGTAGGGCTGGAGCTTGGCCGAAGACCAGCAGTCCTTCCCCTGCGCAGCCGCACAGCACTGCTAGGAAAAACCTCAAGGTCTGTCATGGAAGGTCTAGTACTGATTTCCACTCCGCTTCCTAAATGCTTCTCCACACTGTCTGGTCACAGCCTCCCAGCCCAGTTAGTTAGGATGCCCTCTGCTAGAGGATGTGAATCCTCTCAGGAAGCTGCAGGGTAAGCACCAGTGCTCAGCTGCTCAGCAATGTCGGGACTCGGGCATTCATGGGTACGAGCTGGGCTGAAAGGTCTGAGCTGGCACATATATTGGAGCTCCAGCACTCAGGACAGTATTTGAACTTGGGAACCCAAATTTTGCTCCTTTCTGGGAACCCGAGCTCTCTGTAGGCCTGCAGTGGTTTAGTAGCCTGTGATTCACTCACGAACCATGAAAAACCTCAGAGGCTAAATTCCAGCCATCCCGTGAGATCCAGGTTGGGACATGGGCCAACTGGGCCACCTGGTGCAAGGTCTAAGTATCTCTAAAAAGGGGCCTCTGTCCTTATTCAGCAAAACATTTCTTTCATTTCACATATTTAATAACTGAGTAAGGGCTCAAAAAACCCCAAACAAAACCAAAATAAGGATTGGATTCATTAACTATTAATCCTATTCATTAATCGTATTTCTACAGTAGCATTTGCATGCGTGAAACCTCACCACAAATGAAAAGACATCCCTCCTTCACGTATCTTACAAGTTCATTTATATGCAACGTGGCTTGTCAAGAGATGGCAAACAAAAGAGCTGGGAGGAAGAGGATTTGCTCTGAATAAGCCGATAGCTATAAATGATTCTGAATCATATCAGAATTAAGTGACTTAGTGCCACTAATGCCACTGGCACTGCTGCTAGCCTTGACACTGGTGAGGGACTTAATTTAAGAGGCTCTTTTGATTTCTCAGAGGCTCCTAATGGTTAATTTTCTATTCATTTTCCTTTTTTTTTAATTCCTCCTTCTTTAGGACTTGTCAGACGGAAAGGCTGATGTGCAAAAGGATCTAATTTAGGCTATGCTTAGGTTATGACAGGCAGAAGATGGAGGAACAAAAGAGGACCAGGACAAAAAAATATCTTGGAGTTTGGTTGATCCACTAATATTTGCTAATTGCAATAAATATGATAAAGCACAGATGCTTCTAATGAGCTTATATAAAGCATTTTAATGGGACACTGTCAAGTTAAACATTATGTTTAAAAATATAAATACTCTTAATAATTCCAGATTAAAAGAGAATGAAGTTTGAATACCCAATTAATTTTCCCCTTCTGCACCAGAGTCTGAACTGTATTTCACACATCTCAGCCACAGAAACAGATGGCAGCTCTGATGCTTGGAGGAGATTTTCCCCCCAAGGATGGCAGTCCTGGGGCTTGCAAGAGGGTTTTGTCCTCAAAGGACAGCAGCTCTGGGGCTTGCAGGAGGGTTTACCCCCCAAGGATGTCAGCTCTAGGGCTTGCAGGAGGGTTTACCCCCCAAGGATGGCAGCTCTGGGGCTTGAAGGAGGGTTTTCCCTGGGTGCTGCTCTATGAAATGGAACCATTGCAGCTCCACCAGGACCAGCCCAGGGGTCCTCACATGGCACCAGATCACACTGTACAGCTTCATTTTCTTGTTTTAGCACATGACTTAAATGTTTCCATGTTTAGATTACAGGCCTTTCAGAGAAGAATTTAAATCCAGAGCAGTGACTGTGTTGAGTTTAACCGAAACTGAAGGAAAGAGCCTGTGGAAAGTTCTTCACAAAGAAGTTTTGTAAATAGTGGTTTGATACTATGGTGATGGGTCCTTAGAACTGTCGACTTCATTTTTCTTTCTATTCAATCCCTTAGCTTTCTTCCAAACATGCAGATCTTAGTCCTGTCCTACAGGGCAGCGTTGATTGTGGACTTTTATGCACTAAACAAGTGCCAAGGAAATCATCCTTGGAGAAGAGCGATGCTGGATCTACTTTGCAGTCAAGCCTCTCACAGAAAGTGTGGGAGGGGGCCAAATGCATCTGCCTGCCTTGGTATCTCCAGGGACCTCGGGATGTACCAATTTTCCCTGAGTCTTGGTAAACCACAAAGGATGGTACAAATCCGAGAAGGGTGAGAGTGCAATGGGTCTTGCCCAAACAAGAAACTCCATTCACAGACTGAAGGGTTTGGGTACGTTGCCATGCGGAAGCAACACCAAGGACATGCTTGAGGTCATGTTCTCTGCTGTTCACTTCATCTGCCTGCTGGAGCCTACCTTCATGCTGGCCCTGCAGCCCCACAGCCTACCCTCCCATGGGGGTGAGCCCTAGGGTGGCCCCTCTGCTGCCTGCTGGAACTGGAGCTGGGCCATGCTGGCAGCCTAAGCTTGACCTATGGATTACAGGGTGTCTGATCCCAAAAGCTCCTGGGCTTCAGGCCACGATCACCACAAGTCTCTTCTGGTAGGTGCAGCCTCTCTCTAGCATTTGAAGCATCCGAGTGTATCTATTCCCACTTATCCAGAGAAACACCACAGCAAATTTAGTGGGCTTCTGCATTTGCTGTCTAGCAAGTTCTCTTCTCCCAGGTGGAAAGATCTGCTGCCTCTATTATGCTGAAGGAGGAGAGGAAATAAATGCTTCCGAGTAACCCACAATCCTGGTGACTTCAACAGAAGCAGGAACAAGCACTTAGAGTGTGATAGAAGGATTACTGTCGCCACATATCATTATCTGGGGGAGGACAAGCCCAAGGCACGGGAAGCTTTGTAAACATCTCAAACTACTTAGGGAATCTGCAACACAAGCTGAAATATTTGAAAACGTATTTTTCCTAAACCATGCATTTCCCTGTGGGCAAATTCAGGTCTGGAACAAGTCCAGTGAGCATGATGAACTACCACTAGGGAAGAGCAGAGACGATTTTGTGTAACCCCCTCCCTCCTGGAATGATGCAATATTTCAATGGGGGAAAAAAAAAAAAAGAAAAGCCTATGCAATATAATAAGGACAAAAGTTTGTTCTGATTCCCTCAGCCTCCAGGCCTGCTGGGCACAAGTCTGTGTTCCTTATACACTGCAGAATCCTGGCCCAGCAGATTGAGCGATTGTGTTTTCTGTTTACTTCTTTTCCCAATCTCTTCCGTAAGGCAAAGATAAAGCTGCTCCAGCTCCAGCTGTACTTTTGAACCCATGTTTAAATGGGGTAGAAATAAATCTTAATGAGATTGTCCAGCCCTATTACCTTAAGTAGTATACCTCAAATGAACCCTGCTAACGCCTGTAATTCCCTTCTGAGATTTCAGTGACTTGAGCAAGTGGCTCACATTTCACTATTGTGGTTTGGGTCATTACCAAATACTTGGTAAAATTCCATGTTTATTGCATAAGAGTTGGAGAAACCTACCTTTGTTTAAGATGTGAAAACAGTAGAAGATGATTTCCTCCAATAAGCACAAAGAAATTCCTCCTCATCTTCACACCAAGCAGAAAAATACTTTTGCATTTCTTTCTACTTTACAAGTAGAATCATAGAAGCATAGAATTGTCCAGTCTGGAAGGTCTTTCTGTAGCCCCCCTCAGGTACTGGAAGGCCGCTATTAGGTCTCCCCAGAGCCTCCTCTTCTCCAGGCTGAACAACCCCAGGTCCCTCAGCCTGTCCTCAGAGCAGAGGTACTCCAACCTCCTGATCATCCTTGTGGCCCTCCTCTGGACCTGCTCTATCAGGTCCATGTCTTTCCTATACTGACGGCTCCAGACCTGCACACAGCACTCCAGCTGAGGTCTCACCAGAGCAGAGCAAAGCAGAAGAATCACCTCTCTGGACCTGCTGGCAATGCATCTTTTGAGGCAGCCCAGGATGTGATTGACCTTCTGGGACGCAAGTGCCCACTGCCTGCTCATGTCCAGCTTCTCATCCACCAGCACCCTCAAGTCCCTTTCCTCAGGGCTGCTTTCTAACACCTCATCCCCTAGTCTGTACTGATGGTGAAGATTGTTCCAGCCCAGGTGCAGAACCTTACACTTGCTCTTGTTGAACCTCATGAGGTTCACCTGGTCCCACCTCTCCAGCCTGTCCAGGTCCCTCTGGATAACATCCCATCCCTCTGGTGTATCAACAACACAACACAGCTTGTTGTCATCTGCAAACTTGATGATGGTGCATTTAATCCCTCTGTCTATATCACTGATAAAAATATTAAACAATATCAATTCCAGCACGGACCCCTGAGGGACACCTCTTGTCACTGTTCTCATCATTCACATACTAAAACTTCAGTCCCATAAATTCTTATTATTATGACATGCAAATTTGCAAAGTGTTTCATATTTTTGACAGGTTGAGAGAGTTGGATTTTTTTCAGCCTGCAGAAGAGAAGGCTCTGGGGGAGACCTTATAGCCCCTTCCAGTACCTCAAGGGGGCCTACAGGAGAGATGGGGAGGAACAGGGAGTGAAGCAACAGGATGGGAGGTAATGGTTTTAAACTGAAAGAGGGGAGATTTAGATTAGATATCAGGAAGAAATTGTTTACTGTGAGGGTGGTGAGGCACTGGAACAGGTTGCCCAGAGAAGTTGTGGATGCCCCATCTCTGAAAGTGTTCAAGGGCAGGCTGGACGGGGCTTTGAGCAACCTGGCCTGGTGGAAGGTGTCCCTGCCCATGGCAGGGGGGTTAGAACTCGATGATCTTCCAGCTCTAACCATTCTATATTCTATAATTATTGATATTTTGATGATTTCTCTTCCATCTCTAGATAAAGCCAAATTGCTTTCCCAGGACTTGCTGCTGAGCAGAGCAAGGAAGGCAGCAGCAGATGGGCAGGACTGGAAGAACAGAAGAAAAGCCAAAGAGGTCTCAGACTGGGTGTCTCTGAGGAACACCACACTGAGGCAGAGACACCACTTAGTTAAGATTTCTTGAGAACGACATATGCAGTTGAAGAGAAAAAATTTTTAAGTGCTTGCCAAAGATACCATACAAGAAAGAAAAGAGCAGTCCTGGGTCTTTGGACACCTGCAGCACCATTCTTCAGGGCACAGGCCCTTCACACAAAGGAGCTCTGCTATGCAGCAAGAAGGAATCAGTCTTCCCAGCCCATTTGATGGTGTAGTAAATGGGATTTTTTGATCACATTGCGCCCATAGCAGTCAAGGAGTAACCCACACAATGAAGGTGTAGAGGATAAATCTCTCCTCCTTGTCTAAATTTAGCATATGGCCTTGGAAATACAGAGAAGGCAGCCAAGCATCAGCAGCAGCCACAGAATTTAGACAAGGAAGATAATTCAGTTCTGCTAAGTGGCTTCGGGAAAACAATGGAAGCATAAATAAGAATCTAATAACCTTCTACTGAACTAAAGTTAACCTCTAGCTCCAGGCAGAAATCTAGGGCCATCAAAAAGCAAGCTCAGTGAAGAATTAGCCTTCCTGTTGATTATTTGCACCTTTTGTAGATGTTTGATACCTGATCAACGCACAGAAATCCGAGCACGTAAGGATCTCCACGGGTTCATCAGATGCTTTCAACTGTTAAGGAGAGTTCTGGAGAACTGTTGAGAGACTCGTTGCTAGTAATTAATGAGTGATTTGGCACAGAGGAACAAGACCAAGCCTGGAGAACCCGTACAAGAGGGTGCATGCCCAGCTGCATTTGCTCCTCGTCATTCTCCAGGCAGCCGACCTGTAAACAGGCCTGTGGCAAGGCAGCGCATCGAGTAGTGGAAAGTAAATTTGATCTCCCTGGGCTGGCTCCTCACTCCAAACAACTCCCTTCCAATTTGTTCCCGAGAAGCCAGGCTCTCCTGGTGTCAGAGGCACAGCTGTTTGGGGTTGTGCTGGGATGGACTCATGCCACAGCCTTGTCTTGCCCTTAGTGACAACTCATTAAATAGTCCAGTTGCCTCCAGTTCTCCTCTTTCCTTGAGGGCAGCTTAATTAATGAGGCAGATTTTCAATTGAGCAATCGTCTCGGAATAAGGAAGTCTTTAAAGATTTGGCACCACTATGTAGGATAACCCAGCTGCTGCACTTCATTAGAAAAAAGGAAACAAATGCCAAACGCACACTTAACTTTGAGGCACATTTCTATGGGACAAAGTAAAAACAGTTTAGAAAAATTGAGTATTTTCGAAGCCTGTATCTCTCCCTTGGACAAAAGGGAGATGTTTGGTTCCTGGCTACTCCTGGCTACTATGGTGTCTCACAGCCATGGAGAAGCAAGTTTTCTCATGCACCTTGGGATGCTCCTCTGCTTCCTCACGTGCAGGGACACCTGAACTCGGGAGTGAGGGACATGGCATAGGAGAACATGTGCTGCTCCAGGAACTGCCTCTGTCCTGCTGAGGTCCTGATGGCAGCATGAAGCAGGGAGATGTTCACAATCAGGGTCTGATTGTCCTGGATTCCCAGAGGCCAAAACCATGCTGAAACCTCAGGGGCGTGGATTATGTTTGGATTGATCTGAGCAGTGAGGCTCCGACAGCAGGGAGGAGAGACTCATCATGCTTTGACAAAAATGTGTCATCTGGCCACTTTTCCATGGAAGGCTCCTGCCAGTGTAGCTGGAGAAGAGTGAAGAGCTGTTTTCTTACTCCCCCCGCTTTATAGGACATCAGAGTAGTCAGGGAGTAGTAAAGGACTGCAAAAAGACTCTCCAGCTACTTTGTGTGAGGGGAGGCTCCCCAAAGATCTAAAGAAACCAAATAGTTGTAGGAGAGGTTGCTGAGAGTTGCTGAGAAAACAAACACTCCTGTGAAAAGCTGTGAGCAGATTGAATGCTTTCCCTGGAGTTTTCCAATTTTTTCATTAAGTGACTCAAAATGAAAACATACAAAAATGTGGTTGTTGTTTAAAAATACAGTTTTTGTTAGAGAAATATTATTCTCCAGCCTACACATGTGAGCACTGTATGCCTCAGCCTGTTTCAGACACTGCACGTTCTCTTGCACTTTCCCATATGATGCTTCTCCCTATACCTTGAATTTTTGAAATACCTGACCAAAACGTCTTTATAAAAAAAACCCTTCATTCTCCAGTGACATAAGACTCCCCATATGCTGCTGACTGGGGGAAAATAGGCATAGACATTTTGACAACCCCCAAAAACTCATGACCTGGCTTTAGAACAAAATAAATTAAAACAAATCTTATGAGGGTCATGATAAACATCAAAGAGTTGGCAGCACTAAGATGAATCAAATAGTTTAGGTGAAACTTCCCAGAGAAATTGTTTCCATTTCATCAATGCACTGTCTGTTTTCAAACAGTCATGCCTGAATATACCATTTGGAATTTATGATAGATGCAGGAAATAATAGTTTCCTTCTCAAAGGAAGCCACACGCTGTCCATATGCCTGTCACACAGATGGATTGCAATCTCATGCCTAAGTCAGATGGGTGTGAGAAGGCCAGCTGATGGTTTGTGGTGACAGGATGTACCTGGAAGCTTCTCATCTAGGGTAGAAAAGCTGTAGAAAATGATAGATTTAGTGTCCCATGGCCAAGCTGCCTGTACCGGGGGTGCTCACGTGTGAGGCTATTGACACTGCAGAGTATCTCCAAACAAGTGGTTAAGTATCAAATTGCTATTATACCATGTATACTTATTGCTACAGGTCTAGTTATGAGGTGTCAGTGTTTTGTATTTTATGACATATGTGTTTCCAATTGGCTGTTTTTCAGAACATCACAGCTTCACCTGCTGGAGATATTGAACATGGTAAAGAATGCGATTCCAGGAAAATCAAGGACGATTTCAGGCTAAGTCAGCTTGAAAAGTATTACTGGGAGCTGGATTACATCTGTGCCTCAGCTGCAAAGCAGCTTTCAAAGGGAAAAGAGTTGGTCCACAGAGCAACTGTGGAAACCAAGCTTGTCACAAACGGTCTCTGATGGCACGTTCCTCATCTCCTCATCTTGGACTGGAGACCACAGATCTGATTTACAGACATTCCCGGCACTCACAGCTGCCAATGAAACTTGAACATATGAAACAGGGTGCTGGGCTGGGTGCTCTGAAAGAAGAGCTCCTCAGCATCTCTGATTAGACACCCATATCAGTGGGAACTGGTTTTGTCTTAATCTTGATGTGCCTCAGTCTCTCATATATAAACTCTGAATAATACCACACACATGGCTGTGACTTATTGCTCAGTCACATCCAGGAATGTTTCAGTAGGGGAAATAAAAAACATTCACTGAGTTTTAATTAGGTACAAACATAAATACTTTTCTCTGAGCAATCATGCTGGGATAAAGTATGACTAATGCACGGTGCTTCCCACGCACCACGGGAGTGCTGGCTGGTGAGGTCTCACCCAGAAAACCTCCCCAGCCACACAGCACAGGGCTCAGCTGGCCCAGCCACAGCCTGTACCTACAGGTCGGGTGGGTAAAGGTATTCCTGAGGTTCTGGGAGTTGTGATCCAAGTTCATTGGAGTGAATGAAAAGGCTCCTCTTGACTCCAAGGGGTCAGGCTCCTAACATTCTTCCTTCCCCCAGAGAGTGGGAGATGCAGAAATTATAAGTTTAACCTGAAGTTAGGTCCTTTTTAATCCCTGTGACATGATCAAGCACATCCTGAGAACCTCAGCTTGCTGCCACCTTTGTATATTTTCAAGTATCTGTGGAAAAAACTAAGATATTCAGGTCTTATTTTGTGTGCTTTCACCTCTTCATTGCATCAGGGGGGGGCTCTTTAGCAAGGTGACTAGCTGCAGGAGTTTTCATCCAACCCTGGCTTCAGGTTGGAGACCCATTCTCTCATCAGAGCATCTGGGGAGATGCAGGAACAACCATGAGCATCCTAGTGAGCTGGGAGAGCTGCTACTCACACAAATACGCCCCATCTAACAGTCCTGGGGCTCCTCTCCCACCACTGGTTGCCACAGCAAGGATTTTACCATTTTCACAGTAGTTTTATCAGTTACTGGGAAGTGTTCTGGGTGTGCTGTGTGATTGAGGGATGCTGGCAAAGCCACAGTGTATCCTGCAGCTCCACAAAAAGCACACCACAAAGGATAGGAGTGCATGTGTGCTGTTTAGGCACCCAGTAAGTATATTTATCTGCAAAATAGGTGAAAACCATGTGAAATGCCAAGTTTGGCAAGTAGTGACTATGGGTTTATGAGGAGATTTTGGAAATAAACTTTTCAACCACTCTCCAAACTCATGTTTCATGCCCCAACACTAGCTGGTGTGGCTGAGACCCTTTGCTCTCCCAAGAGGCACTGAAGTGATAGGAGCATGAGCCATGCAAACAGTGCTGAGAACAGTGATGGGGTGCTGGGGGGTTCCTGTCCAGGTGATGGGAAGAACCTGTCTGAGATGAATGAGCCCTTGGTACTTCCCTGAAATGCCCCTGTTATCTGTGATGGAGACAGTACATTCCTAAATCTTCTTGGAATTTGTTGTGACTCCTCAAGGGCCACAGACAATTTCCTGAGCCCAGTTTGGAGTCATATGAGTGAAGGCTTACAGAGACAAGCTTTTCTTCCAAAAGCAATTTCTGTGATTGACACAGAACTGAGTGCAGAACCAAAATTCGGCTCTGACCAGTCCCCATGTGTCCTGCTGACTCAATGGTGACTTCAGCTGCTCTGTGAAACCCAGAACTCCTTCTGGGAACTGATCCTGGCCACTATCAACAGGTCCATGCCCAGCCCTTGGCATTTGTCAGGAGCCCATTCCAACACCCTGAGTTTTGGGGGATCTAGTCAGTCTTTTAGGTGAGTTTTAGTGGTTTGAGATCTAAGGGAATCCTGAATGCTAGGAATTTAACTGTGGAAAACATTAGTGTGGGGTAGAGAGCTGATCACAGACAGCGAGGAAAGAAATGACAGGGACAGAGAAGCAACTGAGTAGGTAGATGAGAGACTGGGCACCCACTTGGTTGGTGGGAGGGGAAACTGGACGTTTAGTTTGGAGTCTGAATGGCAAAATAAAGGAAGGGGGCCCCACCCTCCAAATTACTGCCTGTAAAACAGGTCTGTAGCAAGAGAGGGCTCCAGACAGCAAGAAACCAATGTTAAATGCAATTATGGCTTCTAAATGCCGATGGCTTAACACAGACTATGTTGGAAATGCTGCAGATGTTGTGAGGCATGAAGGAGAGGAGGAGAAAAAACACATCAGTTGTTTTTTATGTGCCTTAAGTTACTGTAAACATCATGGAAAAAGACTGTTCAGAAACATGCTGTACAGCCTGTGCAAGTACTGACAGACCCTGGGACAAACTACAACTTCCAAATATTTCTATAGATAAGCAAAATCCTCCTGCTGAGGATAGGAGGGAAAGGGGGGGGAGGTGTCAAGAGGATGAGCACTTGGAAACTACGCAGCTTCTTTTGTATTTCCTTAACTAGACCCTTAAACAGCATCCCAGCTGGAAACTTTCATGACAGCTTCAACCGTCCATAATGACTGGCTGAAAGAGCTCTCCTTCTTCAGCACTTCTCTTCAGAAAAAAAAAAAAAAAGGAAAAGAAAAGAAATCCCCTCTTATCCTCCCAGGTATGATTTCAGTACATTTCCGCAAACTTAAGATTTCCAAAAATGGGTGTTAATGTCTCTGCAAGCTAGCTCAAATATTCCCGACTTGGAGCCACAGCAATCCATCGCACACACGCTCACATTTTTCTTTAGAAAGACAAGGGGCAGGCGTGGGTCCTGCCAGCCAAGTGTTTAGCCTGGTCCACAGAAGAACACCTCACCTGCCACACTTCAAATGCAGAACCTGAAGATGCAGCCCAACCCTATGCCTTTGCTCAGGACGCTCCTGGTTCATAGTCAGCTCCTATCTAACTGCTGCCGAGCCCCAGGACACCCATGTCCTGCTACTCCCATGCTGCCTGCAGTAAATCTCCAAAATGAAGGGTGTGGACTCTCACAGGACACACACCACTCAATGTCACCCTCCCCAGCCCACCCAAATCGCCTGTTGTCCCTGACCATGCTGCTGCAGCCAGCATAGGAGCAGCTGGCTGGGCTGCTGAGACTCCTGAGCGAAGCATTGGAAGAAAAAAAAGGCAGTTGACAGCACAGTTTGTCCTTTCCCTATTTCCAGAAGTTGCAAGCTTTGAACCTAGTTTTGAGAAATAACTTTATGAGTAGCAGATGGGGCTTGTACTACACTAGAAAAGGTTGTCCAAAGAAGTTGTGGATGCCCTGGGTTCAAGACCAGGCTGGATGGGGCTTTGTGCAACTTGGTCTGGTGGGAGGTGATCCTGCCCATGGCAGTGGGGGTTGGAACTCGATCTTTAAGGTCCCTTCCAACCCAAACCATTCTATGATTCTATCATGCTGTTTGGCTGCGCCTGGCTAAACCCTTGTTCAGAACAAGCCTGGCTGCAACAGAGACCAGCTTCTTTCCTCTTTGCTTCTGATGGCAAAGAACCAGCTTTGCCATCTGTGGCATTTTATACAAGTCCAAACGGGGAGCTGCTCCAAGCACTCCGGTTCTCTCCCTTTCTCAGCACTGAAAATGCATGTATTTGGGAGGCCTCAGCTATCTCCCAAATGGAAAAGCACTTGTTTCCCTAACAAAAGATCTGAGAAAGTGGATGAGAACAGACTTTGTTTGGGCCACTGCAGCCTCATGGCTTTGGCAATTGTGTTTGAACCTGGTTGTCCCTCCTCAAAAGGGAGCCCTTTAATGAAGGCTCAGCCCTCACCAGCCTGTGAAGCAGGTGATTTTAACTCCTTGCAGACCATTGGCTGAATATTTGGATCATGGGGCTGTCTTAAAAAGCCTCATGGGCAGAGAGGGCTTTCCAGGAGTGCTTCTGACAGGCTCCCACCCCTGTGGCTCAGCAGGGTTCGCTTCTCACCATAAATCTGCTTCTGGGGTTTTTCTTGCAAAACATAGGTTCCTGGGGCAATAGAGTCATGATTTACCAAATCCAATGAAAGGTTAATTTAAAGCATAGTCTTATTCTGTGTACGTGCAAGTGGGATAATTTTACTTGACAGGAGTACTGCTCATGCATGTGCTAGTCATTTCCAATGATTTTTTGTTACAAAAATTTATTTGTGCCATATTTTATTCACAGCAGTTGTTTAGAGACAGCCCAGCATGGGAGATGGAGGTCTCACCCTGCAGCAGCCTCTCTGCCTGAGCTAAATGCACTCCCCATGACAGTGCAGAATATCTGTTCAGTTTCAGGAAACCTAAATTCCTGTAGGTTTCTGGGATATCCTGATTCTGAAAACACCAATTTTAGCAAATTGGCTCCAGTCTGTCTTAAAGACATGTTTGAAGTGTGTAATTTTAGCTTTGAAAGGAAGTATTTAGCTAAAGAGTCAGGAACATATTTCAGATGAAAGGTCTTGTTTCCTCCCCTATTGAAATGAGGCCAATAAAAGTTTGGGAGGAATTTTAAGTAAATTCATTTAGATTCGCATGCCACCTGCTGCAGAAGAAGCTACATCAATTCTGTTTCTTCCCTTCTTAGCCCTGTCGTAGTAAATAGCAGAGAAAGTATGTACATATGAGGCTCCCAGCGTCTGAATAACTACTCCCTCTTCAGCAATATAATCTCCATTTATTATGGCTGAATACCTTGCATTATTGCAACACTGCTGTTATCCACAAAAAGTTTCCCGTGCCATTTAAAGTCAGTCTGTGGCTGAAGTAAGGAATAAGAAAATACGGAAAGAGGCACTTTAAGAACCTTTGCCTGACTCCAGAGGTTTTTCTGAAGTCGAAAGGATTGTGTTAACATCCAGAATCATTATGACTCAGATATTCCTAGTCAAAATGCTGGGTGCGTGAAAAGCTGTTCAGTGGTACGGAGACTGAACTATGTCTCCTTACAAGAGAAAAATAATACAAGAGGAAGCACTTAAATAATTGATGTGCTTTTCTTTTATCTGCATGTAGGAATGACAGGAAATCTATGTAGCTGGCACTAATGGATACCATTGGTATGTCAATAATTGCTAATGAGAAAGAAATAGAAATGCATTTGTCCTGCAGTGACTGGTCTTTCTTTCTTTCTTATCTCCTTGTATTACAGTGGGAAATTAATAGTGTAAACTTTAGAATTCTGCTCACTAATAAATCATTTTGATAGTGATGCTTTCAAGTGCCTTTTTTGGTAGGAATTCAGTCCAAAATGACCGTACGTTTGCTTACATTGAATCTGCAATTTGACATCTAGTATCCTTTTTTAATGTCTTCTGTGCTACATTTAGACAACAAAACAAAACTTTGTTTGCATCACATGTTTAGTTTTCCATTCCACATCAGTGAAAAGGGCGCAGGCACGCTGGAACTGAACATAAAACAGAGATTTTAAAACACCCAGTGCTTTCATCCTGAAAAATTGCATAACCATTCCCAACGTAGAAGCAGGACACTCTTTACCCAAAAAAGCTTCTTGTTGAAAAATTATCGGTAAATCCACCCATCCATATCCAGCTATTTAATTCAAAGATTGTATTCAGCCATTCCCTCCGAGTTGCTCGTCCGTGGGAACAATTAGGCAGCTGTTCTTGCTACATTCTTGTGTAGGCTGAAAGCAGGCTAAAAATTCTGGCATTCCTTTTTACTGTAACTACAAACTGCGCTTCTCCAGGTTGTTGTTCCTGGGGTTGTTTGCAAAGAGGCCGGCGAAGCGACGCGGACGCTTGACGCTACTATTGTGCTCGGGCTAAACTTATTTATAGCTGTGTGTGCGTGTGTGCACACGGATGCACGCACACGTCTGTAGGGTTTGGGTTCTAAGCAGGGCTCTGGCTCCGGGCCACACCGCGGTGCTAATGATACCTGTCACCGCAACAACTTTTTTTTTGCAGCTGTATTATCTGGCTGCATTCAAACCCAAGGATTTAAAAGTGCAAAGCCAGCCTTACCGTGCTGGTTGGATTCAGCAAGGTGGCATTTCTCCCTAGCGGACACTGATCATTATTTTAGAAAGTTGGATGCTGGCTTTTTGCAACCCTTTTTATGGATTTTTTTTTCCCCACTAAAGTATTGCAGTCTGGACCAGTTAGTAAAAGAGCCATAACCGCAAAGGGAATTATTCTATTTCAAAATACCTTGACATGAGAAACAAGCTGCCAGCAACTGCTTTATTAAAATTGCTTAATAGCTGCGCAGGAGTCCCACCATTTCTATCTCCAACACTGTTTTTTCCAGTGCTGTTTCTGTGCGTAATTATATATGTGTATATGCAGGCACACATCTGTACATACATGAACCAGAAAATGCTGTAAGGTCCATACAGTGGTGTCCCCTTGGCTGGAGTGGTGGCTTATGGCCAGCGTGGGGCAGGGAGAGCCCTGCTGCTGGGGGGCTGGTCTGGAGGCAGGGCTGGCTCTGCCTGGGGGATGTGGGAGGATTATTGGGGAAACAGAGAGAAAGGAACCTTTCCTCTGCATGTGCTGTCCTGTTTCTGATCCACGGCCACATCTACACATCGCTTTACCTTTACTTTTCATTCCTGCCCATAACAAACTGCTTCCTTCCCTTAAATCATGCATCTACAAACATCTTTCTGGAGGAAATCTCCTCAGTCCTTTCTGCAGCAAAGGTAATTGAGATATCAGTAACTTCTGCACACAACATGCCACGCACACTCAATATCAGTTTCATCATTAATATCAGATGCCAGCTAAATACTGCCGCTGTCACCCTGAAATATCCCACCCTCAGCTCAGAGTGCTTAACAAGCAAACTGAGGTCAGGCCCCTAAAATCAAAGGCCTGAAAAAGGGAAGCTTTGCTGGTTAAAACGGAGCAGCCCTTGGAGAGGGTAAGTGGGAAATATTCCCCTTCATCTCTCCCCTCTTTAGGCAGCGATAGCGATGGCACAGGGGATTGCGCATGGTGCAGTTCGCTCTGCACCCTATACATAATTTATGCTTTTCCGCTCTGCTTTTGAGTGTACATTTTTGGACTTGGGATTGTTTTTGTAAAATGGAAGCAGGGAGAGGAGGAAGAAAAAAAAAAAAAAAGCACTGCAGCAGCTTTTTCCTTCTCCAGCCCCACTTTTTAGCCCAGATCTTCATCTCTGACACACAGCCTTCACCGGCCAGTGACACGGGAGTGTTCTCCACTGTGTATGTATATATGTATGTATACATATCTGAAAAGATAAATGCTTGTCATGGCAAAAGGGAAAAAGAAAAAAAAAAAAAGGATATTTACAATGGTCCATGTCCTTATTAGTTAAATGCCCTGGCAGACAATTACTCTAGCATTTTGACAAGAACTTCCTTTTCTGCAGACAGTCTAGTGAGTGAGTGTTTACAATTCCTATAGAAGTTAGAAAAAAACAGCTGAGAAACATGCTTCTTGCTGCCGTGCTCTCCTGCTCGGTGAAGTTTGACATGTACAGCCCTAAGTGCTCGTAACAGACCCCTTTCCAGATATAGGCAAAACATCTAAGGCACTTATTTTTGAAAATAAAGTACGTTTCTACTTCCTTTCAGCAAATAAACCCTTTGCATTACATTTATCTGCCCTGGCTGCCTCCGTTACCATCCGGGAGGGTTTATCAAGGCACAAACAGGACACATACACAGTGCGCTTGGTCCTGCAGGACCCATCCCCAGAAACTCTCCTTCCTGAGCTCCAGACGACGCACATCGATACCACTGTCTCTCCAGTCACAGACACCCCAGACCATCTGCCCAAATTACCGGACCCTTCCTCCTCTCCAGCCCCTGTGCCTTTAGAGAAAATCCAGGTGTCACCACCCACCCCTCCACCACGGACTGGTCAGGAACCACACAGGGACCTGCAGTGGTTGCAGGGAGTTTCTCCTCTCCCTGCAGCGTCTCCCTTCGAAAGCAAGTGGCTTCGCGTGTGACTTTGCAATCTGAGAATGTGAACTGGTCGGCGGGACACACACGGGGTAAATATAAATCTGGCGCTTACCCACAGGCAGTCCCTCGCAGTCTGACATCGTGAGAGAAGTCCTCCTCACCGGGGGCTTAAGGAAAACCACAGCAGGAAGGCAAGCACAGGTCCTTCTGCTTGCGAAGGCTGGGGGGGAAAAGGCAGGGGGGGGGGAATATCTAACAATTTACAGCCACCCCTTCTCTTACACTGTACATCTACCCACCCAGAGAGCTGTAGCAACAGTCCCGTCCCTGCCTTCTCATTATGGGATGTAAAGATAAGAATGTGCTTTTGTGCCAAAAGAGTGTGCTATTGGTGGATAAATTTGTTGTCATCCCTCCCCTTCGCAGAGTTTCCTCTTTAATGTCACAGAGGCACATTACCCTGTCGGAAAGGCCATCGAATATTTATGAAACGGCTTTTAAGAGCTGAGCTCTGCTCCAGAGACCCAGGCTGGTTGCTGGGCGGTGGGGTTGGAGGTGGAAGCCCCACTGCCGGGGTGCTCCTGCTGCCCCTGGGGTGGTGGGGGGCTGCAGGGGGGGAGGCGGAGGGCTGGGGGGACACGCTGTGACGTCTTGCTCTGTATCTTCTCCGCCTGCAGGTGAAATAAGAGTCTGAGCAGAAATACTCGCTGCTGAAGAGGGGGCAGGAACCGGGCTGTAACTGTTTAAGGGGGGAAGAAAAAAACCCCCAGATCTCTTGTTTGTACTGTAATATCTGAGAAACACTTTCTGTGACACTGTTCCTGAAGGCTGTTTCATGGTACATAATATCATTGTGAGTGCAGATTTCTCTGTAACTTCGTGACTTCTCCTTGCTCAAAATGTGCTGCTTTAATTCTGCCTCAGTGAAGCATTTTGTGGCTGCTCCTACAACTGACTTTTTTTTTTAAATTTATGGGAATGTTTATGTGGGGTTTGTTTGGTATGAGCTTTCCAGACCAGTCTAGTCAGTAGAGAGCATCTCTGCACACTGGTGTTTTCATTAGGCACATTAATGAAGGGCAAGCAAAGGCTCTGGTAGTGTTTTTGCCACGGGAGGCTTGGCAGAGATGTGCGGGACATGGTGGGTGCCCTCATCACCCGGGGTTGGGGGGTTTGCTATCCCTTTTTCTCCCAGGAACAGTCAGGGACAGCCTGGGCTTTACCTGATAGAGACCTTTAGTGTCTGAACCTTTAACAAATGTCAGGGTTTCAGACCCAGAGCTGGTGTGAGGGCTGGGAGGAGAGGGAGGTGGTGGTGGGAGACTCCTTGGAGGAGCTCTGGGAAGCGCTTCCAGACCCTATGGCCAGACACAAACCCTCGAGAAAATGAGCTCTCAGAGCCCCAGGGGACATCTTTCTTCAAAATGCCTTGAAGGCTTCTTTTACATGAAGTACACTTGGAGCTCAGTGAAAAATCGAGGCTGGTTTTACCTACAGACCTCAGTCTGAACAGCCCAGGGCTGACACTACTGGCTCTACTTTCTTTCTCCCTGAAGAAAAGCTGGGTCTTCAGCAGCTTAGCCAGCCATGGATTCAATTCAGGATGTCAGGCCAGTGACTAAGAAGCTAAAATAGCTGCAAATGTAGATAGTTACATGTTCCCGAAACCATCCCTCAAGTTGCCTGTGTGGGTAGGGAGAGTGGGGTGTTCCAGGGCTGCTGGGGTTTTCCAGCACAAAGATCTGTTGGCATCACTCTGTCAGGGACAGCCCTTGTTGGTGGCTGTCTCCAGGTCTGCTCATGGAGCAGCAGAGGGATACTCCCCCATGTGCTAGGCTGACCTGGATGGTGGCCTTGGGATGAAACAGGCTGTGCTCTTCTCCAAAGCGGTTGTACAAGGAGAAGAAGTGGGGGGCACTTTGCTTAGGCTCTCCATCCTGCTGCCTCCCACAGTCTCCAGGAGTGGTCTCTAGTTCTTCTAGAAGATAGGGAGATGTGGAGATGTCTGGTTTTAATCGCATACACATCTGGGAAGGGAAAAAGGCCTAAACCTTCCAAGGACCTTACTTCCAGTGCAGTTTCACTGCAGAAACATATTGCCCCGATGTGTGAGAACTGAAGCTTTCTTAGCTCAACCCTGTGCAAATGTGGGCTCCCAGTTCTGCAAGAATTTACGTGCCATTTTAACTTCAAGCCCCACTGAAGTTCCTGGAACTATTCTCAGTTATAAAGTTAAACACATGTGTAAGTATTTGCAGGATGGAGGGCTCACCATTCCCATGTGTGTTCACGGGGCAAACAGCTGTGGCTGATTTTGAAGTTACCTCTCATGGTTGTGTGCTCCTCCACCGAAAGTTAGAGCCCTCCAGCAGAGCTGGACAAGTGCCTGCAGGGAAGGCATGCTAAATCACAAACTGGTGTCTTAGCTCTAACTCATCTTCAAGAGCAATTTAAGAAATCTATGCCTCAGTCACCCCCATTCTGTCTTCCTTGGCCAAGTCTGCTACAGTCTGGAAGAGGGGCAGAGAAGCCAGCAGAGAAGATTGAGAGGGAGGACAAATACATCTTAAACTATTACAGCAAAGTTGGCAAGATCTTGTCTGCCAGAGCCAATGTTAGGATTGAGCTTGGCCTTGAGAGAGCTCTTCAGTGAAACATGAAAGCATGAAGCTGTCCACAGGGTCAAAAGTTGAACAAATCAGACCTAATTCTTACAATGATACTCACAAACACCTTCCTTTAATGAAGACTACTCCAATTATAAGACTTTTTTCTTTTCAGAGTAAAACTGAGCATTTCTTTTAACTCCCCCTGTTTCTCAGCCTGAGAAGAGCCCTGCTTGCTCCTGGAGAAAGGCCAAGCCTGGAAAATTTAAGTGTGAAAGGAGAAAGTTTGGGGAATTTATGAATAAGCCTGGAGTCTGTCATGGCAAAGAATGTAAAAGCCAAACATTGAGCTAAACAATAAAAGGTGAGAAGTAAAGCACATATTATTTTAGGAGGTATTAAGTGAATGTGAGAAATGTGCTAAGTATCTGTCAATAACTGCTCTCACTTGGGCTTTTCAAGAAACCTGAAGGATGCTTATCCCTCAACACACAGTGAGAACTGGTCGTGAATCTGTCTGCTTCATACCACTGCAGACAGATAGACCCCTGCATAAAATCCATGACAAATACCATGAGTGGGATGGTAAATGTCATGTATGGCAGGAAGCCACTGGAGTATTTCCTAAAGAAGCTTTGCTTGAACTCATTTGGTCTCCTGTGGAAGACAGCTGCCTTGCTCGGATGCATCTTGAAATACTTCAGCACTTGCTAGAGTGGCCATGCCCCTCTCTGCAGCTTCCCAGGGATGGAATAAAAACATCTTGTTTTTTTGTTTATGCCGTAAATCCCGCAGGTAACCCACAGCCTGGACTGTGCAAAGGGCTTTTGAGATACCAAGAACCTGAAACCGAGCTGATATGCCAGGGGAGAGTATATATGTGGAGAAACCTGGGTGCAGGACACCTACAACAGTACAAGCACACAGTCACCTTAGTGCCCGATTACTGTCACCTGCATGAGTAAGACACACACTGGGACTTCGTTTCTAACCTAGATGTTTATACATCTGATTGTACTCTTGATCTAAATGCCTAAAAGTCTTGAAAATCTGGTCTTTAAGATTCGAAATCCCATGCTCATAATTTTCCCCACAACCTGAAGGACTCAGCCCTCTGACCCTGCAGAGAGCCAGCTCCTCCCAGGCGGAGCAAAGCTCCCAGCTGGACCAGAGCTTTTGCTCTTGCTGACTGGCCTCTCACTCAGCCATGGATGGAGCCAGTCTCATCCAAACCTCATAGGAGAAGCAGAGAGCTGTGCTTCCCACCGCAGGATCCCAGCCCCTGACAGATGCTGACTGACCACTAATGTGACTGGTGGAAGGGCTTTGCTAAGCTCGGCACTGCTGTAGGAGCATGGATGAATTATTCTCCTTCCCTCTGCCTTTCTCTCTCCTGGTGGAGGAAAATCAGGAGAAGCAAGAATGATTTCTTTAGCTACTCGAGTCAGATCTGATGATTAAATCTGCAATTTTCTGTGAGATTGAAGCAAGTGCCTTACTGCCCGCTTCGGCAGGCGTTTCTATCTCCCATCAGCACGATTTCCACGCAGTTTAAATAGAGAATGGCTGAAATGCGCTTTTCCCTTTTAATTTATGCAAATTCCCTTGGGTTTTTTCCTGCCGTGTGAAGAGATCCCTGCCTGTTGGGTATGGGAGGATTCACAGCCTGGGCAGGGGGGAGGGGAGGGCTAGAAGAGAAACTGCAGGCTGATATAAGCAGGTTGGCATCAGAACATGGATGACCTTCTCTCAGAGCACAGAAGAGCCCAAAACACAGTCCTGCAGGATGGGGCAGTCCCAGAGCACAACCAGTGCTTGGACGGGGCTTCGAGCAACCTGGTCTGGTGAGAAGTGTTCCTGCCCATGGCAAGGGGGTTGGAACTTGATGATCTTTAAGGTCCCTTCCAACCTAAGCCATCCTATGATTCTATAATAAGGTGCAGAGATGGAAAAGGAGACATGCTGTCCAGCCACCACCCACACCACTGCCAGTCCCACTGGCGGGGCCTCAGTGTCATCCCGGCCAAACCTATGGGTCCAGCAGGGTCTCTGGGATGCTGTGTCACATGTACACATGGCAGAGAAAGTACTCCAGAGCTGCTGGTCAGATGGGTTTGAAACTCTGCAGGATGATCAGCAGCTACCTCAGGTTGCCAGGAGGAAAGCAACCAGGCTTGGACTAGAAGTCAAGAGCCTAGCAAGTCCCAATAACTGGTATTTTATTTCATTGTTGTTTTCTGACACATTCTGTTCACATTTCAACTTGATGGATGCGGAGTGTAATAACACAATCACAAGAGAAGCTGATGCACTGACAGGATCTCATGTGGGTGCATCCAGTGAAGGGAAAGCAAGTGAAAACAGGCAAGAAACAGCTCACAGCTAAAATATTCCTCTAGGAAATAACAAATACAAGAGTAATAGCAACACCCCAAAATAGCTAGGTATATAATAATTTTGCATTAATCTGTATTTTTTTTTAATCTTATTAACAAGATTTTCACTAGTCACAATTGAATCTGAGCTTTGTGTTCAGGAAAGGAAACGTCTCCATCATCTCCTCTGATGTCACCCCAGAGAGAAGATTAGAAGATTATCTATGTCAGGTGATGCCAATCGAATGGCAGGGAAAATAGTTTTGCGCACTCAAAAAGAAAATGGGGAAGAAATTCCAGCTATCTCCAAGAAATGTGAACTTTACCAGTGATAATTGCTGGCTCATAGAGGAAACATTTTATGCAAATGTGCAGATATACAGTAAATAAAAAAAGAAGATCAAAGGCTTGGCAGAGCGTTTATCTTAAAGAAGGAATGAGTGGATTGTCTGAATCTCAGTGGCATTTCAGTCTCATCTAATTTATAAGCGCTTGCAATCTCTGGGGAGGAGTTGTGAAAAGCCATTGAAATTATGTGAGGAAATCGAAAAACTACATTTGAGAGACAAAATTGGCTTCTGAACTGTCACAGTTGTTGCTGGCTATGTCTCCTGAGCCATGGGATACCCAAATGAGCCTGCCCTAGAGCTCAAGTGAAATGCCTTTGCACGGGGATGGAGGGAAGGTGAGCACGACAGCGTGAGCCCAGCTTTCAGCATCTGCTGATAAACTCAAATGGCCCTTTGCTGGCAGGCTCTGCTGGAGTCACCCAGCACAGGGGGAACGAGGCTGGAGCTGTTTTCCCATCGATATGTGGTAGATTTTCCCCCACAGCTGCCATTAGTAGTAATGAGAGTTCCCTCTGTAAATGTTCCAGGTGTTACTGAATTGTCTCCTGGTGAACATAAAAAGCCAAGAAAAAGTATATGATTCAATCTGATCTTGCTGTTTCTGGTTTTAATGTCATTATTGCTGTTTACTTCAGAGGGATTAAGGCTGAGTCTCGCACAGCTGAGCGTGGCTGCATTCGCTCTGCTCAGATCTGGTGGAAAAATGAATGTTGAGCCCTGAATGAAAATACTACATTATCAAGTGGTGGGTTTGAGGAGAAGGTGAGAGCCTTGCAAACCTGATTTGGCAGCTGCAAAAATAACATTCAAACAAACAGATGGTCTCTGCAATGAGGGAAGTCTTTAAAAGATTCACGAATTAATGAGCTCTGCCAAGTTTTTAGTGGTTCCTACAAAAATGCCTATAAATCAACCTAACTGGGCAGGGAGGTGGAGACGAGAGGAATCAATAACTTCCCTAGACAGCTTGTATATCCAAGGTTAGCTGACAAAGGCTTCAGAGCTGGAAAATCCCTAGAGGAATGGCAGAGGCACAATATTGTCCTTTCAGAAGGCAAAAGCCACAGCATCCGTCATGTACTATCAGTGTTCTGGGGACTAATTGCAGCCATCCATGATCAATAATATTAGTTCAGTGATAAAGGAAGGTGAGATGTCAGACACTCTGAATTATTGGCTCATCTGGGAACAGTGGAATGTGTTTCAAGGGGGTGAAAGCCTCCTCCTTCCACCCTAGGTCAGAGAGAGACCACACCTTCACCTACCTTTGGTCTTTATTAAAACCTGGCCCAGCTAGTACATGACCGACACAGAATATTTATAACAGCCAAACACCTTCAAATAAATGATATTTCATTTCCATTCTCATCTCCAAGACTTTCTCCCTGCTCAGTGTTATGTCAAGCCTTGCAAGATGCTCTTGCCAGGCTGAAAATACAATTAAAATTGTCACTGTCCACAGTTAGCCATAACAGGTAACCAGAAGATTGGGGTTTCAGCCCAAACTTGGAACAGAGCAAACTATGCTTTTGGGGATGACCAGCAGCAGAAGGAGAGCACCAGAGAGTCCTGATAATCTTCCAGCTGATCTTCTCTACCAAAGCAACTGCTGTCTCCACAATGCTGAGGGAAGGTCTGCTGTGCTAGGGGACAGAATTAATTAAGGAATTGCTAATGGAATCAGAAGTTGAAGAGTGGGGGAAATTATTCATTAGGATATCTATGAAGCTTGTAACGTGGTGCACTTTACAACCCACTTTCATTTGCTTCTTTGCAAGTGTTCGTCACTGCTGTTTGACAGTGGGAATGATCTGGGAGGAGTTTCCATTCTTAAGTCATTTCAAGCCACCTCTATCCTACAATAAACAGAGTCACAATTAACGGAAGCAGTGACCTTGTTGGCAAGTTCTGCAAAGAGCACAGGACTCCTTGGGAATAGTGAATAAAGCAGATTATTGCCACGTATGTGACCTCTGGGGCGAGGCACTTTGCTGGGACAAAAGTAAAGCCTGCTTGTGACTGTTTTGATAGCACTCAAGTAGTGTTTCCAAGCAGTTTTCCTCAAAAACAGGATTGAATTTGTTTTAATTTCTGTGATATTGATATTTTTCACTGCACACTTGCTGCCTCAAGGAGAAATTCAAGACTGCCTTGGTGTGGTTGGATTCTCAGCTCCTGGGTGGGAAGCCCGAGCTGAGACACACAGTGGGGACCACCACACTCTCATGTGAGCCAGGCAGTGCAGGGTAACAGGCACTCGGGAGGCCTGGGGAGATCAAAGTGTGTCCCCCCTCTGACACCACAGAGAGGAGGAAATCCTGGAAGGGCGTGAAGTGACTTTTTTAAGGTCACCCCGTGAGGTTGTGGCACGGTGTCAGGGGAGCCTGGTCCCTGCTCCACACTGGGCAAGGGGCAAAGAGGAGAATTAACTGAATTAGGCTGTAAAATTGGAATGCTGCTGCAAACAGAAAGGTCTCAACAAACAAAGATAATTTGCTTATTATTATTAAAAAAAAAAAGGGGGAAAATAAGTCTGTGTTTCCATTCAGTGCTCATGAAAAATGGGAGAATTTTTATTTTTCTTTCCTACTAAAAGTTTCAATGAATGGAAAAAATACCTATGCATGGCAGGCTGATGGTGTGCCTGTCACTGACCTCGTAGGGTTGTAGTTGGGAACTGCTGTCTCAGGACTGCGGGAAAAGGGGCTTTAAGTCTGTGACATCCTGTCACTTGCCCAAAACCACTACCTCCATGCACTGGAGTGATGCAGCTGGTCCAGGAGCTGCATCTCCCATACTCCCACCAACCTGGCTGTGGCTGAAACTGGGGCATCTTTGTGACTTGCTTGGTGTCCACCTGGCTGGGGTTGCTCTCTGGGAAGCTGCAGTCACTTCTGCCACTGAAATATCTTACAGTCTCTCATGAGATACTCAACAGTCCGCCAGCAAGGGCTTCTTTCAGTATAGGATCAAACCTCCCAGCCTGCCTGGGGAGCTGGAAGCATCCAAGAACCACAGATCAAAAGTTTTATACTTTAAAAAGTAAATGCTTTAAAATTGTAGGGACAAGCTTCCTAGCAATTTCCTAATTTGATTTCCTAAATTGCTTCTTCTTTCTCACTCTCCAGTTCTCATCCAGGGCTAATCTGGGGACTTTCTGCTGCTGCCCTTTCTGCACACACGAGTTGGACCCTCATGGGAGTGGAACAGTTAGAAGAATCCCAGCATTTTCACATGCAGTTAAACAAACCCAAAAGCTCCCACCTCAGGGCAGAGCCAGGGCTGCTGCTGCCTCTCAATAATCCCCCAGGGTTGCTTCTTGCAGTTCTCGGGGATGCTTTATCCACACCGAGCCTTCACTCTCCTTCGTCACAAATCCAAGCCAGTATTCCTTCTGTATCCTGCATCCATTCCTCACCTCTCACTATATTAATACACAGAAATGACATGAACTAGTAGTTTTAGGTGAGTGCTTGCCTGTGGAACCCCAGGATACAGTTAACCAACAGGGCCTGCACAAAAATTCATCGTTATGTTGTGTGGAGCAGAGTCAGATGTGCTGAAGTGCCTTCCCCAGGCCATGGCTGCAGCAGCTAATGGGGACTAACCAGGCATCCTGACGCTCTTCAAGCACAGTATCAGTGTGTCCTTAGTTACATTTTATCACAAAATTATACTTACTTATACAAAACCTTATTAATGAGAAGATGTTAAACCTGCATGAGATAGACCAGAGAAGCCCAAAGGCTGCAGAGCTGAAAATTAAACCACCATTGATTTTTTTTTTCCTTTTAATTTAGAAAGCAGCAGAAGCCTCAGAGAAATCTGTCTTGCAGCAGAACCCCCATCTGAGGAAATTCCACGCACGGTCAAATGTCAAATTGTTTCTTTTGCAAAGGCCAATGTGACAATTGTATTTCCATTTGGAGAGAAGATTTTTCCTCCCAGAGAAGTTTTTCACCAGGGGAAGGGAGGGAGACAGAGAAAAGTACTTTCATCTCAACACACACGTATTCATAAACCCGGCCACCTTTTCAAAAGGTTACAGCTCCCTTTCTCACTCCTCTCTGTGGGCACAGCCTGGCCAGCCACCCCTTCACCACCCATTCTCCCTTCCTAAGGTCTCCCTTCTTCTTCTGAGAGGCTCCTTGGGTTAAAGTGAGCCCTTGGAAAGGCACACACTGCTCACACTGAAATAACCAAGGCTCCCATTCACCTATCTACAAGCTGAATTTGGCCCACTGCTTTCTTACCATATTAATGTTTCTTTTCATAGAATCAGAATTGTCTAGGTTGAAAGGGACCTTTCAGGTCATCGAGTCCAACCATCAGCCTAATGCTGACAAAACAGTCACTAAATCATGTCACCGAGCACCACGTCTACCTGTCTTTTAAAAGTGTCAATATCACCACTTCCCTGGGCAGGCTGTTCCAATGTTTGATAACCCTTTCGGTATAGAAATTTTTCATAACACCCAGCCTAAACCTCCCCTGGTGAAACTTGAGGCCATTCCCTCTTGTCCTATCCCTGTTACTTGGGAGAAGAGACCGATCCCCACCTGGCTACAGGCTCCTTTCAGGTAGTTGTGGAGAGCGATAAGGTCTCCCCTCAGCCTCTTTTCATCACTATTTAATCAAGAAACAAGATTTGCAGAGGCCCTCAGCTAATAAATCTTCAACCCACTGACTCATCCCAAGTAATGAGGTTCAAAAGGCATTGAAGTTCCTGAAGTTTCCAGAAAATACCTGGGACTCTGTTACAGGGGAGAGATTGGACTAGTTTAAGGCTGCCTGACTAGAGATGGGCTGGCACCATGAACCGCAGTTGGTACGCATGGTGAAGCTGACCACACAGCACACACAGAGCCCCAACGCTGGCCCACCTGTGCCATCTCCAGCCCTGCCAGTGGCACAGGTGGGTTTATGGGGACAAAGGCTGCTGGAGCAGCGGTGGGAGACTGCTGCAATGTGGTGGGGATGCTATGGATAACCTCATGGGGAAAACAGGCAGTGCTGCAGCAGGGCAAATAGGAAGAGCAAAACATTCATAGCAAGCCAGCACTGGGCAGCACCATGGGGACGTGGGGCTGGCCCCCTCCCAGCAGACAGCCTGCCCAGGGCCTGCTGCCCACCCACTCCCTGCACCCAGTGGGGCTGTGCATGGCCTCAAACCCATCCCTGTAGGGCTCAGCCCTTTCAGGAGAAAGTTGAAAACACATCTCTTTATTTCTGTAAATCACCTTCATCACCTTCACCTTCCTCCGTGACCTTCCTGCTTCCCCTGCCCACTCCCCCACACTGCTCCGAGGTGGAGGCGTAGTTTTCCCAGCTGCAAGTCCTCCTTCCTGACCATTTCACAGCTTTGCCAGGACACCATCAACCTCCATGGAGAGCCTCCAGCCCTCCCCAGTCTCCTTTCCATTTCCCCCGCTCGCTGCTATTTATTGCTCGGCGGTATTTGGGGGAGGAATGCAGCCTGTCCCGGGGAAAGGGCTGCTGCTGCCGGGACTCAGCAGGCTAACTTTAGTTCCTGGCTCTGCCAGGGATCGCCTCTGTGACACTAATCAAAAGATTAAATTTCTCCCTGCCTCAGTTTCCCTCTGTAGACAGCAGAGTTTCCCTTTGTAACCTGTCTGGGGCAGGAGCTGGTTTATGCTGGTTGTTTACACTGTGCCTATTGCTGGAGCTCCTGTCCCAGATGAGATCTCCATGTGCTTCTATAATTAGTAGATTTGCGTTGTGTTCTCATTAAAGGTCTTGTTATGCTTTTGATATGAAATACAAAAATACTAGCTAGTGCCGAATTCTAATTCTTCATGTTATGCCTTTTTATTCTGCATGGAATTCCATTTAAATTGTAATTCCCTAACAAATAAAATGAGTCTGGTGTTGCTTTTGTGGTTCTAGATACTGATGTGAGAGCTCCTGTGGCCACAGACAGTCTGTCAGCCTTCTTTCCCATAGGGTCCCCAGGAAGAATTCAGCTTTTGGAGACATAACTCTACCGCCAGTGTTTTGGGCATGAAAGGACAAGAGTCTACAAGCAATAAGAAAAGAAAACCCATTATGAGCTGAAGACTCGGCTTGATGCTGTCTCTTTAAAAAAAAAAAAAAATCGCTCAAACAATACATTAAAAAGCAAACCTCTTCTATCACATACATATTTCATCTGCACCTTGAAACTGTAATTAATGGCACGGGGGACTTCATCTGACAAGCTGTCCTCGGGGCAGACTTTTTACTTCTATCTATATCAACAGCAGCTCTCGTTGCTGCTGTTTCCCTTGGCAAAACTCCTCCCCCACTTCACCCTGCGAGGGACAAGCAGGTGTGGGGCTAATCCACATCTCTCTCCCCATTGATGAATACTTCCCTTAGATACCATAGGACTAAAGAGAATAATTTTTCCAAGTTGGAAGAAGATGCACTGGGGCACACACAGCAGGAGGTGGAGAGAAAAAAACTCCTGTCTGTAAAGCCTGCCTGCCGTGTGAAATAACCAATGCTAATCCAAACTGAATACGATCGAAACTAAACACCATGGGCCAAATTAGTCCCTGGTGCAGCACCAGTAACCCCAAAGGGAGGTGATTTGATTTCACTGAACTTACGCCAGGAGTCAATTTGACCCACAGCATTATGTGACATCTAACAGTACAGCCAGGAAACCTGAAATACATCACACACACCCGGACACTGGTGTGTTTGCAGTTTGCAGCTGGTTGTCAGCTCGTGAGCCCTGGGCATCCCCAATAAATATTTCTGGTGGTCACTGACCTCCACCTTTTTCATGACGATGGTGATCATTTAAATTCATCTTTATAAAGAAGTTACAGAGGCTCTCCATAATGTGAGGAACAAAGAAGCAATTGGGTTTATGTGACCAGTAAAAGTTGGATGAACTGTGTTTTATCTAACCAAATGGGTAAAAAAAAAAAAAAAGTGGTAACCTTTATGCAAGACCTGCCTGATGTAACACATGCTCATACGATGTGTACTGAATCCATCACAAAGCAAATCAGCTATGGCAGGATGGAGATGCACAGGCATTAGTGCTGGGAAGAACAAGGCGGGTTTTAACCGTAGAATCCCAAAGGTTTTCAGACACCAGGTTACAGATACAGGGCTATAAGCATAAAAGAATTTAGGTTTTGATGCTTGGACTTTGTAGGATGTAAAAACTGAGGCTGCTGAGCCCAGTTTCCCTGATTGAGGGGAGATGTGGCACTGCAATGTTGCCCAGCAGCTCTCTACAGGGACACGTGCCATCATGGCAGGGACCGTTCCCAGACTGTTGTCACAGGCTCTGCTCCTCCTCACCCAGGGGCTGGGCTGCCTGTGCTGGCAGCTCTGAAGGCAGTGGGAGCTTTGCCATCAGCTCTCAGGGTACCAGGCCAATGCCCAACAGTAGGTAATCCTTCAGCCTGGCTACAGACCTTGCACATGCCCCTGTGCACTTTTAATACCCAAAAGTAGAATTTCATGTTTGGTGTTCTGGCTCTCAAGTTTACCCTCTTGACCATCTGCATTGTGCTGTATATTGGATTATTTCATCCAGATTCTGGCAATAGCTAATGCTCTTAGCTCTTCTTCTCAGTGATCCAGCTATATAAAGTCTCAGATGCAGGATGAGTTTTTACAAAACCACAGCCAAAACTTGGCTTTTTGTCTGGCTCTGTTTCTAGATTACATCTGGGTTTATTTACCTTTTGGACCTTCCAAACAAGGATTTCATTCTTTTGGGTAATTTATTTACAGCTTGTTATCCATTACCTACATCTCTCTCACTGTATAATATAATACTGAAAAATACTGCTTCGTGCTTATATCTTCAGCCCTAGAAATAGTCCTTTTAGGAGTAGCACCATTGAATTGATTAGTATTAGATGGTGCAAGATTAGCAATACACCAGAATGAGGGAAACTATCAAATCTTGAAGTTCTGAGACTCAGATAGATACTTGTTTACAAAACATGGGCATTAGTAAGACTCTGTGGTGAGGTGGCACAGGTTCTTAAATCAGTGATACATCAGTGACGCATAAAGAAGGCAGAACACATATCCATGTTGGACACCAGAGACTTAGAAGACAGAGAAGCAAGACAAACGAAACTCACGTTTTCAAGATAGAAAAGGCCACTTGGGCTTGGTACCCAAAAGCTGCAAGGACTAACAGAGTTATCATTGTCCTGGTTGACCACCTCATGCTAGCAAGAAAGGAAGATGTAGGAAAATAACAAACTGGAGGCAGTTATAAGCTATAAACATATAAAGCCAGTGGGTATTGGCTCTGCTCAGCCCAGAGATGCCGGTCATTCAGCTGGAGAGGCACAGAGGTCCCTTGCATGGCCAACAAAGAGTTTCCTTGGAAAGGGCTAGAGCTTGGAGAGAGCCCAGGCGCTGCCATCACCTCCCCAGAGTTGGCACCATAGAGTGATTTAGGTGCTGGGTCTGCTTCTGGGTAGACCCTGGGGAGAGCTGGAAAGCACCAAACTAGGTCTTTTTGCCTGGACTGGCCTTTCAAAAGATAAGTTATTTCTTTGCAACCATGCAGTAAGATCTGAGCATCTCTGTGAGTGCACCATCACATATCAAATTGCCAAAGCCTTGCAAGGATGAAGTGAGAGAGGGAAGTCCAGGACTCACCTTCCTAGTGGCACCACAGCCCCACACGACCTTCTGGACAGCATTCACTATTCAGCCCAACAGCGCTACAACACAGGCTGACAAAATGGCAGGACAGGAGATGGATTGGCTCTTCTGGTGGGGATCTGGTAACAGGGCTCAGCTGTCTCCACTTGAGCACTGGGTTTCTCTCCTCCTACACTTCACCCCACCTGCAGCATACACCACCTCGTCCTCCTGCTCCATCCCTCTGTCACTATGCTGGGTAGGAAGAACAGCAATGCTGGTGTGATTAAAGATAATGAGCTGCTGATTAGCACTGGAGAACACAACTGAAAACATTTCATTTAGATTGCCTTTCTTGTTGAGCTAATTAAAATAAAGCACAAAGCTTCTCAGCTCTATTACCATGCCTGCTTGGCTCAAAGCACTTCCACTGAGAAGGTTTGCAATTAATATTTGTGTTGACTTCCACCTGACATTAGCATAACAAAAGGGACTAATAGCACCCTTCTGATGATTCCCAATGACAGAGCTTCTCTTTGGACTATTAGGGATTTGCTGCCAGGATGCTTAGCCTGTAGGGAAGGTGCAATGCAGCTCTTTTTCCAAAGCCCAGGACTTGAAGCAACACAAAGTGGAAATGTCTGTTGACCACCTGCTCAATGGTATTTATATTGAGCTTTATACAGTGCTTTAATATCTGTCAGCTGCTTAATGAGATTTTGTTCAGGAGGCCTGTGAAAACTTTGGCTGCTGCATTAGGGAGAGTATTTTTGACCCAGAACTGATGGTTCAGAAAGTTCAGGGTCATGTTTGAGTCTGAGAGCAGCACCACAATCAGTAAGGCCACGAAAGCAAAAATAAACGTTCATATTGTTTAGATGAGACATTTCTCCATGTATGCTTCGAGTTTATAAACCGTTTATGAAGGCTGTGAACATGTATGACTGCCCTCTCCTGGAAGATGGTGGAGTTGGTAGTGCAGACAGCTGAACCTACAGAAATTACACTTTTTGCTATTTTAGTTATATCATGTATACAACACACATATATAATCTATATACTATTTAAATAACACAAATATAATCTGTATGCTACATATGTAATATACAAAGGCATGCATATATATGAGCCAAAGCCATACAGACCTGATTATTTTCCAATTTAAGTGCATAGTTATAATTAACCTCTCATTATAACCATAATTATGATTTACCTCTTCTTCATGCGGTAGTTTATAAATATACTGCTATTTTTTTTTGCATGTATCAATATTATCATCTTACCAGATTTACTGAAAAGCATTTTAGCAACTGGTGCAGCTGCCTTCATCTCTAAATTACATTCCCTCTCTCCCCTGTACATTAAGCATAGCAATGACTGTACTAAGTTTAAATGAAAGATACACATAGATTTCTTGTGCTTTTTCAAATTGCCACCTGTTTTTTTTAGCAGTTTTATCACAAAGTTTAAATAGAATTTGACTGCCTGTAAAGAACTAAGTGATTAATCCAGGGGGGTTTAACACAAAACAGATTTAATGTTTTTATAAAAGTTAACTGCATGGAGAAAATTGTATTAATTTGTGTAAAAATTCACTTCCTTATAGCCAGGTGGTAACAGATCACCAGGAGTAGAAAAGTTTCAGAGTGTTACCACTAAGCATTATTGTTTTGTGGGGATATGAGCTTTTCCTCTGGGCAACTCAGAAAGCTCACATCTGAAAGTTTCTATTTACCGAGGCAGATTTCCAACGCAACCTGTAGCACAAAGCTCCATCCTGGTTTAAGTGGCTGCCTGGGCTGTGTGAATCTGGCCCAGCAGAGACTTGTTGGGGGCTGCTGGAACTGGTGGGGGGCTGGCTGCAGGATCAGCACCCTGCTTACCGGTGAGTGATGCTGCAGGGGCCAATGTCCCTGCTGCTGGGCTGTGCAATACAGTGCCAAGGAACAGCCACAGCCATTACCTGCTTTAAAACACGCTGGTATCGTATGATGGAGGAGCCACGGGGCAGAAAGGTCGGGTTCATGCCTCAGATCAAAATGTCTGGCCTGGTTTTGACTACCCTACAAAAATGTCTGCCATTGCTAATTAATCTCTGGCGTGGGAAAGAGGATGTATAGTTAATCATTTAAGAAGCTCATCAGGTTTGCCCCATCTTCAGTATTACATTTTCTCAGGTCCTTATGTGCCTGAAAATGCCTTACAACACGTCTTGCAAGCAGGTTGGCATCTCTCAATAACACTGGGGGAAGTAATACAACTAATCAAATTCATTATCCCTCCTTTACATTGGTATTTCTTCATTAATTTTAACAGCCTCCCTTGACATATGCAGGTATAAAGGAATTCCAGACACCTGCTTTGCTATTCCCGGAAGCTGACTTCAATCCAGAAAGGTCAGAAAAACATCTGTGGATTTATTTAAACATTCTATTTTGTTTTGTTTTGTGATTTTACCCTTCCAGAATTATTTTACAATAACTCATTTTAAGGCATTTTACTGAAGGTAAAATGGAACCTAAAGAATCTTAAAGATTTGTTTTAACAGAAAAGGAATGTCATATTTTAAAATTTATACTAGAAAGAATTCAATTCAATGAGAATTAGGGGCCTGGCTGTGTCTTAGGTCTATGCATGGATATAAAAAATTTGCGTTAATACTAGAAGGACTACCACAAGGTCAAATTCCCTAGAAGAGGCGGGGATGAGCTGTGATGATGCCATCCCTCATTCTCCATTAATAGAGGAGGGGATGCTACAACCCATGGGATGAGACAGCGGATGCAGCCCTTTCCCTGCTTCCACCCGCTCCATGACTGTGCCAGGAAAGACCCTTGGTGTGGGCTGGGAAGGGGCAGGCCACCATGGTCATGCTCTGAGAGCCTGATGGATGTGTTACATAGGACTTCTCCCTATTTTAGTCATCCTCACAGAAAAAAAAAACGAACAAACAAAAAAAACCAAAAAAAAAACAAAAAAAAACCAACTCCCCATTGTATGGAAATGTTGTAAGTAGGATATTTTAAATGTAGAAGCCTGTGTAATGGGGTCAGCTCATGGGGTCACAGCAGGGATGGTTGGTCAAGGTAACAGGGGAGTAATTGCCATGGTCAGCCATGCTGATGTCCAGCTTTCCCCTGTGGTCCCAGAAAGACTGAAAAGCATCCCATGCCCTTCCAAAGTGGTGAAAAAGGCAGTGCTAAGTGATAAACTAAACACACCAGCTCATTCAAGTCTATTGCCAAATCAAGTTTAATCTTACATGCAGATGCAGATGGTCATCAAAAACCCCCACATTCTGCTGTGAATCTGAGGAGCTGCTCTCCAAAGAGACACTGAAGTGAGATGGAAATGGAGCAGTCGCCTCTTCTGGGCAATATCACTGGAATCAGCAGGGAAAAAAGCAAACAACAGGTAGAAATGCACAGCAAGAGCAAAACAGGAGAGCAGACAGATGTAAGCTCCATTAGCTCATTAAGGGTGAAGATGTTGGCCTGCTGGGAAATTATTGTCCACTTTATGTCTTGATATTGGAAAGAAATTAACTAAAAGAGCCAAGGCAGTTTTAGCACTTGAGCTACTTAATTATGCCTTTTAAAGTTGTCTTTGAAGCCACAGAGCAAAGGATGAATGAAACACTCTCTGAAGGTCCTTATTAGTCATTGCCTTCTCTGATGGCAATAATAATTACATCTTTCTATGTCGGAAGGAGTGTTCCTAGTGAATCCCTGTACTCGGTGATAACATTCCAGCAGGGCAGGCTGAGATAATGATGTGGGTAATTAGAGCTCCAGCTGCAGAGTACAAGAGCCACTGAGGTCAGCCATGAGCGTCCCTCATGGGCAGAGCATCCCAGCCTCATCTCTAGAGGCTTAGGCCAGATGTGAAAGTCCTGAGATTGAGGAAAAGCCCAGCTCAAATGATTTGACTTCTTCTCCCCTGTGTGTGGACTCCAAGGGAATTTCTTTCCTTATTGGTGGCCACAGGCAGAATGGTAGGTGAGATCTTTGTTAGATTTCAACCACTAGAAAACATCACTATCATCCTTCGGTCTATTCTCTTGCGTAATATGCTGCATGACATGCAACACACCAATGCTGAATATCCTGACTCTGTCAAACCTTGAAACCTATCTACTAATGGCTCATGGCAAAAAAGACCCATGGCAGGGGTGTCTCAGCAGCACTTTTATGCCACTGATGTTTCTCATCTGGCATTTGGCAAAGCAAAACTGCACAGAAATGGCTTCCCGTGAGCACCTGACCATGTGGCAGCAGCAGCATCTCCGGCGAGCCAGCAGACAGGCAAGGGCAGATTGCAATGGGACTTCCTCTGGCAGCACCTGACACAGGCATGAATAATGAAGGGACTCATTAATCATTTACAGAATTGCTGTTCCTGTGGATTTGTCGGTATTAGTGACTCATGATGGAGCCTTTCTCTTTTGATCCCACTGAGCACTTGGTTTTTGTGCTCAGCAAGGTCACCCTGTCCTTAGGATGGGGAAAGTCTCATCGGGAAGAGGGAGGAGGTTTTGCAGCCCGTAGCTCAGCCACTTTGGCATCCCTGCCTTAGCCCACAAATCACAGCATCGGTCCAAGCTGTAAACCCCAGGGGATGTGCATTCTTAAATAACAGAAGGAAATGTGAAAAGAAGGAAAAAAAAAAAGTTAAAAAATATCACTGTCGCTCCATCCATCACCTCTCAGCAACATATCTCATCAGCACACCCCTTCTCTACTGCCCTCCCAACACCCCATCTCCATTCCTCCCTCCATCCCCACCCCTCTTCTCCACCCTTACGGCAGGACATGACTCCCCAGGCCCCACAGGATCCCCCAGCTCTGCCTCAGCCCTCCTTCACACACAACCCCTGCTGCCCTGGCCTGTCCTGGGGCCCAGGCTGGCCTCCTGTGCTACCCCCAGCTACCCTACCCATTCTGCCTGCCCCCCCTGCCTGCTCTGTCTTTTCTGATGGTACTGGTGGCTGAAAAGCTGGACATGAGCAACAATGTATGCTCTCAGCCCAGAAGCCAACCACATCTTGGGCTGCATCGCATGGCTCTTCATGGCATGCTCTAGTGCCTGAGATTATTGGTTTATGAATGGGTGTGATGTGGTGGGGTGGTGTTGTTTGTGGGATTTTTTCGGGGTTTTTATGGGTTTTTTTGGTGTTTTGTTGGGGTTTTTTTTTTGTGGTTGGACTCAGTGATCTCAGAGGTCCCTTCCAACCATGATGATTCTGTGGTTCTGTGATGCTGCTCTCAGCATCCGGCAGCTCCGGCTGCACCGGCCGGTCCCGGCCACAGGAGGGGATCGCTGCCGCACGCACCGCCGCCTTCCCCGCCTGCTCCTTTGGGAAGGAGGAGACGGTGCCCAAAAAGCCCTCGGCCGCGGTGGGGACACGGCAGGAGGATGTAACTGCATGCCCCCGGGCCCGGATCCACCCCCCCGGGAAGGGCACTGCAGGGGAGGGAGCTCCGTGATAGCACACCGGTAAGAACCCTAATAGCTTAATCATGTGTAAATGATTCGGATGAATGCAGGGAACCCGGCACTATTATTCCCAGCAAGACAAGTGTGTGTAATCAGATCAGCGGTGTGTGTCAGACATAGCATGAGGCTATTAGCGAGTTAAATGTTTCAGATGCTCCAACATGCAGCAAAGTCAATCACGGCGTCCAGAGCTTGCTGTGTTTGTGATAACACATGCAGGACAGGGGAAGGGAAAACATCTTGTGATTCCATGCTCATGGAGCATTTATCCAGCTGAGACTCCTTCACGTAGTATCTTAAAAAAAAAAAAGTTTCATCGTTAATGTAAATAAAGATATTTGTCCTTTTTTTGGACATTTCTAGATGCTTGGTTTCCATTCTGCAGTTTTCCATCCACAGCTCAAGTGCAGGTGTGACTCAGAGTGTGTCTACTCTGAGCACTGCCCGTTGTAGCCACGTGTCTTTCAGTAGCCTAAACAAAGTTTGGGAGTCACTGCTTCAAGGCAATTCTTGGGCTGGATCCGAAGCGTGCTGAAGTCACCGGGACTCCCACTGGGATTTTTAATCAGGCCTATCATTAATTGCCTAATGAAGTTAGCCATTTATCTTTATTAGATGGACTCTTCGATGAATTGATTTAATCTAGAAGACTTCTCCTCCGTGGCAGATTTTGAGAGCCCCACGCACTCCTGCCCCTGCCGAGCGTGCTCCGCTTCCCAAGGAGCTAATCAGCCGGCCCATCTCCTCTCCTCTCAATCAATAAGCATTTATTCTAATTGAAACCAGCATCGACTGGATAGCGACCAGGAATGTGAAATGCTCTATAAATAATGTGCGTGAGCTGGAGAGCAGGCAGTGGTGAGACTGTCAATGGGAGCGCTAACGGGGGGGACACGCCACCCAGCACTTTGTCACTCTCCCAGTGCCCTGTTTACAGCTCTCACCAGGGAGCTCCCCGTCTCCCTTTGATGATGAATTAATTTCCTCTGATGGATCGACCTCCCTGTCCCCCATTGCAACACCTTGCAGAATGCATTGCCTAATGCATGAGAATTGCTCATTAACATATAAATCATGATGTACTTCTTTTTGGCACTCCAGGCAAAACAATGGGCTGAGCGCTCCCCCCTCATCTAGCTTTTCCCTGGAGGGAGAACTTTCATTGATTGCTAAATGGAAGGTGGAAATCATTTAATTGTGTGACTCCTCTGATGTGCTACTGCTTAGATTTTAAGTAAGCATATGACTTCCCAGCGCTTATGCTGTCTTCATTTTTAATTGCAGGATAAGGTGTGATTCTTCTCCATCATAACCAGTGATGATAGTACACGTTCAAGCGTTAATTTACCAACAATATCGGGGTCTTCCAAGTACCCTCCCTGCCATGGGGATAAAGCCTAAATTAACAGGTAAGGCTCAAGATCATTAATCTGTCATATCTGTCCAATCTTTTGTAGATGGATGTGTTTTCTCTGTGCCACAGGGGATATCCCAAGCTGCACAGACACGAGGTGGCTCTGAGACAGGAGCTGAGCAGCCACCACTAACACTGCTCTGTGATGAAGTTAATAAACACTTTTCATAGTCAGCCTGGGAAACACCAGCAAAAATACCTTCAGGCATTTAGTGCTTTATATCTAACTCTGCTACAGCCTCGGTGGGTGATGGTAGGTGGCTGCTTCAGTTTTTCTCCCTGAATAGATAAATTAGGATCCCCCGAACTAGTAAAATTTCAATTACTAGTATTTCACTCACTTTAGTGATTATAGGAAGTGTCCCAAACTCTCCCCTTTTCTCTTTGGTTGGACTAGGCAGCAACTAATTTCTGATTCTGGATATTCTTATGGGTATGTCATGGGCTGACAGCAACATGGCAGCTGTATCTGCCACATCTGACTTGAAAACGAGGATAGGAAATACCACTTTGTCCACAGAATCAGATGAGGCTTATCTTGGTGAGAGATACACATTGTAGTTCCACCTCAGACCTTAATGACATGGCCAGGCAATAGACCATGCTGGCACTGCCCTCAGGAGGAGCAGGAAGGAGTGCTGGGAGCCTGTGGTACAGCCCCCTTGGATCATCCCCTTCCTCTGCTGGAGCTGCAGCAGACACAATGTGCAGGAGCCAGCAATCCCAACATCAAACCCAACATCAAACCCAACCTGAAGAAGTGATGATCACTATGAGTTAATTCACTTTGATGAACAGCAAGAAATTCCGTTGACTCAGCCCATCCTGCATGCTCCTCTGACTTCCACACCAGTGGCACAGCCCAACATAATCTGCCCCTTCCAGTACACACAGAGAAGCCTGTCCTGTGGCCTCTCCCATTCCCCAGCATGTCTGGTCGATGATGAATCAAACTTCTGTATGGTGCATTTTGCATGACCCTGTCTGGAGAGCACAGCAGATATTCTTTGAGGAACAACTTGTGGTTGCTTCCCACAATACTTCATCCCAGACAGAGCAGCAGAAAGTCTGTGAGCACCCGCTTTCCAGAAATAGAAGAAGTGCACATGAACTTTTGTCTGGAGTCTCCATGGATTCAGGAAAGCTGCAGAGAAGGACCTCACATACCTGAAATACTCAGCTAGCCCAGCACCTAAGGCTAAGACAAGAGGCATTTCCAGGAGTCCAGCCTGGACAACAGCGATTCCCATCACATGAATTTGGCCAGCAACAAGAACTCAGGCAGCCCGGTTTCTCCCCAAAGCCTGGCCAGTGCTGTCCTCTCCTGCCTCTCCTGCCTCCTCCCAGGCCCAGTTCCTGCTCTACAGTAGCTCTTCCTCCACAGGCTTCCTCTGATGCCGTCCTACCAGCACTCCTCAGGCTGAGGATAAATGCACTTAAATCAGCACAGGTATTATCTTCTTCTCTTCTCCCTTTTCCAGGCAACTTTCTAATTTCACACTAAAATCCATTGAAAATGTATTTTTTGCTAGTTTGAACAGGGATAATAAACACAGTTTCACCGTTGCAAATTTGCCTTTTTGCTGTCCTACCTTCTGCCAACGCCAGGCAGCATCTCACCCTGCCTGCCTTTCAGTTAAGCTCTAAATCCTGCCTCTGAAGTTAAACACACCAGCTATCCCCCCCTTCAACCATTTGCTATGGGAGGCAGGGATACATTATTATTTTATATTTTTTTTTTTTTCATGTTTTGTGTTTACATTAGCGAGATTGGTATCAGTTTAATTAAATCAGCTTAAGATCAGTTCATAGCAGGCACTATTTTCCTTGTGTAGACAACAGCAGGGCAGGGAGCCAGGGTAGCTCCAGCCAGCCAGGCGAGGAGGGAGCCCGCAGCGAGGCAGCTTGGGGTCATCACCTCCCCCAGCGGTGCCAGAAGAAGCGTTTGGAAATTCCAGCAAGTCTTCTTGAACGTTGTCCCAAAAGGTGTCCCTTGTTAACATGCTGGAAACGTTTAGAGTTTTCATTGCCACTGGAAGGGAGGAAGGTGCCTCCTTATAGCGAGGGGGGCTGTAAAATAGGAATGGTTTGTTTGCTGAGGGACACAAGGCAAGTTCTTCCAAAACCCTGGTGCTTTTTTTGCAGTATCTGCATCACCAGCACCCGCTTGCATGGAGAGCTATTTTCAGTTGTACAGCTTTCTGCAGCTCTGTTCACTAAGCAGCCGGGTCTCAGCTGGTGCACCAGCACTAGTCCACAGCTGGCCCTGGCACCACCCAGTCAGCTAGTCCTCCCTGATTTTTTTGTTTTCCTTTTGTTTTTCAGAAAATACTAGAAGGACCTGGAGTTCTGCCTGTTTAGACTGCTGAATATCTCCTTCACGATTTTTAGCTGTGGGCTTGAATCATGGCTGTGGATTCTCTTCCACTGACTCATATGAGGGGAAGAATTTATCTCTGGTAGAAGGCTGGGTGATCAAAATGATTTATACCCATCGTGCGTTTATCCCTTTAAAATTTACATTTACCCAAATTGTAAATGTCTTGCGAGGCAATGAAATCCAGTGACTTCATGAGTAACTTTGAACACACCAGTTCTCTGGGGGGCATTGGTTGTCCTCAGCCCTGAGACCAGCTTTTGTAAGAAGCTTCATGGTGACCAAGCTGCCCACCAGCCACCACCAGGAGAGGTGATGAAGGGGAGTAACAAATTAAAGGAGGCTTATAATCACAGAAGGCATATGCCTGGCTCTTTCCACCAAGCACAAGGACTTGTGGAGAACACGGGTCTTCCTCAGATGAAAGCTCTTGGCAACACAGAGCAATGCAATAGCTGGTGCATGAAGCCTCCGAGGGCACATGGGATCTCCTCTGGGGCCTCACTGAGGACATTGCGTGACAGCCCCTTCCCCAACAGCCATCACCTCAGCCTGGCAGAGCCCCTGCACAGCTGGGGAGGCTGAGGAAGAGCATGTCTGCCTTTGCTGCTGTTGTAAGAGAGCAGATTGTTGCCATCAGTAACCAGGCCATGAGTCAACACAGAAAAGATGCATGCAACCTCTTATAGCTGGGGTCATGCAAAATATTTAGCACTTCCATCATCCTGGCTTTCCTCACTGTGCTTTCAAAATACAAGTTACTGGTTCTGCACAATCCCTTTGTGCAGTGTTATATCTGAGGTTGAGAGCTTTAGTAGTAGTCACCTGAAAAGCACAAGCTGTGGTTACACAATGGTTAAGCATCTCAAACTGGGTGTTTCATCTGGTGTGCTTTCGCAGTCCCTCCTGCATGCCTGGTTGCTGGCACTGATGCTTATCTGACCATGGGGTAAGTCAGCTTAGGAAACCAAACTGGTAGAAAACTGACCTAGCAAAACGAAAAAAAAAAAAAAGGAGTTGTTTTCTGCTAGGTAAGCTCCAGCGCTGGCTCATTGCAGGGTCAGGGAGATGGGAGTGCCCCTCAGAGCGTGGAGGAGGTATCTTCACTTAGGGAGAGGGGAACCATGCCAGTGCTGACCAAAGTCATTTTAAAATGATGTGGCAGAGCAGGCTCTTTTACTCCACCGTATAAGTGGACAAGTAGACACAGGAGTTCAGACACCGTGATGAAATGGAATATCCCACATGTCAATATCTTAACGTCTTTCCTGAAACCCCTTGTAGAAGAGAGCTTGCATGTGCACTTGTGTTCTTCACATTGTGTTTGTGAATAGATTGTCTGGGTAGGTTGAGGAGTCTCTTTCCTTGGAGATGTTCAAAAACCATTTAGACATAGTCCTTCACAACTGGCTGTAAGTGGCCCTGCCTGAGCAGGGAGGCTGGACAAGATAACCTCCAGAGCTCCCTTCCAACCTCAACCATTCTGTGATTCTGTGTTAAAGTCACATTAAATATAGTTCAGAAACAGCTGTAAGCCCAGGAGCTTCAGGGTGGAAGGCCTCAGCCACTGAGGTGGAGACCCAGAGTGCAATTTCTTAATTATCCTGAGTCAGCCTCAGTCTGCACTGATGACTGATGGAAAAGCAGGTTTTGTTGAGCTCCCTGGTTCTCAGCCATGTTCTCACTGCCTCCCTGGCCTCCTGACCACACTCATCCAACCACACACTCCACATTAGGGAGCTCCCCTTACTTAATACTAATATATTTTCAGGTTAGTGTCTGGCTCTCTAATGCCTGTTGACCTGGCTGGCTGTGAAGCAGCTCTGCTGTAGGGGATGATGCAAGGGAAGTGGTGGGAAAGCTTTTCCAAAAATGCAGGTTTGCATTTGCTTTAGTAGAGCATGAAACCACATGGGCAGTGGTGTTATACCATGGTCCCCTGAGCCACCCCTGCCACAGCTCTGCCCTTCCTCCTGTACTTTCCATGTTCTCCTGCCCCTTCTCCAGCCTTTCTTTGCTAATAAATGCTAACTCCTCAGCACCCTCACTGCTCCTCCAGCACTTGTCCAGACAGTTTTTTCTCACTAACCTCACATGCTTATTTTAATTTCTTTGCTTGGGAAGTTTGTTGCTATTTTAGTGGGTGAAATTATTTTTCCAGGTAGCAGGAGCTCAAGGTACCTGGCAGAAGCAAGGTGTCAGGGGCAGGGAAGGAGATCATGAGACCCTTTGGCAGTGATGAGATAGTGCTTTGGCTCAACAGAGCCAGAGTCAGACACTCCTGTTTGTTCTGACCCTCCAATTTAATTATTTGAGTTCTTTCCTACACTTTACTGATAAAACCTGAGGTTTTTAAAGGGGTACGTGAGCTGCGCTTGTAAATATAATTTTTTTTTATTTTTTTCCACAGTCACTGGACTAATCCATTTAACAGCTCAGTAGCCCAAAGGAAAACTATTATATGGCTGGAGTGTGGATAAATAGTGAGTTGATGGCAGGACTGAGATGCAAATCTACAGATAACATGTGGCTTCAGGGGAGCGGGTTGCAGGGAAGAGGCTCTTAGAAGTCCTAACACCCAGCTGTACCATAGCTCAGGAGCAACCCTGGAGGAACAGAGAGAAGAGGCAGCAGCCTCATGGGCAGCCCCTTCCCATCCCTGTCCTCATGTTTAAATGCAAACAAATGCCGAGAACAGAAAACAGAGAATTTTTAAAATATATATACTCCTGCCTCTCCCTGCATGTGATTAAGCCTCTTTTCCTCTACCAGAGAATACATTAGTGAGGGTGGGCTCATAATACAGAGGCATCTGGCTGAGACTAGAAAGAGCAGCACGCTTATGCATTATTAATGCTTTAGAAAAAACAGACTTCCATGGCCTGACTGTATATATTGGATCAGTATGGAATGGCCTTTATAGGATAATTAGCACTGATAGTTGGCCCATTTTGCTTATCTTTTGCAATAGAGTAATCTCCAGGAAGAAGCATGTTTATTTTGTCCAACAGCAAAAGAGATTATGATTTGAAATAGGTTTTAATGAGCAATTAGTGCCCAACGTGACTTTATTCTTGAAAGAGAGAATGTGATCTGGGAAGCAGCGCAGGGCGAGCATAATAGGGAAAATGCAAATCTCCACCTTAGCAAACCTGTAACCATAAACCAGGTCTTTAGGGATCTTGGGAACAAGAGCAGGGCTGCAATCCTGCCAGAGAAATAGGAGACGTTTGAGGGGAATGCAAAATTATAGGGGGGCTTCTTAAGGTATAACTTTAGCCTTTCTTTAACTGGTTTATGTTTTGACAAATATAATATGACCTAAGAAGGCTAAAACCCTGAAAGCCAGCACAATAAGGCAGGGGGCCATGGGGACTGCCCAGGTATGAGACATAATAATCGGGTTTATCTTCCAGCTTTGTCTCCCATCGATTTATCCATCAGAAGGTGGTTAAATCAGCAAGAAACCGGAGGAGGCCCTGATCTTGGGAAGATAGAGCTACATTAATCCATGCGCTGCTCCTTTTCAAAGGATGAAGTGACTCCGTGAGTATTTAGCTCGTAAATTGGGGGGGGTGAGGAGACAGCCTGGCTCCCCTCTCCCCAGCCTCTGACACTAAGACCTCAGCTCAGCAGAAGCCTGGAGTCGCGTTTCCAGCAGCACACGGAGCACACCAGCCATATCTCTTAGATTACACAGCTGAGTATTGGCACCAGGCTTCTGGAGTAGGATTCATTTCACATGTCTGTGTCTGAACTGGTCACCCTGGGTGGCTTCTATAATCAGTAGGTGCTCTGAGGATGGAATTCATCCCGTGAGGTCAAACGCATTGCCCCAGAAAGGGACCTGTTTCTCTGTTGGTTACAGAGAGCCAAGATCACTGCCTCTGCTCTTGCCACCCATGAAGCCCTGGTTGGGACCTACCCCCCGTGGCCAAGGTGACCAGGCATGGTGTTCCTGCATGCCGGTGGCTTGTCCCACTGTGGCACTGGAGCCATGGCTGGGTGTCCATGGAGAACCACAGCTCCATAGCAGAGGTGGCAATGCCCTGGGACATGGTGTGGTGGCACCTGGGCAAATGGCCCTGGCCAAGCAGGCTCATGGGAGCACCACAGAGGGCTACTTGGGAGGTGGGACACATGCGGTGCCTTGGGGCAGGGTGTTTCTTTAGGGAACTTGCTATCTGGGTGCACAGGTAGTCCATCTATATCCGAGGCATCTTGAAATCCCAGCTGAAATCAGGGCACTGCTGAAACAACAAAAGAACATGCATGAATCACAGAATCACAGAAACACAGAATCACATGGGGTTGGAAGGTACCTCTGGACATCATCTAGTCCGACCACCTGCCAAAGCGAGTCCACTCAGAGCAGATTGCATAGAAACTTGTCCAGGCAGGTTTTTAATTTCTACAGAGAAGGAGACTCCACCACCTCCCTGGGCAGCTTGTTCCAGGGCTCTGCCACCCTCAAAGTAAAGAAGTTCCTCCTCATGTTTAGATGGAACTTCTTATATTCATGTTTGTGCCCATTTCCTCTTGTCCTATCGCTGGGCACCACTGAAAAGAAGACTGAAATAAATAGGATTGAAATAGGGTTTATTGACTAGGTTACAGCAAGATGCACCCTTCCAGTGCCAATGGCCACCTGGCCAGCTTAGGAAACAGCTTCCAGATGCTTGGGCACCAATTGAGGCTCAATGTTTCAAATGCTTGGGCACTGACCTGCCATGCACAGCCCCAGACAGGTCCAGGCAGCGTGGAGCTGCTGTGCTCGTCCAAGGGATGTGCAGGCGTGTGGTGACTCCAGCCAGGCTGGGGACGGGCTGGGGTGGCCCTGCAGACACCCGTTCCCTCTCAGCACCTTATGGGGTAGCTCTCCCACCCTCCGCGGTTGTGCCAAAAACCAGTCAAATCTTTGTCTTTTGGGAAGACACGCCGTTCCGGAAAGCTATGAAACAGCAGCAAAACAAATTAAGCAGAAATCGGCCACTTTTCAACACGGTGCAGCTTGACAGTGGCTCCCAGGCAGAGCCAAGAATTGGGACCACCACCCTGAGCCCCGGGATGGCGGAGGGGCTGGGGGAGGGCACAAGACCCCGCTGTGGCTGCGGGAAGCCTTGAGGCAAAACCCCACGGCGTGAGATTCACACCCAGCGTGTGAGACTCAAGGGTCTGTCACTTTGCAGGGCCAGGCTCTGTCCCCCAATGAATAGGGATGACAAAAGGACGGAGGCTGCCAGGCTGTTTGTCCTTGCTGTCACTGCAACGGCAGTGCCACTCGGCTCAAAACCCGGCAGCTCTGGAAGAGGAACCACAGTTCTTTGTCCTTCCCATGGGACTGAGGCTCACCCCCCAAAAATGCACAAGACCATCTGGGTTCCTCAAGAATATTTCCTGCCCCAAAAGAGAGGAGAAGCCCCAGAGATGTTGTTTTCATGGCACATTTTTAAACCAGTTAGCACCTCTCTGGCTGTGAGAGTCGGAATATTCAGGCCACGCTTCTGAAGGGTTTGACTCCCCCTCTCACCTGGTCCTACCTGCCTCCCCCCCTTCAGAGCCCTCTTTTTTTCTCAGAGGGGAGAAGGAAAGCCTTGGCAAATAGCTTGCTGTGAAAAAGATGAATTCAAGAGCACGTGGAGCTTGTGGTTGAAAAGAAACCATCTGATCAGCAGAACTCTTCTCCCTCAGCTTGTAAGGGCAGATTCAGTCTCCAGGCCAAGCTGCCATGTGGTTATAAAATAGAAGCAGGCCGTGTAGGAACCGATCTAACTTTCTTCAATTGTCTGCGCATCTTTAATCATGTTCACCACTTAAAAAGCAGCGGAGCTGGCAGCTGATGATTAGGCTGAGCCTGCAGCAGCATGGCCAGTGGCCAGATCACATGGCTCCTTTCATCTGCATATTTATGCATTTAAAGGAGAGGAAAACTTTCATAACATTTTAATAACTGAGTTCTTCTGAATCCATAAATCCAGTCCTCCGGGCTTAGCCTACACTCTCTTTTCTGATCTTACATAAGTGGAAGAGGGTGGGGTGTTTTGTTTTTCTCCCCGTTCTTTTCCTGTGCATGAACGTGCAAAGCCCAACCTCTCGAGTTCAAGGTCCTCCGGAGGATGGGAGGGTCAGGCAAGGTAAAGCTGCACTTCTGAGGATGAAGGTACAACTTTGATTTGGTTCCTGGCATGGGAACAATTCCCCTTTCCCAAGATAGCTCATTGGCAGGCTGGCAGGGCTGAAGCTCCTTCGCTAAACAATGGTTCTGAACAAAGAATCTGTGATTTCTGTTTAAAACAGAAGCTACAGTGCATGTTGGCTGCTGCACTTCTTAGCAAATCACTGTCAGACCCAGCTCTAGGACGGCGATGCTTCAGACCATGGGCTGAAATATATCAAAACATGGGGAACTGGTTCCTATCTGGGTCTGTGCATGCTGGAGCTCTGCCTTCACACACGCTGCCAGGCACAGCCAGGGGTGGGCAGCCTCCCTCTGTGCAGCCCCTCCAACCTCCTCCCAAGGGCAGATGCAGCCTGGCAGTGCCTGACCACTGCCAGCCTGCTGCACAGCTCCGCAGCTCCTTATCTCCTGCTGGGGCAGTGCCAGGGTGATGCTGTGAGGGGCTGTGACAAGGGGGATGCTGTCTCCATCTCCCTCGGTGGTGGCAGCTCCCTCGACATCCTTGGTGACACCCTGCAGTGTCCCTTGCAGTGAGGCTTTGCAGAGCATCCTCAGATCACCCGTCCAGTGCACGTGGGCTTCTCTGTTAGCACTGAATGGCAGCTGGTATCAGCAGGGAAAGAGAGGAGGTGAGGATGGGAGCCCAGTCCTTACGCTCCCGTGTTATCTTTGTAAGAGGGAGGGAGCACTGTTAAAATAACACGGCACTGATTTCTTTCAAGGATGAAGCACTTGGTTAAAATAAAAACCATTTAATGAATGCAGTTATTAAACACTATTACATTTAAAAAAAAAAAAAAAAAGGAAAAGTTAGCTATTCTGTGCTGGAAGCAGATTTGGAAGCAGATTCCAACTAAGATTCCCTGGGTGGAGCAAAGAATATTTTGTTGATTTATAGGGGTCTTGGTAAAGGCTTTAATTGTTTTTGCCATATAGCAAGCAAACAAGCAAGCCAATTGCAATGATTAGGCAATTATTTCCAGAGTATGTCTTGAACTGTCCATAAGCTGTGCCAGTAAAACTTTGGGGTTTGACACTGGCTCTAGAACACAAGCGAATTCAGGCTGGTGCAGCTGCTTTGTTCCAGAGGTAATGTTAATGATCCTAGTCATTTAACAATAGTTTGGCTAGACAAAGTGAAACACACAAACCGAAAAATGCAAACCATGGCATTAACTTCACAGGGAGGGACAGTGAATGGTTTCTTGGGTATTTACAGAATCAGAAGAAACAAACAAGGGTGAGATTAATTAGGAGTGGGAGCTCAGGACTCCCTCTCTAAACGAATGAGGAACAGCACTGGATGAAACAATTTGTCCAGCAGTGACATTTCTTGGCATTTTCTGAATGTTCTGAAACATTTCTTGGCATTTTCCAACTGAGGTCTGAGAGAATTTCCTTTGCACCTAAAGTGTCCCCAAGACACCCCCTCTCTGGGTACCCAATATGATGATTACCTTGTGTCCCCAGGTTTCACTATCAGGCTTTTGATCTAAGCCTGAACTCTCTGATCTGCCATCTGAAGCAGTGAGGGAATTTGCAGCAGGTTTTTTCCCAGCAGAGAAAAACAATTCACTTACTAAAGACATTATGTGGGAGATATAACTTATAGATACAGGGATTTTGAATTTTGGCTGTTTATTTTGTGTCTTTGGGGGTGGCTGATGTTTTACTTCATTTTGAGGCTGGACCTTGTATTTCCAATACTTTAAGCAGGGCAACTGATTTCAGCCAGAAAGTCTGCAAGAGGCTCCCCTTGATTTTGATGGGGTTTGAGGATAAATGCTGATAAACATAACATGATGGAGGAATTTGCATTTTCTTAAGCCGTGTCTAGACTTGGATTTGGAAGGTGTGACACACCATGTGAATAGCACAATGTAGTTACCCTGGTTGTTCGCGGGAGGCGATTACTCCGTTGTATTTAGCACTTGCTAATCTAGAAATCATCGAGGCTAAATGGGAAGAGAGGTTACAAATCAAAGGCAGGCTGATCTTGCGGTTGCACCTTTCAGATGTGGCCTCCTGCTGCAGGCAGGACTATTTTGCCTCTGATGGTGTGGAACTAAGGGTTCCCCAGCCCCACCACCAGCTCTGTGTTGGCTGCCGGGCTGTGTGGCTGTTGAGGGGATGGGTCTACAAGGGGTTAATGAGTAGGTAGGCTGGGAACACACATGGGGAGGGGGAGGGTCAGTGAGTAAATGACTGGAGGTAGAGACCTGACCATGCAGCAGTCAGGTATAGATTTGGGGGTGAGGAGGAATAGTGGTTATGGTGGTTGGGAGGGGATGAGGATGGGGCACTTGTGGTTGTGGGTGCAGTGCAGGGACAGGACTTGGTGCCCAGAAAGGCCAAGCATGTATTTCTTAAAAGGCCCTCAGCATCTTCGTCTCCTCCAAAGCAGCATTGGGAAGTCTCTCCCCTACCAGTAAACCCAGCACTTTTGTCATCGAGGTTGGCCAACCAGAAGGGCCGAGGGTCCAAGGGCTCCAAAGCTTAATCTCTTCCCTGGAGCTCTCACACGGAGCCAGAAGCTGAATTTCCAGCAGAGGAGTCTGGTGGCCATTCCCTCCAGCTGTCCCCCCTCTTTGCTGCACTCAGATCTGTTTGATGTAATCCAATATATTTTCCCATTAGCCAAAAGCTACCGATTCAGGGCAAATCCATCACCCTGGGCTAAGCACATGCTCCAGAGAAGCAGAGGGGCTCATTGTTGCCTCTCATATAAAATTCTTTTCTTTGAATTTGCCTCCACACTTCCTCCACACTGTTATTGGTGGTACACTGTGACAATGGAACCAAGGAGAAAGACTGCTGCAAGTGCTCTAGTTGAGGGGGGAGATTCACTCTGAAGTCCTACCAAGCCACTGTGATGGACTCTTCTGAATATTGGACTTACACTTCACTAATTCCTTAAACAGACCAGCTCTCTCAACCAAGTAGGACCAGAGTGCTCTGATTTCTAGTCATGAACGTCAGTGTTTGGTACATGAATTTATAGGAAACTACAGAAATCAATGTTAACCCAGATGTGCAACTTGGACTTAGGTTGCCCGTGATAAACTCCTATTTTTATCAAATACTCCCAGGATTTGACCTTGAAAGTTCATCTATTTGAATGCTGCTTAGAGCATGACCAAGGTTTGCAAAATATGCCATGTAAGAATAGAGGGTCTGACTTTCATTATTTGAAATAATGCAGCAGGAGTTACTTTTTCTGTACTGGGCTCTGTCCCTCTCTCTCTGCTCCTCAACCCGTGGTGAAGTCACCAGTCATGTAAACGCCTGCACAAAGACACCGAACATGAGTCATGCGGCATCTGTTGCTATTTATTAAACTGTGGTTTATATCTTTGGAGTACATGGTATTATCCTTTATGGATGTGGCTTTATCTCTGTTACTGCAATATGGAATTAATTAAGAATATTAAAGTTTGCGTTTTAAAAAAATTATATTCCCAACTTTTATCTACGGAGGCAACATTTTCATATCCATTCTCTCCTAATGGCAGCATCCTTTGGGAAGATGTGATAGACACATTTAGGTAAATATTATTCCTCCAGCACACATGGTTTCCATTGTAATCTATCCCCTGCTGTTTCCTTCCAAGCACTTTCCTCTGTTACATATTCCACAGTGGTGGCTGAAATACTGATCAGCGATAGCACAGACAAATTGACTCCAGTGACTGGGAGTTTTAAGGGCAACAAATGTTTATATCTGAGTTTTTTGAATGTACCGTAGCTATTGAAATACAGTTTTGGGGTTTGCAATGAAATTTTCTCTGTCAATGAAAGTCTAAAGCTGCTTGAGGCAGTTATAATTTGATAAAAAGACAGAATGAATAAAGACTGAGTGAGATGGGGCATAAAGATGGTGCATTACAAAACAGCCACATGGGCCCAAAAGCTGTGGAGAAGACGCTTGCTCCCCTAGGCTCCCCTTCAGGCTGTGAGCAGCCAGGGTTCCCCACATGGACCTGGCACAGAAGATACACCTGAGCCACCCTGAGCTGCCTGAGGCTCAGGGGTCCCAGCCTGCCCACTGCAGGCTACCAGAGAATTAATTCTACATGCTTTCAAAGTGGCACAGACATTGGGAATGGTTTCTTAGCAGATGATAACAGCAAGAAGCTGGGGAAAAGCAGCATGGGAACCACTTTTTCCAGTGGCCATGTTCCCTCAAACACATGTCAAACTATGGCTGTAGATGCAGCAGGGTGATAAAACACTTTCCCTCACTCAGCATTTACTGGGCACCATTGGATTGTGGTGGGATGTCACTCCAGATCAGACTGCTGTTGACATGCCCACCAGGTGCTAGGTGCCACAGGGAGCTGCACAGAGGTGTGAGGGCAATCAGTGCAAAAACCTCTTTGAAGGAGATTTCAGACACCTTCTAAGAAGTCTCTAGCACATGAACAGAATGGGACATGAATTCCATATTTCTGTTCCCTTGCTATTTGAATATGCTCATGGCGAGCCAGGCTCTAAGAATGCACCTTCTCGTTGCAGGGGGTGGATGTTTAGCCCTACAAAAGCCACTCACTGTGACAACAGCAGGTCAAGCATCAGGATTCCTTGAAGCATGACTTCCCTTTTCATTATTTTTTTAAAATATTATTATTTATTTAGCACCATATCCTCAAAACTTTCAAGGCTGGATAGTATGACCTCTGCTCCCAGGCTCTAACTGCAGGTTTGATGCTGAAACCTACATTCACAGAAGGGACACCTCCATACCCTCCACCATCTGCTAAGGGGCTGGACCTGACTGCCTGGCAGGCAATCATACAATGAAAGCTTCACAGAAAAAACTGGCAACATGAAAGGAGCATTGCATGACTAAAATACACAATGTGGGGGTTTTTTAACTAGGAGAAATTTTTAGGACGGGAGGATTTTTCTAACACAAACTGGAATCACTTCAATTTCTATGTTCTCTTGCTGTTTCTTCCTCTTCGAAATGCCCCCAGGCTGGCCCTTGCCCTCGCTTTGGGGAATGTACTTCTGATTCGTACCTCAGGAGGCTGAGAGATATGGAATAAGCACTCATTACCTCTTGCTAATGTAAAGCACCACGCAGCAGATGCCTGCAACCCTGCTCAGTGGGGTCGATGTAAAACAATAGGGGACCCCTGGCAGGACCTTCCCTTCAACCTCCACAGGACCCACTGTAATGGAGAGAGCTGTCTGTGGCTGCCCATTTAAAAAGCCTTGCCTTCACAAAGCCTGCAGCAATGTGGCCTTCGCTAAGAAGAGCCTTCTTGTTGTGCTAAGTAGGAGTTCTCATTAATTGATATCACTATCAGAGTCCCCCCGGCCTCAGCCTGAGCAGCAGGGGTTATAGCCCATGAGAAAGCCCCCATGCAAGGGCATTACTGTGGGTTAATGGAGTACTAATGAGCTGAAAGGTGAGATCCTGCACTGGGAAACACAGGACCAGACCATGAAAAACCCAGCCCAACCCCAGCCCAGAGCTCAGACATCTTTAGTCAGGGGGTACCCCAGCGGCTAGAGGGGTCTGAGTGAAAATAGCCACACCATGGTAGGCCATCAGGAGTCAATGGCAATGTCCCGAGAGCTGTTGTGTCCACCCAGCAGCGTGGGCTATGTGGAAAACTCAGTGGCATCACACAGAGGCTGCAGCCAGAACTGCTCTCCTGCCCAAGGCCAGGGACATTTCCTTGTGGGATGGGAGTTCAGATGTGATTTGGGCTTTCTCCAACCATGCTACAGAAGAAGAGGTGCCATATGGTCAGTGCCTCCAAGCACTGCTGGAGCAGAACATTACGTTGCCATCTTTTACAGCCTGAAATGTTACTAACCCCCACCTATTTTTCAGAGGCCACACATACATCTTTAGCCAAGAGCAGATGCAGAAGGCTCTTGAGACCCAACTGTCTCTTCTACACCTGTGAGCCTGTAAGTCCAGCCACAAAGCACCGTCCAACATCCAAGTGTCCAAGACGCTTGGGCTGAGCACCCTCACAGGTTGTCCTCAAGAATGTGTGACGATACTAGGTGAGCTGAAAGCCAGGAACACTTACATTTGTTCATTTGGTTGCAGTAAAGACTTAGACAATTAAAGAGAAAGACTTTTCACAGCATGCTTAGAATAAACATATTAATTCTTTATCATACAAAGTAATGTCCTATACATAAATAATTTGAATGTCTCATTCTTTCATGGAAAGTAACGGAGAAAAACCTTCAAGGTTGATACATGGGAGCTGGCATTACAAATCACATAGGGTCAAACCCAAATCCTGCATCCAAACATCTTGTTCCAGAATTGACCTATACACCACCTCCCTCCCCTGCCCTGGAAGGAACCTCAGGACCCTCCTTGGAAGACCACCCCCATCATCAACCTCTGGTTATGGATCCCAACCCTGCAACCTCAACCCACTGAAATCCAGTCCTTTACATTTGTAGTGGTATGAAATCCTGGTCAGCAGCTGCAGAAGGAGCCATTGGTTTCTCCGAGGTGCGTTATCCATAGGTTTTTGGAGGTGACTGAACTAACTAAGCCTCCCCAAGCCTTGCAGCTATTTCCATTTCTTGGCTGAGAAGCTGCTTACCGAAGCAGCAAGGCTGGGCATTGCACAGTCTAGCAACATTTGACTAAAACTGGGAGCATTTATGCAGAACAGCAGTGTGGGAACAGATAAAGAAGCTAGCGGGGCGCAATGAGAAAGCTGAGCTTTGATCAAGGAGACAGCCGCATTTGACTCTATCTGAGCTGGCAGAGAGATCCCATCCCAAAGCAAAATAAAATATGTCATTCTTTTCAGCAGATGAAATTCTCCCCAGTGGTTTGTTTCTCCCAGGATCATATTATGTGATCTCATTGTCTTTAAAGTCTTTTCCCTGAGGAAGCCGATCGTTTAATATAGACTACAGCGTTAGCATCCGGTATTAAATCAGTCAGGCTACTTTGAAATGAAGCAAGTGGGCGTCCTGGAAAGGAAATAAAAATACAAGTTTAATAGAGGAGATAGGTTCCCCTTGACCCATGCTATGTATTGCAAAAGACACAGGAACACCCTGCTTGCTCAACACCCTGCCATGGATGTGTTTTACACCCCCAGTAAACTCAGATGCTCTCTGAGTGTGCACAAGGAATTGAGCCCCAGAGGCTTTTACATCTCACTTTGCTTTGCAGAGCTGTCCTCAGAGGGACCAGCACGTTCCCACAGCCCCCATTGATCCAAGCAGTGAAGTTAAGCATTCTGCATTTCAGCCACACACTTTTAGCATCTTTGGCTGCAAAAATGTGTTGTAAAAACGTCAGGAAAGGAAACATTTTGAGACCGCAGGCACGGTGCGGGATGGCAGGGATCAGCATCCGACCCCACCGCTGTTTTTAGCAGGGTTCCTTCCAGCCAGGAACTGAGAGCCACCCCGTGAGGAAGCCAGATGGGATGTACCAGGCACAACTCACACAATCCATTGCTGGTGTGAAACCAGCTCGAGGAGATTTATGTCACATCAGTGCAGGCGCTCTTATGTCACTAGCTAGCCACATGCCAATTGCACACGAACCCACGGAAAAGCTGCCTTTTCGGTAGTTTGAGGGCTTTTTTTTTTAAAGGTCATGCGAGCCGAGAAGAAGCGATTCTTCAGCACCATCATGAGTGAAAACACTCATTTACCTCATTTAGTGTTTCCCTTTAGAAGTAACAATTTAGCCCATGATTGAAGTGTCAGCTGAATGAGGTAATTTATAATAATTCTGAAAACATGCTAACTGTAAGAGGCTATAATCAGAGCTAATTACAGGGACATTTTGGAAACCCATTGGTTTGGGGCTTCAGTTTTGATAAAGGGGATAACAACTTGTAAGCTATGATTCTTTTAATTACAACAATAGTAACCACCTTCTTTCACATAACTTCTTTCATCTCTAAAAGCCCCACAGCTTTTTGCAAACTATACATACCACAGGAATTGTTTAGCCTAACAGCAAAGTGAATCCACCTCTGCATGAAATAAATAACTGTTTAGCAATACCCAGCTGCAGAATTTGCAGGGGCAGAATTTGTAGGGGAAAGAATCTGCAGAAGGAGAATATAATTTCCCTCATGTGTCCTAACAAATACTCAGGGGATCCTTGGATGCCCACTGCAGCAGCCATCTGATCTTGAGAACAGGGAAGGTGGTTTTTATATCTGCCTGTAGATTCAAGGCACTATGGAGGAGGGCAGCAACATCATCCTCACTCGTGACCGAGGAAGCAGGGGCACCACGTGGTGGCATCCTGCCACGTCTGCCCAAGCTCACCTGTCCATGTCCTCTGCTGGGTGATGATAAAGCTCTGACACTGAGATTGGGAGTTACAAATTGCAGCAGCTTCTTCGGCACCATGAACGGAGAGCAGGCATCCCAGGTGGCTGTAGGAAGGCCAGCACTTGTAGTCTTCTCCTTCCACCGTTCGGAAGCCCTTTAGGGAGATGTAGTCTGGGAACAGAAAAAGGATGTTTAGGGAAACTCTTTAAGTGCACTTTCAGAGACTAATCAAAGACTGTACACACTTCTCTGGGCAGCCTTTCCAGTGCCTCACCACCCTCTTAATGGAAATGTGATAGGAATAAATTGAACTGACGTGCTTAGATGGAGTGGGTGGAGCTGCAAAGTTAAAAGAAACCCAAATCTTTAATTTTGGTTCTGCTATGGAGCACAGGACAGCAATTTTGCCACGTTCATAAGAGAGGAGGTAGAGCTGTCAAGTGTGAAGGCACAAGGGAGTGATTGCAGGGGTGGGTGAGAAGGGGAGACTGCTGTGCAGATCCACAGATCCTCTTATTTGGAGAAGCCAACCTCACAACAGCCTCTCCTACACCTCAGCCCCAACAGCAGAACCAGCTCATCACACATCCAGCACTGAGCTACATGAGGCACACGCTGACCCACTCATCATGGTGCCACCCACAGGTACGGGAGATCTAGGAACCCCAGAGGGGAAAAGATAGGCCAGATCCTGTTTCAAGATGATACAAAAGACCAAACAACTCTGAGCAGATGATGTTCAGGCTATTGTTAATTGACTGCTAAGAGTCTCTCCCCATCTTCCCACACCTCTAGGATGGAGGTCATTTTGGCACATTGCTACTGGGACACCAGGCAGGTGTTGGTCAAAAATACTAGCAGTTCTTGTTAAAGCTGCTGGTCCTTCAGTGCAAATGACTGCATATTTTTGTTCATGATGGTGCAAATTTCAGTTATTTCACATGTAAAGAGATTTCCTTGCACAAGGCATCATCACCACACCACCATCTCAAGTGAGTGCTCAGGAAAACGTAAGCCTCAGTAACCACTGGACTTTTGAAGCCTTCCTTTTGATTAGCCTCATCTCTACCACCAAACAGGTCCTTTTCAGGGGAATGCATCTCATAAAGGCTCATTTATCCATCCACAGGTCCAACAGGATGATCTTCAGGAAAAAGAAATTTAGAGGGCACTAAAGCCCCAGCTACTCTGTCTCACTCATCTCAGCGTTGCTACATCCCCACTGAATGTTCCCATAATAACCTGTGCTCTGCAGTCAGAAGCCACCAAGTGAAATGGGAAGTTTCAATATCAGCCAAAAAAACCTGATCTGTTGGTCCATAAGAGAAGATGACCCCAAAGAGAGACAGGAGATGCTCGGTTTGCTGCTCTGGTCTATTTGCTGAAGCTATCCCAAATATACTCACTTGAAACACTGATGCACGTGACGAGCAGAGTCTTTAGACACAGTGAGAACATATGTCCATATGCAGGCCAGATTGTCTGCACTGCATTTACTTTGCAAAACAATGCAATCATGCCTAGCTCTCAGGAAAAAAACAACAAAAGGCTGCTCAAAAAAGATACTCTTGGTGCTTTTCCTAGTGACTACACAGTGCCTGAATGTATGTGAGATCAGAATTTGACCAGTTACCAAGTTCCTCATTCCCTTAAAGCATTCAAAATCATGTACCTTTTAAAAGAAGAGGCCTTTTCTGCAGGTAGAGCCCAGACTTGTACACATGTAAAACCTTTTCAAAAGCTTTCAGGGTTTCATTTATTCCATATCGTAAATCACCTACATTTAAATAAAAAGATGACAAAGGTGAGTAATTCCATGAGAAACCATTTAGAGGCTTCTAATAATGAAGTTTATGAATATTGGGCGGTACCTGTTGCATTCAGAATATCGCTCAAAAAGGGCTGCAAAGCTGGTGGCGCAGAGTGAGGCAAAAGATAGGTGAAAAAATACCTGCAAAAAATCCCACAGACTGATTAGAATACAGTTGCTTAATTTCCCTAGTGGTTAAGTTGTCTACATTTTCCCGTGACTCCATTATTCATATGCAACTAGTGAGTCTGCTTTGGTTGTTAAGTTCTGTTTGAGGATTTCATTGGCATCTCACAGACCGTTCCTGAGAGCTGGGCTGAAAGTTTGGTCCTTTCCCTCATTCCTCGGGGCTGGTTTCGGGCACTAAGCAATGCATTTCCCATCAAAAAAAAAAAAAGACCTATATGAAAGAAGACTCATGGAAGACCTTTCTCTTACCCTGAAAAGGTCTGGCAGTCATTCCATCTGCCCCTGGAAAGGCAGGACTACTCATTCCCTGAACCTTATGGAAAACTGTCCTACAAGAGACAAGCGTGTTACTGCAAGGCTGTAATAATTTATGCAGGGACTTGCTCTTTAACACCAAGCCCTGCAAATCCACACTCACTTACTAAGTCCTTCTGTGTAAATGTCCAGATGCTAAGAGTTCCACCAGCTCATGACCTGCCAAGCATCAATGGTGAGTGGCAGTCATCGTGCTTTCAGCTGGTGGCCTATAGAAAGTGCTGCAGAAGTCCCAGCCTTTTGCCCATTACCTGATTCATTTTTCCTCCATAGGTGCCCATAGGGAGACTTGGAGTTCAAGGGAAGAGTGAGCTCTTGTTCCCAACAACAGGGAACCATCTCAAAGCTGGTGGGCTTTGGCAGGTAGCCCATGCTGCCACTGCTTTCAGCAAACACAGCCCATGCATGTCAAGTGCCAGGGCTTGTTTGGCAAACACTTAATTCACAGGTTCAACCTTTGAGGCAAGTTTCTTGAGGGTGTTGGGGAAAGGGAGTAGCAGAAGAAAGATGCCTTCATTATCACCAGACAACAACTACACTATTTTCCTGCCTTATAAGGAAAATAACCTTGCTTCAAAGTGATCCTTAACTACCCTTTGACAGAGGTGAGGGGGAATCACTGTATGGAAGAAACACGAGATGCTAGAGATTGCTAGGCAGTGTGTGAGCTCAGCCACACCAAATTTTCCTCCCCATCTCACTGGACATACCGATATGCATTGAAAAGATTCTTCTTTTCATTTATTCCTTCACATTTCCCAACCGCAGAGCATTTGAGAGAGAAGCTTTTTGTAGGGAAGTCGAGTGTGCAGTCCTGATCTTCTTTGCATGACAGTTCCTCCGTGCTGGCATCATCCATGTCTGTCACTTTTAGGTTTCCATCCACCATAACAAACTGCCTCGGCTGGAAATCCAAGAGGACTATTGAACCCAGGGGGGAATGTGCCAAGTAAAACAGCAGTTTCACAAGACTCAGGCAAATCTGAGAAAGAGAAGATGAATATGCATGGGAAAAACAGATGAAAAACAGCTATTAAATTGGAAGTAGAACAAAGGGGAGGGCATTCAATGACATTAAAGGCAAAAAAAAAAAAGCATATAGTACTTAAAAGGTAATTATATGTATGCTACAAAATTTATTATCAACATTGCCACAGGATTTGACTGGTAAGTAGTTTAGCAACATTTTTTTAAAAATGTTTGTAGGCAAAAAGAGACGTTTGCAGTTAGAGGAACTAGAGGAGAAAGCTGAGAGGAAAACAATAGAAGCCTTCATGTTTTAGGATCTATATTGATTTGCTAGCTGAAATCAGAAGGATTTTTTTCCCACTCTGGCATAGAATTAATACATTCCCTTCCCCCATGCTGCTCCATACAGACTGAGGCTCCATGGTCATTAATACCAGATTCATGCCTTGCTGCATCACTCAGCAGTATGAATTTGGGCACACAATCGCACTTCTGAAGAATTAGCCAAAGCATGCAATGTATTTATTGCCAGCTTTTTTGCTTTTCTGTCAACTTTCTGGCAGCAGGGAAAAGTCAGGCAATACCTGCTCGAGCAGAAAGCTCAGTAAATGATTTTTGAACGAACTAGAGCTGGCGCAGTGCACTTATACTGCACCATCACTTTGTTCAAGTAGCTTTTTGCAGCCGTTTGCGTTCGGTATCCCTGAGCCCTGGCATCAGATGAACTGTAGAGCCAGGTAGGTGTGCCAGGTAGGTGTGCCAGGTAGGTGTGCCAGGCAGGTGTGCCAGGCAGACCCAGGCCACCCCCCGCCGCCCCCGAGAGCCATCTGTGCAGGCGTGAGGGTTTGCTCGCTTGGAACAGCTCGCAGAATCGCTCCTATCTGATGTGGCTCATCGGAGGGGAATCCCATCCCTTTAGATGCCCTAATTAGGAAACAGGACCAGACAGTGCCAGTGTAAGTTCTGCCTGGATTTGTGCCTTCATCAGTCAAAAAGATTATTAAAATCTTAATGCCACCTCACCGCCAGCTCATCCAGCATCATGGGTTTCTAGTTCTACAGAGACTGGCACATTTGCGAAGTTGAGGTGCTGGGAAGGCTACGTAGAAGCCAGTACGGGATAGTTTGTAAGCAAAAGTGGAACTCCACAGGGCAAAAGAAATTACTCTGGAAGCTGTGACGCTATTTTAACTTCATCAGTGAAGCAATCATAAGAATCCCAGTTTCACATCCCACAGCTGAGTGAGCACTGTTGCCACACTGGTTTGGATGGCAAGGCTCCTTTGCAACATTGCAGGGATTTTATTTTTTGGATTTTTGTTGTGTTTCTATTTTGCCCAAAGCATTTCTTATTGACATTAAGGTACCCACGCTTCTACCTGATCCTCTCTGTCCTCCTCGGAACCAAGTAGCAGGGAACTCCCAACTGAGACCTTACAGCAAGCTGTAACACAAGCTATAACCAACATAAGTGTCGTGTCTTAAGTCATTTATGTTCCCAGGGAGCTGAAGAGTCCCTGTGGGGGGGATGCTTAGGAGACCAGGCAGAGCTCACTAACAGGGATGCAATCCTAGCACCTACAGCAGGAGGAAAGCAATTTCATAGTGTTTGTAGTACAGCAATACCTAACGGGGTAAGAGCAGAAACATCACACAAACACGCACCAGGAGAGACAGGCCGCTCAGCTCGCGGCCGAAAATAGATAATAGGCAGAAAACAAGAGACTCACAGGGTGAGACTCGGCGGGGTGGCTTTCCCCAGTCAGACCCAGCCTGATGAGGGGCCTCGCTAGAAAAGCCCCTCCGTGGAGTGGAAGAATGCAGGGGGAAAACTAGAAAGATACTGCGATACCGGGTATCAAACACCACTCCAGCCCTGAGCAAGAGTTTGTGGCCATTTCCTCACGGATGTAGCCCTCTTCATACCATTTTAAAAAGAAGTGATATAACGGCGAGACGCCAGGCTACTTTAATGTGACTTAAGAGGAGTGAAAGTAAAATGATTTTAAGGACAATTTGCGTGAGCAAACAGAGTGTCAGCACGACAATCCCGTTTGCCCCAGCGGTCACCACGGGCTCTTTGCATTTACCCAGTTTGCGGTCTGAAAGCGACAGATAAAAGTCCTTTTGTTTTGTTTTCTTACTTTAAATCTCTCCTCCCAGGGGGTCTGCAGAAGCTGAATCATCTCCAGGGGGGATCCCAGCTCCAGCATGGCCGTGACCCGTATTTCAGCATCGCCGCTATTATCATAGCATTGACCGTGCAGCTGCCGGGGGAGGGAAGGAGGGACTGTCAGAGCGATGCCAGCAGGTCCGGGACGCCCGGGGACAGCGAGGGGCAATCCGTGCGAACCGACTCAACCCCGGTACCACGAACACACACACCCCCCCCCAAACTCCCCGTACCAAGGGACCACAACGCGCCCGCTCCCCGCCGTACCTGGACGATGCCGGGATGCTGCAGGCGCTGCAGCAGCCTCACCTCCTTCAGCAGCTTGTAGGCGGCCAGGCGGCGGCACCCCGCCGGCTCCCCGTACCGCTCCACGCACTGCCGCACCTCCCGCCCCGAACCGTGCACCGACTTGAGGGCCACCTCCCCGCCGCCCGCCAGCGCCGCCCGGGCCACCACCTTGGTGAAGCCCCAGCCCAGCAGGCTGACGCCGGTCGCCAGCCTCAGGTCGCCGCAGCCCAGCCCCCTCGTCGCCTCCTCCTCTTCCTCCTCCTCCTCCTCCTCGCCCGCCGCCGCCAAACGCCGCAGGTCGCGCCGCCTCTGCCGCAGCTCCTCCCGCAAGCCCGGCGGCAGCGGGAGCGGCGGGGAGCCCGGCTGCCCATCGCCGCCGCGCCCGGCCGTCAGGGCCAGCAGGGCCAGCAGGGCCAGCAGCAGGGCTAGTAGGGCCACCGCGCTCAGCCGGGCGCCCCGTCGCGCCCGCCCCGTCGCCGCCGCCATAGGGAGCTGGGGCTGCGCCGCCGCCGGCTCCGGCCGCTCTGCCGCCCGCGCTCCGCCGCGCCGGGGAGGCCAACGGCGCCGAGGGGGCGGGACGGGCGGGCGGTTCTCCCCCCGGTCCCCCCAACACCCCACACCCCACACCCCGCCCGGGAGACGCAGCGCGTCTGGGAGAGGTGGCTCCGGGTGGGAAGCGGAGGTGCCGGGAGGGAGCGGAGCATCCCCTTGGCCGCCCGTCCCGTCCCCTCCCCTCCTCCCCTCCCACGGGGGCTGGTAGTAGCGAAAGACGCGGATTTCACGGGCGTGAATTTCCTCAGTGCTCGGAAAGGCACCGCGGGAGGTGAAACCCTCGGAAGTGGGTGAAGTGTAGAGACAGGACAAGGGGTAGTGGCTTTAAACTGAAGAGGGGAGATTTAGATCAGATACCAGGAAGAAATTCTTTCCTGTGAGGGTGGTGAGGCACTGGAACAGGTTGCCCACAGAAGCTGTGGCTGCCCCATCCCTGGAGGTGTTCCAGGCCAGGCTGGATGGGGCTCTGAGCAACCTGGTCTGGTGGGAGGTGTCCCTGCCCAGGGCAGGGGGGGTTGGAACTCGATGGTCTTTAAGGTCCCTTCCAACCCAAACCGTTCTATGATTCTGTGAAACAGATTAAAGTTAGTAGGAACTGAGATATCACATTCCCATGGGTTACCCTTGGAGGAACCCGCAACAAGTTATTGTCATTTAGATAATTGTTCTGTCACCTGATGGCCCCTCCCCACCCGGGATGGGGAGTTGGGAAAAATCAAGGAAATCCTAGGGTTGAAATATAAACAGACTTATAGAAGACGACTAGATAATTAATAATACTAAGGAACCAATATTGATCCTGATACCAGTATAAACCAGACAAGGATTACACTCAGCCCGTTCTCTCGGCAGGAAGCTGTGTGCTCCCAGCAGGGACAGCAAACGGGGGACACTGCGAGGAGGAAGGGAAGGGCTCAGGGGCCCGGCACCGGGGCAAGCAGTAGTCAGGATCACAGCCACCAAGGAAGAGAGAGAACTTCTCAGCAAACTTTCTCATTTATATTAAATGTGACATTCATGGTATGAAATGATCCTGTTGGCCAGCTTGGGCCAAGTGCCTGAATCTCACTCCTCCTCATCCCTGCACCTGGTGGTGAAAACACTGAGACCCTGAAACTCGCACACCACAGCTGGCTATAAAATATTTTCACGAATTCAGACACTAGAGTCTTCTAAAACTGCGGTTTTCCCAAGCATTAGAAGGGACCTTAGTGAAAAGTAAAATTCCTGGAAGAGAAATTAGTCCTGTGTCACTCAATCCAGGCCCTCGTGCCTTTGAGAAGTCTCAGGTTAGGTGTCCAGGAAGACACCTGAGTGTCACAGAGAGACACCTGAGTCACAGTGTTGGGCAAAGGCAGATGAGGTTTATCTGCTTCCCATTTAGGTGGCAGGCAGCCAGCTCTCCTCCCTGAGCGGCCCGAAACGCCAGCCCAATGGGTTCATTCACTCACCTCTCTTTTCCTCTGCTCGCCGGGGTGGCTGCTATTTCCCAAACCGCTGCCCTGTCCCTGAGGGACCCAGCTCTGCTGAGAACCTGCAGGTTCTGCCCGCACCAGGAGGAGACCGGTGGGACACGGTGGGTGAGATGACATAGGGCTTGTCCTGGCCGTGAGCAAGCTGTGTGGCCACTCGGTCCTGCAGTGCTGCTGTGGCCTTGGACAGGGCTGCTCCTCCTGCCTTCCCTCCATGTATGGACGTGCCAGTGCCTCTCTCCTGACTGCTCAGGTCGCTTTCTCAAGCCACACCTGCAAAGGAACCTCCCCGAGAAACTCAACTTTAATATCACAGCCTACGGGATGGAGATTTTCAGAGATTACAGCAAGGCAGCTAACATGACCAGTGATCCCCGAGACTATTTTAATAGAAATAATGAACATAAGCAATCGCTTAATAATAAATAGATTCCTTCCCAAAAGCCTGCAGGAAGTTTCCCCTCCAGTTCTTGTTGGTTCAATGTCACTGGAGCAGGCAGAGAGACAGCAGGAAAAATGAATTCTGAATTCACCGGGACATTTCACGGAATTATAGAATCGTCTAAGTTGGGAAGGGACTTTCAAGATCATGGAGTCCAACCATCGAGTTCCAGGGATGGGGGAGGGAAGGCAGAACCCGTGGTCTGCTGATACATATAATAAAATGACAAAATAAAGTAGAGAATCTCAGGCTGCCCGTGCTTATCCCTGCACCCATCAGTCAGAGGCTGACCCCAGAACAGCTCTTGCAGGAGCTGAATTTCCTTTGTTGCTTTTTAACCTTAATAGCTCTTTAATTACTGTCCTTATTTTCAAATCAACTATACCTCTGTGTCACATTAATGAATATTCATTGTCACTAGAGAGCTATTAAATGCATTTTTACCTGTGTTTCCAAGGGAATAGATGCCAGCTGAGTGTCTTATTATCTAATTTCAGCCTGTCCTCAGCTCTGTAATAATATCTATACTTATTTAGAGAAAATACATGAAAATAATAATGACTGATTATTTATTTGCTTTGTAGTAACACTGAAGGATTCCTGCCAAGATCACAGCTCTGCTCTGCAAGGCTTCTTGCAGACAATGGCACAAGAGGTGGCCTTGCTTGGTAGAGCTGACACCTTCAATGGTAAACACCACGAAGTGTGTTTTGCTGCAGCAAGGATGTCACAGAGGAGTAGGTGGTCGAGTGTCCTTTAGTTCCTTGGATGATTTGTGCAAACAAAAGGGGGGAGGATACAAGGAGGGAAGAGATGGAAGGTGATGGTGAGCGAGACAAGGGTCAAAACTTATCAGTGGAGCCAGACTCTTCCCCAGTGCTTGGCACCAGTATCCCCTGCTAGGGTCCCTTGCTATCTTGCACGGACACATGTATGGGCACACGTGGGCATGGTGAGCAGGGCAGGGCTTGCCACCAAACACGTGACACAGAGATCTTATGTGAACAGGGAAGACATTGCAGAATCTCTTAACTTCATTTTATTTTCCATTTCCTGAGCCTCCCTGACCTGCAGTTGAGGGGCTGTGAGTCTACAGCAAGAATCTGCGCTCACAGGGAGCAAAACAGAGTAAAGGGCCCTTCAGCTCCAATCTCACCCAGGTGCAGCCTCCAAACCTTACCACAAGACAGACAAGCAGTGATGAATTACAAATAATGTCATCAAGTGTCCTAAAGACCATGCCAAAGCATTGGCATGGGCAGCAGGATGGAGAAACCTTAAAATGGTCCTACTGAGCTGGCAGGATTGCAGTGTCCCATTGCGGGTAGACCCCCACCACGCTGGTGCCTCCCTTGTCCCTGATACCACTGAAGAACATACACACTGCCTCAGTGAGGAAATGTTATTCCTCCTCTAAACATGCTTCTTTTGTCCCTAAGTCCAGGAGAACATAAGATTTGTGGGAAAACTGAGAGGAGGTGCAACAGCCCTGCTGGATCCAATCCAACCCATGCCATGCCATGCCATGCCATGCCATGCCATGCCATCCTATCTCTCTCTTGTAACACAGCAGAAGGAAGTTTCTGCCTGACATAGGAGCACCAGGTTTTCTGAAGATAGAGTGATGAAATGTGCTGCACGCCCCTAGCACAGCACTTTAAAGCCACTGTGGTAAGGAAAACAACTAGGAGCTGGCCATGGCTGGATAAATGGATAAACTGGCCTGAAACAGAATGAAATACCCTGGTCCCTGCTCTGCATACCCGGCTCCAGCAATAAAGGGCAGCATCTTACACTTTCTTATCTATATCCATTCCCCCAGAGACTATAGATGGAGCAGAAGGCTGTCCACTGTTCAGAAAACACCAGGTTGTTCTGTAATTGCAATAGCTGTGATTGAATCTTGTGCTTCTGAGCTTCTCCTGGCCTCCTGCAAGGGCTAGGACCGTATTCCTCTCATGCAAACTTGTGATTTTTCCCACTTCCCTCCTGGCACTAGTGCTAGCTGGGCTCCTCCCTGGAAATCTGAGTTTGTTCATGAGGTGTAGGGATTCTCCTGACTAGTTGGGGTGAGACAAGCTGTCTCCTATGCCAGTGGGGAAGGGGTTTGCCTTCCTCTGAAAGGTGCTTCTCTGGGTATACATCCCCTAACTGTTTCCCTCCTGTCTCAAGAGGTCTAGGCAGCAGCCTTTTCCCTGTTTCTTGCCTGTGACACTGACATAAAAGGAATAAGATCAAGCTTTGGGTTAGCATAAAAAACCTGGGGGAAAGTCCTCACCTTAAGCACATGAAAGTCCTGGGCATCAATCCAGAAGAGGAGGCAAAAAGTTTATAGGCCTGGGAGGGGCATCAAAGAAACCTGCAGCAACCACCTGCCAGAACAGGAGGAAGACTTAGACACCTCTGATAAAGACCTGGGAGCAACCGTTGCCACCGGTACCCTCACCTTTGGGGGCAGTTGCTTACCTTGACTCCTGCCAGCTGAGCTTCTGGCTGCCTCCAAAGAATTCCTGTCATCTGCAAGTATGGACATGTGGGGAGGGGGAAAGCCAGAGGAGCTGCTGGCAGGCAGTCTCCTACCTGGGGGGTGCAGGGGCAGGAGCCACCCTGAGCAGCCTGGCTTTGCAGCCCCGTGTCAACTCAGAAGCCCTTTTGCATTCAGCTTCCAGGAACACCACACAGGGCTTTGCTGGGCCCTGCCCTGGGGGCACCACCAGCCTCTTCCAGATTTTTTTTTGCTTTGCCCAAGAACAGGAAGAGGATAAGAAGAAAAGGGACTGCTCCTACAAGCAGCTAGGAAGAGAACTGGGAAGGGGAGACAGACCTTACTCTCCTTTTTTGCCTCACCAGTCACAATCTCTGGCAGAATGCTTGGTGCTTCATTGCTTGCCCAGAAGTGAAATAACCTTCCTCCCCAGACTAAGAAAAAACTGTCCTTCTCTGTGCTGTCCATGAAAGCTGCAGACTCCAGCATCTTCATACCCTATAGCATGTGGCTGGGTCTTCCTGGGCACTTGTGGCCTGAAGCTCCTCAACAGGGTTTGGCAGAGCCTGTGTCAGCACCCGACTGGCACGCAGAGCCCCAGGGAGCAACTTTCCTGTTCCTGCTCCTTTTTTATTCTGGCAGACAAGGGATCACCTCCTGGCCTGGAGTGCAGGATGAACCAATGAGAGCACTGCAGAGTGTTTGTGCAACTTCACAGGGTATCATCTCTTTCACTGAATTTTTAGAGTTGGAAGGGACCGTAGAGATCATCTAGTCCAACTCCCCTGCTAAAGCAAGACTGCCCAGAGCTAGAACAATTGTCGCCATAAGATGCCCTGGAGGAGCCCAGGACAAGTTGTCTCTCAAGAGAAGGAGCTGTCAGGGCTGAGAAGCACTGATCCTGTTGGGTGCATCGACAAGGAGAGCTTGCCATCTGCTGGAAAGCAATCAGCATTGACAGGCAATGGTCTGGTAAGAGCTCTTGGGCATAAGAATAGGAGAAAGGCCTCCGTCAGCAGTCCCTGGAGAGCTGGATGGCATTTGGGCTTGCAGCAAGAACAGAAGAGCATCCTCTGAGGGAAAGAAGCACTGATCTCGAGCAGATGAGGTACAACAAAACACACTGCAGGGTTTTAACATGCTACCACACCCCTTGAGCCCTCCTTGGAGATGCCCATCCCCTTTGCAGACGTAGCAGAAGGGAACACGCTTGTGCAACTAACACATCTTATCTCATTCATCAGTCAAGCAGAGAGCTGACACGGTGGCGTCTCGCATCTCCAGAGCACAGTTCACCAGCGTGTCTGTTGAGCTGTCAAGTTGTTCACAGCTTCAGCTGCCACTCCCTGAGCTGCTGAGATACTTCCCTCCCTTTGACACATTCCCAGGCTTCAGTTTTTTGTTACACCACCAGCACACCCAGCCTGACTGGCATCAAGCATCCTGCTCCCGACCCCATCAGTTCCCAGGAACACAGTCGTAATTCTCAGTTTTCCCAATTAGATTTTATTAATGTCCAGGAGGATATAATCACTTCTCCAGCAATAGGGATTGAAGAGCTGGTCTACTGGTCTACCAATAGATGGAATAAACCTTCCCTAACAATACAAGTATTGGCACCTCTGGGTACAAGTCACATTAACACACTGTATAACATTGTTTACATTATCAAATGCCACCATAAACCTGGCCTGTAATCCCACTGCGACACTCCGTGAGACAGTGCACAAGAGCAGCTGATCCAGGGAAAGCTCTGGGATGTTATTCCCCTGGTGTGGAATTTGACAGCGTACAGACCAAGTTCTTGCCATTTTAATTCAAAGCAGCAGCATCAAATGACTTGAATTCTTTCTATTTCAGGGCCCAAGCTCATATTAACAATCCCCTTATTTCTGGAATTCGGGGTTTTCACATGATCATTTTTTACTTAGCAAGGCAGGTAAAAAGCCTTCACACAGCGAGCAATTTTGGCCCAGCTGCAGAAAAAAGGGGGTACAGAGCCTTCTCCTGCTTCTGGTCCAAATTGCAGAGGTGTTTCTTCAGCAGCACTATCATTTTCAGCAGCATTTGTTTCTAGGCACTTACTTCCAACCCTGTTGTACCTACTAGACCATCTGGTCCAAGCATTCAAGTAGTTTTGTGATAAGCCAGATGGGGAAAAGGAACCAGGTTAAAATGAATCCAGCAAGACCCCCTCAAAAGAACAGTGTCTCAGGAAAATGAGGACGGGCTGTGGGGAGGGGTAGGAGGATGCAGGAGACCCCATTTCTACAGCAAGGATTGGGAATCTGCACTCTGAAAATATTGTAAGTAGGACAGAATGAAGAAAAATGAGGCAGAAGCAACACAGAAAAGTACTGGCCACAGTCTCTGGCTTTTGTTTCAGATTGCTCCTCTCAATCCTTCTCATGTAGAGGAAGGATGAGGAAGAGAACAGCACTAAACTTCTCCTTCCAAGTTCAGCACAAATCTTGAGCTCTACTATGTAATTCCCCAAACAAGGGCTAACTTAGACCACAGCGTGTTGTAAGTCAAGTTAGTGGAAACTATCAGATAGAATTTGAGTTTAGAACACTCCAGTGAAAGGATGTTCTTTTACAAATCTGGTCAAATGAAATATTACCACCCCCCAGGAAAATAACAGGCTTTGCAATTCCAGGTATGCTTCCAGATCAAAGATGCTCAAACATATCCGAAATGACTTTCCTAAGGTTTTCTTCAGTGAATGATGAGGCTAGGAAAAATTTCAGTAATCTTCTAAAGAGTCCTGAAAAATCTAACCTTTGAATAATGTGAGGATCTTAAGAATCAGGAGAAATGCTAAGACTACCATGTCATGCTCCCATCCCTGAGTAGTCACTCCTGGCAGCCTCTTGCAGGGCTCCTTGGCTTTAATTTACATATTACTCCATCTAGTGGCCTAATGGTTCCAGCCTCCACGAATTCAAAACTCTGCCCTGGTACCAGCTGGAATTCAAACCTCTGCAGCAGTTTTGCCATCACCACTTTTGCCTCCATCTGTTAAGAAAAAAAATCAAACTTATCAGTAACAGCGAATACAGTTTGGACTGCAGCTACTCAATGTCAGTGTATTAAAGTCATGCTGCTTTGTCAATAAAGAGATGTAAAACTTAAATGTTACTCTTAATGCTGATGACTGAGTTTGGGCATGAAGAACAGTTGCCTGGGACCTCCTGGGTTTGAAGATAACTGACAGACACAGATCTGGCCCTGTGTTCGTGTGATAAACCCTTTTTGGAAACTCAAGGTAAAACCAAGCATTTTAATATGAAGATTTTGAGCACTGGGTCTTAGATGAGCTCAACAGCACACCCAAAGAGCTGGCCTCCTGCTGTCCCTCTGAAATGCTGTTTGCCATGCTAAGGTAATGACACACTTCATTAAATTGTTCCATCCATGCAGCCTCCTCCTCACCCTGTACTGGCTTGTGCCATTCTGCCAGCTGATATTTCCCCTGCCTTGACTCTGCCAGCTTCAGCCATAGGATGGTCCCTACGAGTCCCTGCTCCCCCTCTGTGTGTCTAACCTTGGCTGGCAAAGGGATGTTGACTGCGATTCAGAGTCAGTTTGGATTTAAACAGGGTGTTCCAGGGCAGTTCAGAGCTGCCCCTTCCCCCCTGCAGTCACCTTGGCTGCATGCTGGCAGAGATGACATGGGACCAGTTTGGTACATGTATGTCTGCTCCTGCTCAAGTAAGCATTTGAGAGACCTGCCCTGTTGTGGGCATGGTGGTGATCTTTTCTCTAGAGGAAAGATGGTCAGCACACCATCAGCGTGGCCTTTGGCCCCCCACTACTAGCCCCAGCCAACATACCCTGAGCTGGCCCAGTGCTTGCTACGAAGCATCATTCCAGGCCTTTGCTTACCTGTGCAAACACCTGCCCGATGCAGGATCGGGGTCCCAGAGAGAATGGAAAATAGCAGTAATATGGCCTGCAAAGAAAAACGTTCGCATTTGTCACTCTGATGGCTTGGTTGTAAAGAAATAAAAAAATCTTTCACCACAGCTGCAAGGAAATGGTCTAAATACCACGTCACCTGACTGATTCATTAAGACAATCTCCAAATTAACAATTTTTTTTGCTTCAGAGCAGCAATAGCGCTCTACAGCAACTTTCCTCATCATTTCCACTTACTATACAGCTCAGCTCAGAGAGCTGTTTTAAACCTTATCTCAAAGCTTAATGTCAAGCATAGTCAAAATGCTCTCCAGCCCATCACAGGGACGTAATGATCCACCCAATTATTGCTCCTTTGGGCAGCTCTGAACCATGTGAGTGAGCGTTTGGTTCAGGAAACCAGACTAACTCTAGGCTGAAGTAAAACTCCTGGACAACAAAGTAGTTAAATGCAAGGATCAGCACCAACTGTTTAGGTCACTGGTCCCTCCTACTGCACTCCCTGCTTCTGGTCAGGCTTCAGTTGCCTTCCCACGTGGCTGAACAGCATCTTTTATCCCCTGGACCCATATCCTCTCTCCTCTTGTCCCCCCTCTAATGTGGAGACACTTCATGCATCCTAGGGCCAGGGCTGCCACACATTAAAAGTCTGTATTGCATTAAGGCAAATATCTAACCCGGTTTTGGCCCAAACCTCATTTTTTTTATCTCAACAAAGCTACTAAATAACATTAATATTGGTCTTTTTTTGTAAGGTACTGTGTGGTATAAAAAACTTCTGAACAGAAGCTGTACATTATTGCTCTCTATTTGCATTTGGATAAGGCTTTAGTGTTACTCATACAGGAATGGAAAAATAGTTTTATTCTACTTTCTTCCCCTTGAAATCTCTTCCTCTAATGGTTCCTTATTAAATATTTAATAACCTGAGAGTGAAAAGAAACTCACTTAGGTGCGTCTTTGCTAAATCGGTCTGGATCGAAAGTGAGTGGATCCTTGAAATACCTTTCCAGCCTTGCCATTATGTAATTGCTGAACTGTCAAGAAAAAGTTTATTTGCATTAGTCAGGAGCAGCACACTGAGAATGCCTCTTTGCTGTCACAGGTACAAAACTGTAACTGCCTTCTACTCCCCAGGCAAAACTGAGTCCCAAATCGTACCCCAGTTTTGGCCAAAATTTCAGTAAGGCCTGTAAAAATATGCCCAGGGAGGATTTTGGCTATCCAATACACAGATCCATTACATTTGGATCGACTACAGCAGCTAAAAGCTGCTGGTGGTGGCTGGGACTCACAATGAGTGTTGTGTTTGCAGGAATTCTGATGCCATCGACAACGTGCTCCTTATCCGTCCAGCGTAACGTCCCTGCGACAGGCGGGTACAGCCGCAGCGATTCCTTCAAAACCTGCATCAGCAGAGAGCACAAAAGGTCAGGCAGTCAGGGTAGGAAGCAGAAGAAAAATAATTACCTCCCTATGGCCTTTCACTTTGGCTACATGGAAGCTTTTGACTTGTGGAATAGATGCTGATGGAACAGAAGCTTTGGACTCCTATGGGCAAAATAAATGGTTAAGAGATACCACGCATTGAACAGTTCTAACATCACAAGTCAGGCCAACAACGAAGTGAAAAAATTACTGGGAAGCAAATTCAAAGGGAATACCAAAGAAGCCTCATGTCCCCAATGAGTTGTTCTCGGCACCAACTGCCACAAGGGTAGGTGGCTGCTCCCACCTCCTTCCCACTCTCAGCACTGCACTCCCGCTCTGCTGCTAAGGGAATTGAGCCAGGTCAGAGCACCAAAATGACAAGAAACAACCTGGGAAAGGAAAATGAATGGGGAACAGTGATAAAAAAAAAATGAAATGAGGCCATTGCTTTTAGTGTCAGTGAGCTGTAAGAACGCTTTATTTCATCAAAGTGAAACCCAATTAACAGTCTGCATTAGCATCGCAATGCAAATGCAATTAACAGTGTGCAGGCACAAGTGGATTAATGAAAAAGAAGCATGGACAAAAGAATTCAGAATTGCCTCAGTGACAGGAGTCCCATGGTCTCTGATACTCCAGTGATGGACTGCCTTTCACCAAGCGTGACTGTGAGTTTGGTTGTAGAGATCCAAATTTGTTGTGTTAAATAAACGGTCTGCTTTGAGACGCTCTCATGTGATCTGTCTTAAAACTGAAAGGCTTAGATACCTCACCCTAATTGGAGTGGTATAATTGCAACGGTGTTTGCAGAAGCCTAAGGAAAGCTGTCAATTTCTGTAATCACACTGAGATGCCTTCTCCTTATGAGAAATACACCTCTGAAATCTATCCACTGTCAAAGCACAGTGATTTGAGGGATGGCATAATGGCAAATGGCAAAACACCATCACCCACCTTGAGAGTACAGTTTAAGAGAAGAGCAATCATGACAGACTACTAAAATCACAGGGAATTTAAGCAGGGAAAATAGCTGCCAGGACTGTGATTCAGCCTCTCCTGAGGGCTACTGGTGTCTCCCACCTTGTAAAGAAAGGATACGCAACACAAACGCTGGCAAGTACCCAAGCCCTGGTTTTGCAGTTCATTATCAACCAGCATTTCTATACACAGGACCTCTTTTAGGAACAAATGTGAGGTTTTTCCCCCCCCCCAAGTGAATGAAGTGTGTTTCAAGACTGAATAATAAAAATTGCAAAAAAATAGCCATTATTTTTGAATCTTCTAAATCCTGCTGAGTTTATGGTGCATGGTGAGAACATAGCTGGAAATGTTTTAACAATAACCAAACAAAAATAGAGTTGTGAGTTTGGGAAGTGCCTGGGACTCATGCACAGGTTGGGCTTGAAGTTGCAAAGCCTTCTTAAAATGCAGCTATGGCTTCAGCTTGAATAGGTAAGAATTAAACAACTCCACTCCAGCTCCCAGCTTGGTAATAATTAAAGCAAGCAATGAAGGAATTGTGGGATTTTGGAAAGAGATTTGAAGAGCATCATCCCCAAAAAGGCTGGGCCACTGCACATGGCTCACAGTATCTGCTTGCTTAATCTCTGGGGACAAACACTGTCAGGATAAAATATTGGCATTGCTCTTAAAATTTTTAAAGTCTGGGGGTCCTCTTTGCAGTCCCATGAGATGGCAGGAGTGCCACCAAACAGCTCTACCTGGTGTTTTACCTCATTCCTACAGTACCTGTGATAAGTATTTGAGTTTGCCAAGATCCTCATAATCGATGTCTCTCTTGGCTCCAAGAACTTCATCCACTTCGGCCTGAACCCTGCAGTTAAATTAAAAAAATGTTAGTTGCAGAGGCCAATTTCTTGCTAGGCAAGTTGACAAGATACATTTTTTACTTTCCAGACACTTTGTTGGGCTTTGACTCCCATCCTCAGGCAAAATGCCTACTGATTCCCAGCCAGCCTGCCTGAACTTGTGCCTCATACCAGGATGCAGCAACGTGTGTACAGTGCAGCTGAGTCAAGCAGGACTCGGCACCAGCTTTGTATAAAGGCTTTGGGAAAAAAAAAAGTCACTTAGGTGGAATTAAAGTAATTCATCTTAAGATGCTTAGAATTTTAAATATATTGGGACTATGAAACTGATTATTTTGAAAGGGAGGATAGAATTTATTGGGAATTGATCCTAGCTTTTTAATAATCCTTATAATTAAGTTTGCCTTGAAATTAACAGCAAGCTGGGTTTGCAAACTGGAGCGCACGTACCTTTCCAGTATATCAGGATGTTGAGCCAGTGCCATTACTGTAAATGACAGCTGATTGGCAGTGGTTTCATGACCTAACAACAAAAAAAATTGGTTTAAAGGTTAGCATGATATAACACCACGCTACGAAGACAGTCTACTAGTGTGACTGAATGGAAACACTAAAAGGGATGTAAAGTCTCCATAAGGAGCTTTATGAGAATGACAAGAACAAGACATAGATGGTAAAGATACAAGCCATCTTGCTCAACTCAAAGCTGGCACCTACTGGTTAGGAGCTCCCTGACAGACAGACCAGTGAGGTTCAGTATTTGCCTTGTCATATTATGGGACACATGGTTCTGCAAAGAAGCACGCATTCACTGGTTTCAAGAGAAAACACAGCTTCTTTGAAATGTCTGCTTTATGTGGATAGTTTTCCTTTTTTTCCTGTGCAGGCATATGTATTATTTTGAAACATTACAGAAAACAGACTTCTGCAAAGATGTATTTGTTGCAATAATATCTTTCTCATGGAAGACCAGTGTTTTGACTTCACTTTCTTAGGAACCTAAATCCTGACTTGCAAAGCTGATCTTTCTACCTTGGTTACCTCATCTCAGCCCTTCATTCTTCTGATAGGCATGACAGTGCCCTCTCCTCCCAACCCTTGAGTAATGCTCCCAAGGTGACAGTGACATTTAAGACTGTAGGTCAGGTGACATGAAGACACATGGACTTCGCTAAAGATGCTTTCAATGGGGTTTAGCAGGATGTGGGAGGAAGGGCCAGGACCCCGTAAGGAAAAGCTCTGCACCCCAGAGAGCAGGGTTGCCCTCTGCACCACAGGATGGAAACCACTGGCCTGGAATTATCTGCTGTGTTGATATGCCTGAAGGAGGCTAACATTTAACCTGCCTACAAGAACACCAAGCGTTCACTTCAGACCTCACCCAGCTGGTCCTACACAGAACACTACAGTCTTCCAACCAACTGACTTCTTGGTGACAGCAGCATCACATGGAGTGAACAAAGACAGTAAACATGACCTGTTTACTGGCCCAAAAATGAGTACAGCTTCCCACACAACATATCCAAAGTGTTAAAATAGCTACCAACCCGCAACAAAGAAAGTGATAAAGTTATCCAGAATGTTTTCATCATCTCTAGTTTTCTCCAGAGCTGTCAAGAGAGAAAAGCAAATGGGATTAGAAAATGTTCCCGTGCCCCAGCTGGTACAGCCAGAATGCTCTGCCCTGTTTTGCACATTTTGTCTGAGGTGGCATTGGGAGGGGATGCTGAGTGGTGACCCAAGACCAATATTTGATCCTGCACAAAGAAATGGGGAACTTTCAAAGGAAAAGAGATTTTTCAAAGTAACTCTCACTCTCTTCAGTGTGAAAAAACCCTCTTGAAGACATCAGAGTATCAAAGCTCAGATCCCCAGAATAAAATCTCCCCAAATCTCATGGCAAAACATGCAACTAATTAACCCCAACAGCAATATGTCCCCTACCATCTCCTTTCAGTATCTGCGTAAGAATATCCAGTGTGGCTTCCTTCCCATTCTGGATGTCCTTTCTCCTCTGGTCAATGCACTCCTTCGCCACACGCCGCAGCAGCCTCACACTCTCCTTGACCTCCTTTACCAGCTTCTGTTTCCCTGGCATGTACTGAACACAGAATTTCTTTAGTCCTTTTGCTGGTAAAAAATATTGCCAAGTGTTATTTTTCAAGTAAGCATCTTGTTTTCTGATAAATGGCATTTGTCACAAAAACATCTCTTCTCCATGGAACAAAGTAAATGTCCCCAAAGCAAAGGGTTTTGGCTGAAATGAGAAATATTCCAATCTGGGCATGCCCAATCTGAGATTGTCAGAGCTGATGTTCTGAGCTCTGTGAGCAAAATTCCTCACATCTCCATCTAAAGAAACCGCAGCATGTGATACAGAATCTCACCTCAGAGCCCAAAAACGAAAACAGGAGCTCTAAAAGCCTAAAGTACAGCTTTCATGAGTAACTGTGGAATGATTTTTAACTTAAATATTTCAGATCCCTAATTTCCTGGCATATGAATTGTGGTCAAAAATACAATTTTTTTTTATGGTAAGAAAGTTCAAATTTCTTCCACCTTGAGGGAAGGCTGCCATCTTCCTTAAACAAATGTCAAAAATCTCAATTTTTGCAGTGATGGCTGTGAAAGTGTAAAACATGCATGGAGGAAGAAAAGGCAGAAAGGAAGCACTAGATGTTAATTATCTCAATGCACAATGGAGAGAAAGAACTATTGATGGCTCTTTCCTTGTGGTACATGGACCTCACGTGGCTCTGTCCCACTTGTGCAGGAGCAGGGGCTGCAGCTGGACGTGAGGAGAGAGGGCTGAAGGGAGGAGGATACAGACCCGCAGGAGGGGGATGCGCGCCTTGGTCATTCCCTCCAAAACCATGCGCACGGCATGTGGTAAAGGCAGCCGGTCGTCACTCAGGGCATTTAATTCCAAGCCAAAGGCCACCTGAGGAGTGGGAGAGAAAAAGGCAACTTGCTGCATCCTCCTAGATCTGGGGTGAAAGAGCAGAACAGCCTCACGCCCCCTTTTCCCCTAAAAATACTTCAGGCTAGATCCTACCTTGCAGGAAGCTGCGAGAGAAGAGTAATATCTACATTATGTTTCCTCGTTATTTGGGGAGATTAATGATTTACTATTACTCTCCATTCATCCCAAACTGTTTTGCATAGAGAAAAGAAAGTGTAAGGCAAACTTTGTGCCAACACATAATGATAATAATATGCCACTCACAGGTGAACAAGTGCTGGTGTGCTCTTTTTGGCATGGAGGGGTGGGAGCTATGAGGCTGTACGGCCTTTTGCAAAGGGTCCCCATCCTGCAGGTCACCTCTAGGCTGTGCAGACCCTTCCCTAACTGTCTCTTCCTACAGCTCAGCCTGAATGGAAGTGGCACAATTAGTCCTTCAGCTCTTCTGGGTCAAGGTGTTGTGCCCCAGATGCAGCTCCTGATCCCATCCTGCTGCCGGTACCTGTTACTTCCATTCCTTCCTGCCAGTTGCAGAGGAAACAAGAAAGCAGACAGCTGGTACCTTTCCAATGATATCCATAGTCACCCGGTTCATCATCGTCAGCATGCTAAACTCAGTTTTTCCATCTGCCATTTCCTCTAGCTTCTCCATCAGCTCCTCTGCTTTTTCATTAAAAGTTTCCATCAGACCAATCAGGTAGCTGAACAATTAATAAAAATGAGTGACGGAGGCTCTGGAAAGGACATCTTTGCTGATGATTTGCATCATTATTTTCCACTGAAAATTATAAAGGATTTTTGGTTTTTACTTTATAGTAAATTTGCCTCAATACTTCAAAATGAGCTAAATTCAAATGGACTTTACCTTCAGACCCTAAATGCAATGCATCGTGGCACACACAGGCAAACCAGAGCAGCTCCCCACTCATCAACCACGCCATATCTCCTGTAGGGAGTCACTCAGGCAGGTGAGTGATGAGGTTTGCCCACTTCAAATCCCCAAGGTCTGTTTTTCACCAGGATAAGGCAGCCATCACCACACTCCTGGATACACAGCCCTGGGACCTTTCTGCCATTGCTGAGCTTATACAGATGTCATTTCTCCATGGGAAGTCTGGTCAAATTATACTTGTCATGGACACGGTGTGTTGGACTCTAACTAAAATGTGATTTTGGCACTAAATAGGTTTTTTCTCTTTTTAAATATCAAATAATGAATCAATGGCAGGCAGAATCATAAAAAATACAGCAGAAATAACAGCTAGATCATTCCAGAGATATTTGGCTTACCTTCGGCTGAAAGCTGGATCCATTATCCTCCGCTGCTTGTGCCACTGCTCATGGTCGCAAACACTTACCAAGCCATTCCCTATAAACCTAGCAGTTAGAAAAACAAGAAAAAGAACTGTTTTCAGCAAGGGAGACAGCTGAACCCTCAGTAGCCACAAAGGCAACTCTTCTACATCTACTTTCTTGTATTTTTCCTATATGCAGGGAGTACCACATTGCTTTGAGTACACAGTCGTTGCACCACTGTTGAGTTCCTTAAGATGTTGGTTCATTACATCTGTTATGCAAATAATTAATATAATAACTGGATTATTGTATTTTTAAAAGCTTCAGGCTAAGAGGGGAAAAAAAAACCAAACAAACTTATTTTGTTATTGAGTTTAAGAGCTGGAAACTTCCATGCATTAAGGAATAATTCAGTGCTCTAAAATCTAAGTGATGATGGTCTTAAACGAACTATTCTGAGACTAACTGAACATATACAGGGGGGAAATATGATCAAGGTAAAAAAAAAAAGTCTAGAGATATGACTTGACACATAATTTAGTAGATACATTTTGCTTATATGTGTCTGCAATTAGTTATTAGCCCCAACACTAAGGTGAATGGTCTGAGTCAAAGGAGGTGTCACGTCTGTGATGATATTCATGTTTTTCCATGAATTTTCCAATCACAACGGCTTCAGTTTTTGCCTACCTCTCACCAAATAAGTTGGAGATACGCCTATACACCAGGCGATCCTTTGGGTACTGTGGTGACATCAAGAACTCCTAAAATCAAATCTCAGGTCAGTGAATAGTGAATGCAATCCATTTCCCAGACAAAACATAAAAAGCCACTTACACTCTTTTCCTTCCGTAGCAATAGTCTGAAGACTACATGAATTATTTGGCGTGCCCTGGTTCCCCTGTTCCTGTGCTTCTAGCTTCTTTTGCGTGCCTCTAGCACTTTTTGCCCAGTGACCTGAAATCTCACTCTGTGGTTATTGCTAAGATTTAGAGGAAGAAATTCAATCCCTTGTGCCTCACACATTTGAGATATTAAGCTCTTTGTAGAGGTGCCTGCTTTTCAGAAATGGTGGATGCTTTTTCTATCTGCTGTTTAAATAAAGGTAACAAGGTAAATCAATTGATCAAGGAAGAAATTAAATCAGGACAGTCTGAACATCAGAGCACCTCACCCTCCTAACCCAGCTAGAGCCACCCTCTCCCCAGGCACAGCCTGGCTGCACCTTGCTACCCTGAATATCAGGCACCACCTCTTTCTTTCTGCAGGGACGGGCTGATCCCCACTGTTAATTCAGCTTCATTTCAAAGTACCTTCACTCCTTCAGGAGTCAGAATCATTACTGAGACTCTGTGGAAGGCATTAATCCGTACAATAGGTCCGTATTTCTTTGCCCTACAAGAAGAGTAGGGAAAAAAAAGAAAACAGAGAATTATGGTACAAACCACCAACATATAACAATTCAGACCTAATAACCCCAAAGAACCAAAGCAGCACATAATGGGAATTACTGTAGTCCTTGGCAAATAAAGCCATTAAGAGAAAGATCAATGCTCTCTCTAGCTCTTCTACTGACCTTCTGAATCATGCTAAATATGTAATTCAGGGCCTCTGTGCCTTGATTTCCCAAACTGTGCTACAGAGCCACCCCATTTGGTGTTCCTGATGTGACTCAACTTACCACTGCAGGAGGAGATCGTGCATAAACTCCTCGTTTTTCAGCATTCTCCAGAAGATCGGCAGATGTCCAAATAAAAAGCTGCAGAAGATGAAGGTAAAGAGTGTCACGAAGATGCCAACATAGGGACTTGTATGAATTGCAAACCTTGTTCCTCAGTGATGCAATACGAGTGTTGCTTATGTTTTTCTCCTTGCATGGAAAGGCAAAAATAACACCCAGCTGTGCCAACGCCCAGCCCTCACATGGGTAAATTGGGGACCAGGGTCAGTCTGGTGCATCGTGCAGTCAGGAAGACCAGCACAGAGACACAGGACAAGGTCTTTTTTGCTGCTATATTATAGGAGATGTTTGGGTCTAGGTGGGAGCTCCCAGCAAACTGCTTTGTCCTTTGCTGAGCTGACTGAATCTCTGCTGCAACTATTGCATTTCTGTACAGGCAACAGACATTTGCATTGCATATTCTTTAATACGTGCTCAGCCCAGATAAGATCAACTTCAGTTCTGTCAAAGTGAATAAAATTAGGAATTCTCTCCTTCAGCTCAAATACTGGAATAAAAGAAGACAACCTAGAAGGATAATGACTGGTTAATATGTAAACTGCAGAAATAAGCAAAAGGAGTAACTTTTAAAATGCAACAGCTATATTAAGAATTTAGAGATCAATTCCTTCAGCTGTGAGGGCAAATTCCCACTGGCTTTGCGTGCATCTGAAGGAAGATTTGGCCAAGCTCCTCTCTAAATGAGGAAAGCTGTGCTCAAGATCTGTTTTCCATTTGAGAGATGGAGAGCCATGCTATCATCCTTTTCAGTATAAACAAGCTATAGGGGAAAAAACAGTCTTTTACTTTATTTCTGTTGGAACCAGAAGGCGCTTAAAATAACAAGCGCTCTACAAAGTTACCCAACATCTACAGAACCTTTTAATCCTTCACTTGTTTGACTCCTCCATTGTAACTGGACTCCAAAAAGATGTGAAAATCCCAAATATAGCAGATTAGCCCTTTGTTAGCTAAAGCTCTGGAAAGCACTCTATCTGCAGGGCATGAAGCAAGGTGCTACTCATGGCTCCCCTTGCATGACACATGAATCCTCAAAAATATTTTTCATTCTCTGTCCCATTACTACCCACTTAATTCAGGTGTAACAATAGGCCTAAAGCATTCATCCACTAATTAGAAGTTCCAATTACTTACTGCATGCCATGTAAAAAACTAAGTAAGAACTTGGTTTAGTATATATAACTACGTGACACTATAATCTGAAAACAGTATTTGCAATGAAGCCCCTTTTGCCCATTTCCTGTTATTAAATCTTTAATATGAAGCAAACCTTTGAAGAGATGACCTCTCTTCATAGGTGAGCCATTCACATGGTAAAAATGACACAAAGCCACTCGGACTCACTTTTCCAGCCTGTCCTGCACAAATCTCCTTTGGAGATATGCTGTGTTAGTTCTGATACAATCTATCAGCCCAGGAAATCAAGGGCATTAACGTAATGTTGTCATGATGCAGCCATAAGACCTTAGACAAAATCTGAGGTTTTGATAAGATCCTGTTGTGCTTCATCCTGAAACAAGGCTTCTTTAAGCTTTTATCAAAGGGAAAGTGCCAAGGTCAAAAGGAAAGTCACATATCTGGGAGAGAATAACACCTTGAAATGATATAGGCTGTGTGTGGGCTGACTGGGGAGCAGGTCTGCTGACTGCAACCTGGGGAGTTGGTTCAGGTGGGCAACCAAGCCAGCCTTTGCTTCTGGTGTTGCTCTTCTCCGTTTTGCCAGTTACAGTCTCAGCTGAGAACTGTTTAGATTTGAATGAATCCCATTTCAGAGTAATTTGGATTGGTGGGTCCTCTGGAGGCCGCTGGTCCAGTCCCCTGCTCCAGACCAGTCAAGGTCAGGGCTGTGCTACACAGCTCAGGGTCTCAACTGGTCACCTGTGCCAACGTTTCAGCACTCTCACGGTGAAGGTGTTTTGCCTTACAGGTAGTTGGGATTTCCCTTCAGCCAACTTGTACAGATTGCCCTCTGTCCTTCACTTTGCAAATAGGGAGAGTCTGGCTCCATCTTCTCACAACCACCCATTAGTAGCTGAGAACAGCCAGTGGATCCCCTCTACCCTCCAGTGGCCACTCTCCATGCAGAGTAAGCCCAACACTCAGCCTTCCAGGCATCCTGGCTGCTCTCCACTGTACTTGCCCCAGTTTGTCATTATCACTCTTGTACTGGGGAGACCCCCACCACACACAGCCCTTGGCTTTACTGTTTTTTTGTCTGTTTGTTTGTATAAATGACTTTTCAGAGCTATTGGCATTTTATTTTCCTTACCTTGGACATTTAGGAGTGGACGTGTTTGTGCAACCAATACTGAAATGAGGGTTTTGGATTGTCCCTGGCAATTTATTGAAATTGCACTTTTGAAATGCTATCAAGTACTGTGGGCTCACACAACATGCAACCTTCCATCCAGACATATCTGCACTAGAAACCCTTCTGAAAAGGATCCTAGACTGATCACCAAACCTCAAACCCTGAATAAGGGAGAAAAAAGCAGCAACAGGGTTCCTCAGGCTGCCACTATTTTAGGGTGTTACTTCACACCTTGAAATGAACCTAAGGACAAGCAGGTTCAGGTACGATAAGATCCAGCCTCTCTCTAATCCTAGTATCTGATCTAATCCTAGACCCTGATTACACAAGTAGGCTGAAACACAGAGTTGTGCAGCCAAGCTTGGGTCCCTGCAGGACTGTTGGTATAAGAGTGTCTCTTCCCACAGCATGTTGTGAGGTTGAATTAGAAGCCCATGCTCTCCTGCAAAACCCATGTCTCCTTGTGACAGCACCGCCATTGCCTTGCTGGCAGCCTCCTCACTGCCCTTTATTGCTTATGCCATTTTATTTTTTTTTGGCAGAAACCAAACACCTAGCTCATGAGCGAGAACAGGGAAGGTGCCTGGTGGCATTAGTGTCCAGGTGTGCCTCTTGGAGCTGTGTGGGACAGCAAGACACCCTCCTGCACAGCTGGTGCTGCTGCCTGGAGCCTTCAGTGTCCCAAGCAAACACACAGCCTGAGATGGGCAACTCCAAACTATTTGCTTCATGCTGCTGTGGCTACAAGGAACAACCAGCCAGGGAGATGTGGGTCAGCACATCCCACCCTGCCAGCCCAAGCCAGCCAGGCCGTGATCCGGAATCCCCAACACCCATGGTGCCAGACCTCCCCAGGAAGCAGGTGGATACGGTGCGCTATCCCAAGTCAGCCTGATTTCCTCAACTTTGCCCTTGCCCGCACCAGCAAGGTCCTGGCCTGTTCCCAGTTCACCCTGGAGTGTTCATCTTGTTCTCTGACCGCTTTCTCACAGCTCCAGCCTGGCAGACAGAACAGCCGGGGCACAAGGTCCACCGCTCCTCCCGGCCACGGGAACAGGCTAAAATGGTGGGAAATGCCCTGCAGAGACCCGAAACGGGCTGAACGGGCTAAACGGCGGGAAATGCCCTGCACAGACCTGAAAACCCCACCCCGGGCCCCACCGCCTCAGCCCGCCCCCGTCGCTTACCTCACCCGCGGAGGGCCGGGGATATGGTCGTACTTGGCGTGGATCCATTTCACGTAGCAGCAGAACAGGCCGAAGGCCAGCAGGGAGAGGGCCAGCAGGAGCCCCGCCGCGGCCCACAACCCCTCCATCGCCCGCGGGCGGCCGCCTGACAGCGCCGACCCCTCCCCAGGCAGCGGGGACGGGCCGGGGCGGGGCGGAGCGGCAGAGTCCCCGGCTGCGGGGAGGGCCAGGCCGGGGCGGAACGACGGAGTCCCCGGCTATGAGGGCTGGGCCGAAGTACAGAGTTCCCGGCTGTGGGGAGGGCCATGGCCGGGCCGGCCCCATTAAAGAGCCTGGCGGCAGCGAGACGAACGGAAGGGAGGCGAGTGTGGGCTGAGGGGGAAGGCCGCCTGCAGGCCCGAGTATACCCACACGGGGTGACTCCCTGGAAGGGACTTTTAAAGGCCACCTAGTCTAACTCCCCTGCAATCAGCAGCGACATCTTCAAATAGATCAGGTTGCTCAGAGCCCCCTCGGAACCTGACCTGGAATTTCCAGGGATGGGGCATCTACCACTAACCTGGGCAACCTGGGCCAGTGTTTCACCACCCTCAGTATTATTCCTTATATCTAGTCTGAATCTTCCCTCTTTTACAGAATCGCAGAATATTCATGGTTGGAAGGTTGTGCATGGTTGGAAGGGACCTTTGAGATCATCGAGTCCAACCACAAAAAAAATCAAAACGAAACAAAAACACCCACCCACACCACACCCACCCACAGACAGACAAAACCCAACGATCTCGAGCATGCCCTGAAGTGCCGTGTCTACACATCTCTTAAATACCTCTAGGTATGGCGTCTCCACCACCTCCCTGTGCAGGCTGTTCCAGTGACTGACCACTCTCTCAATAAATATCTAATCTAAATCTCCCTTGCCGCAACTTCAGATCATTTCCTCTGGTCTTGTCATTATTCACTTGGGAAAAAAGGCCAACACCCACCTCTCTACACCCTCCTTTCAGGTAGTTGTAGAGGGCAATGAGGTCCCCCCTCAGGCTTCTCCAATCTAAATATGTCCAGTTCCCTCAGCCTCTCTTCATATGATTTGTTCTCTAGACCCCTCACCAGCTTGGTGGCTCTCCTCTGGACACGTTCCAGCAGCTCAATGTCCTTCCTGTACTGAGCGGTCCAGAACTGCACACAGGACTCAAGGTGAGACCTCACCAGTGACAAGTACAAAGGCACCATCACTGCCATGCTCCTGCTGGCCATGCTGTTCCTGATATAGGCCAGGGTGTCATTGTCCTTCTTGGCTTTAAAGCGATTACTCCTTGTCCTATTGCAACAGGCCCTGCTAAAAAGTCTGTCCCCATCTCTCCTGTAGGTGCCCTTTAAGTACTGAAAGGCTGCTACAAGGTCTCCCTGGAGCTTTCTCTTCTCCTGGCTGAACAACCCCCACTCAGCCTGTCCTCACAGGAGAGGTGCTCCAGCCCTCTGATCATCTTTGTGTCCCTCCTGTGTTTTTGCTCCAACAGGTCCATTTCCTTCTTATATTGAGGGTCCCAAGCTGGACCCCACTCCATGTCTGGTCTGAGGGGCAGAATTGCCTCCCTTGACCTACTGGCCACACTTTTTTTGATGCAGCCCAGGATATGGTTGTCTTTCTGGGCTGTGAGTGCACATTGCCAACTCACATCCAGCTTTTCACCCGCCAGTCCCCCCAAGTCTTTCTCAGCAGGGCTGCTCTCAATCCCTTCATGCTCCAGCCCATATTGGTACTAGGGGTTGCCCAAACCCAGGTGCAGTACCCTGCACTTGACTTTGTTGAAGCTCATGAGGTTCACATGTGCCCATGACTTGAGTTTGTCCAGGTCCCTCTGGATGGCATCCTGTCCTTCAGGCATGTCAACTGCACCACTCAGCTTGGAGTTGTTGTATATTTGTGTGTCTGTGTGTGTGTGCGCTTAACTTCCTCACTGGAAGTGGTGCTTTGCAGAAGTCTGTGAGGAGATCAGGAAGGGTGCTGCACTCTCATGTGTTTATTTACAGAAGTGCTTTAAGTAAGACTCATTGCTAAAGGCTCTTAGACAAACTAAGCCATCACAGGACAAAGAGGGCGGATGCTCTTTCTTGACTTTTAACTGTTTAAATCATAAGAGGCAAAGGGAATATACTGTTGATGCCTGTAGGAGTCAGTAGGTGAGGATTTTCAGAGCAGTCTGCTTGGGGGCCAGTGTTACACAACGTAGTCATTCATCATCCAGTCAAGAAAATTGAAGAGATGATACAGTTTTATTCAAAATAGGCCACCTAAAGCTGATTGCAATGAATTGCATAAGGATCACAGGACACAAGAGACCAAGCCATAAAATGGTGGAAATTAATTTCTGGTAAATGAAAAGTAATGCATGGGGAAAGATAAATGGTGTATATACATCCAACCCAGTGATATATATTCAGTGGTGGCACCTGTTCAGGAAAACATCAGCTTAATGTTCTGTATGGACAGAGTTTGAAAGAAGAGAAGCAAGCAGTGATTAGAAATGGGAGTGTGAGCAAAACAAGATGCCTGACTGTATTACTATATAGAGTACTCTATAAATCTGGAGCACACCCACTGTGTACAAATGCTACACGTGCTCTTCTTCCCAGCTCAGCTGAGGTGTAGAAACAGAGACAGAAGAGATTTAGCCTCTAAACTGGAAAAGGGATGACTGAGGGAGGTTATGACAGGGGCCTGGAAATAGATTGACTCATGAGAAGTCATGGGAGATGGATCAAGGAGCTGTCACTGGTCTCAGCAGGAGCTCAGAGCTCTGAGGAATCCTGGGAGGAATGGCAAGAACCCAAATGGCTTAAGTAGACCCCCTGGATGGCTTGAGCTCAAAGAATCCACAAAACTCCCACTGCATCCTCTTGTCTTCCCATCCTGCCCTCAGCCCACCAGCCTCTTTATCCCTGCAACACCCTCCAGTCTCCTATGAACCCCCCTTGTTCCTCCCTCCTCTAAGTCCTGCTGCCTGCACCTGAGGCCCATTCCCGTGCTGCAGCCCCTGACAGCGGGATCCCATGCCCAGTCCATCCCTTTGAAAGTTGCTCTTGCATGCAGAGTGGCAGACAATCATAGAATCATAGAATCACAGAATGATTAGAGTTGGAAGGGACCTTAGAGGTCATCCAGTTCCAACTCCCCTGCCATGGGCAGGGACACCTCCCACCAGACCAGGTTGCTCAAAGCCCCATCCAGCCTGGCCTTAAACACCTCCAGGGATGGAGCATCCACAACTTCCCCGAGAAACCTGTTCCAGTGCCTCACAACTCTCACAGTAAAGAATTTCTTCCTGGTATCTGATCTAAATCTCCCCTCTTCCAATTTAAAACCACTACCCCTTGTCCTGTCACTACACTTCCCGACAGAGTCCCTCTCCGGCTCTCCTGTAGGCTCCCTTCAGATATTGGTAGGTTGCTATGAGGTCCCACCAGAGCCTTCTCTTCTTCAGGCTGAACAACCCCAGCTCTCTCTGTCTTCACAGGGGAGGTGCTCCATGCCTCTGGTCATCTTCGTGGCCCTCCGCCATCCTCTCTGCAATCCCTATGGCTCTGACTGCAGCAGAAGGAGAAGCAGGACACCCTGTTGCCCTTTAAAGAAAAGCAGCACACCACTTACCTGTCAGGCTTTCACAAGACAACTCCATTCATGCACTGTTTCTCCGTACAAGCTGTACTCAACCAGCTGGAGACAGGATACTGTACCTGGATTTTTATCATGCCTGTTTTGCTGCCTGTGGGTCTCTGCCATTTCCCAGCACCATGTAAAGCTGCTGCAGGAGTTTTCATCCCCAACATTTCCAATGGGGTGCCTTCCCCCTGCTCCCCTCCCACAGCAGCTTCCATATGGCTGTACCTCTCCACAGCAGGAGGGAGAGGATGTAGCTCATGGCACCCCCTGTTTTTGTCCATCTGGTGCAGCAATCTTCTGCCAGGCATCTCCAAGGGTCAGCTTGCTTCACTTCCCAAATGGAAGTAATGACTATGCTAAAAGGCCACAATCTGCAGGTTTTCCTTGGTTTTCCTGTGTCATTCCTGCTTGCGTTTGAGACTAGCAGATCAGAGAGAGCAGCGAAAGGCTATCATAAAAAAACCAACAGCACATGCTGGTGCAAGGTGGGAGACTTGTATCTCTTTTTTATTTTTGTTCCAAACTGTAAATAATTTCAACTGGGCTGTTAGTGACAGAGGGACAGCAGAGAGTCAATAGTGAAGGGGAATTTAAGGAGTACCTGTAGCAGCTGGGGCTCTGTGTGTTATTTTTGCTGCTTTTCTGCATGGATGCCCGTGTATCTGTCACTGGCAACTTAGAAGCCAACACCTATTGGTCAACTTCAACTAACTTTGCCATGGAAACATAGATCACAAAATGTTCGAAAGCCAGGCAGATGAAAGGCATTGCACTGGCTTTGTAGTGTGAGCGAGGCTAAAGAAAGATGTGGTATTGCAGACCTTAAAGGATCACAGGAATTTTCTTTTGAAGTCCCCAGGAACCAGCAGCTCTCCTGGAAGACATGACTGAAGCCTGCCTGCATTTGGGTTTCTTGTCCTGGACAGGGCAGGAGTTGGGTGCCATCAGCCCAGGAGGTCCTGGGAGGACAGAAGGATCAGAGACTCATCATAAAACTGTGGAAGCCTGTCAGGAGCTCCTGGGTTTTTCCTTTTGGGTGACCACCATGCTCAGTGGAGGGGAGGAAGAATACCTGAGGTGTGCTATGACAACAAATGCACCTGATCACTTCATCCATGGACTTCCAGCTGTGGGTGGGCAGGGCTGCTCCACCAGGCACACTTGGTGGCCAACATTGCTCTTCTGGCTTCACACTGCATTGCAGAAGAGTTTGATGGTAATGCCACGGTATGATCCCCAGGGAAACACTGACTTGTGGTAACAGTCAAATGGTGGAAAACATAAAAACAGAAGTCTTCGGCTGTCAGTACACTGGAGGAAAAACTGGTTGTATTTTTTTAAAACATTGTCTGGCTTTCTGTTACATTTAATCTTAACATTGATTTTTCTTGAACTCGTAGTTCCTTCTTTGACTTGAAATAATTGCAGCAACCCTGGAATAATTTTCCCCTCTGTTTTAGGTACACATACTTTCACACAGATATTTTTTTTTAATCTAGAAAGTACGTTGATGTTATATTCTCAAAGACCAATAATATTCTCAAACTAGTGTTTCTATTTCTCTAAATTGACAGTAGATTTTTTTTTTTTGCCTGTTAAGGTTGCGATTTTATAATCTTTTGTTTTCAGAAAAGAAAAGCTGCCACTCCTTCCCATTTGGCCAGGCAATATACATCACTGTCCCGTGATATGAATACTAATCACTGGGAAAGGTATAGCTAAGAATAGCATCATCCAGAGTGCTTAAAAACTAAAGCTAACTAATGAAGTCACGTCTTTAAAGGCACTCAATGAACTTCCTGATGAAACATTGATTTTCTGAGTTTGTTTTTTTTTCAGCATACTTCAAGAATAGATCATAACTCGCCGTAAGGTATTATTTCATTTGAAAGCACTCTCAGAATAATTCCCATGGAAAATTCCTACTTGTACCTTGTTTGTGAGCAGCTTGAGGGAGGCAATAAAATATTTGCCATTTTATACATTGTGATGGGATAGAGAGGCCATGTAACATAGTGCCCATCCCTGTCTAGAACAGGCAAGCTCTCAGAATACAGCTTCTCATGCAGATGTAATTATCAGCTGGTAGCACCCCTTCGCTAAGTATTCAGGCTGGGTAGATTGCAAAAATTGCCTTATATTTCAGGCTTTAAAGATAAGCTGTAATAAAACCTTTTGTTTGTATTCTAAGGAGCTTTAATAACAGCTTTTGTTGTATTCTAATGTGTCTCTATACCCTCGAGTGAAGGGCTTGTTTATGATCTGCCTGGGAGCCACACACTGCCCTCAGAAGGAAGGAGTGCAGGCTTGGGCATGCTCAACTTCCCTGTCTGTCACCTTTCTGCTGGGGACTGAACTGCCATCGCGTGGACATTTTACCAACTTGCACATTCCCATAAACACAAGGGAGACTTGGGAACCGAACAGAAGAGCAGAGCTGGGAACCATTAGTTGGTGTGAAGTTACAGGGCGGATTCGAAATAATGATGTGACATAGGGTTAAGTTCAAACTCCTGCTCTCTTTCGCTTGGTTTTTTTTTGTGGCTATTTAGGGTTGAAAACATTTACTGCTCTATCTTGAGAGGTCCAGCATCATATAAGCTGTAAGTGAGGACAGCAAGGAGATGGCACAGCATAAGCATCTCTGGGAAATGCCTTCTGCAGCACGCAGTTAGCCAGAGGGTTGGGTATCCTGGGGCAGCTGAATTTACCAATAAAATACATCTCTAAATAAAGAGCTTTTAATTTTATAGTTAAATGTCTCCATCTGTTATGTGCTACTGGTTAAGTGCAGATGGTGATTAAATTAGTACCTTTCCTGGAGAATTTACAGTCTAAAACTTCAGCTCTCTGCCTAAGCCTCCATACGGAACTAGTGGGGGTCTGGGGCTACGTGAGCACTGCACTTCATCCACCTCCAGCAGAAATTCAAACTTCACGTCTGGTTTTACTGGGCTTGTCCTCCTTTCCTGGGCAGAAACACTGTCCGGGTGGAATCTGAGGACTTCAGTCCATCTGCCTGGCCCTGACAGCTCTGCCAGAGTTGAGCAATCCCACAGGAAGCACTGATGAGGTGCTTATCCATGAAGGCTTGAGGATTCAGCCGTGTCCAAGACATGGGGTCCCTAACGCATTATGCAGACATTATGCAGGGGTGCAGATTTTGTAAATGGGCTGTGAAGCTGAACATTTTGTTTATCTAAAGACAAATAATGTTCATTGTACACAGTGTGCCTTCACCTTCCTCCATTTGATCATCTCACATAGTCCCTATGTTGTGTCAAATAATAATTTGCTTTTAACAGTGCAAAAGATAAAGTTTTCTGCTCCAAGGATTGGAACATTCAGGTCAGAAAATGTATATCCTTAAGCTTTCTAGTTGTTTGATTGCAGCTCAGCCTACTATTGAATCTACTGTAGCCTGAGAGTTCGGATAGATTCGTATTTTGTGTATTTTTGAACCCAGGATACAAAGCGATTCCAATGATTGTTTGGCTCAGAGCAGCACCGAGTGAAAAAAGTGAAAAATATAACCAGATTTCAAAATAGTCATTGAAGTACACTTCCAAACCCCAAGTTTGAGGTTGGATCTTCTGATGGCCAAGTAAGACTATCTGATTTTCCTGTGTTGGGTTTTTTTTTTCCTATCCACATGACTTTTTTTATTCCTTAAAGATAGCATCCCTATTTACCACATTATTGTTAAGGAATGATTACTGTTTCCATTGTAGCTGCTTTTCTGACTACATTAAGACATTGCTCAAGGCAGCTCTATAGCTGCACCTATGCCCCAGAGTAAAGTCTAGGCATGAAAACCTCAGGAAAGTCATTACAAGGCATCAAGGTATTGATGCATGTCAGATGGGTTTGAGGTCTTATTTATTTAACAGAGGAAAAGCTATGAATTCTTAAAACTTCAATTTTGAATGCAGTTATTAGTTTTCAAACGATGCTTACATCTCTTTTCATGTAAAATGTGCTTATGTCTGAAAATAGCTAAGGGATCCAATGCATCTCACGTGCCAAGTTGGCCTTTTAAAGGGGTCTATTGGCATTTTTCAGAGAGGAAAAGCAGGCTTGGATATTGATACGTTGTGACTGGTTTTCTCCTCTGCACTTCTGAGCTTCTGTGTTCACCATAACCAAAAGGTTTGAGACTGAGCTCATGCCCAGCAGGATGGATTCACCCTGAGATCCGCCCCGTACAACCGTATCAACACTAACAGGTTAAAGAAGAGGCAGGTTCTGCTCTGTGCAGTCCTGGAAGGGTTTTGCTGGGTTTGGGCTGCACTGCACAAGCTGCTCCTTGGACCATGCTGAGGCCCAACCCATAGATGCCAACTGCTGAGAGGCTGGGGGATGGCTGGTAGGGGAGGTGAAGGCAGGAGAAACACCGTGGCAGCATGTGAAGTTGAGCCCCCAGGCTCATCCCTGCACCTGGTGCCAGCGTCACCCACAGTGCCACCACTTGAGCTTTCTGAACTTGAGTCATGGCCTCAGTATGATTTAATTATAGGCTGCTGTGCTCAGTAATGTGATATATGTGCCTCATGCTATTCATACCCTGCAACCTGACACAGAGAAGCTGGGCAGAGCCCAAGCTCTGGGATTGTGGGAGATGTCCTCATGGTGTGTTCCTTCCAGGGCTCTGCACCCAGAGGGTTTTGCCAGCATTGGAGTGAGCTGCAACACCTTATTTCCCTATCTCTCCATTGCTTTGGCAACGAGCTCTGACATTTTTTTCCAGCTACTCATGGGAGAATTTGTCTATTGGATGCCTTTGAAAGTACATGATGAGTTCAAATGATTTTGGCCTGAAGATAATGTCTATACCACAGAGTGTAACACAGGCTCAGGCTGGCTGCTGGGTACCAACAACGGAAGTGAAAAAAACTCCTGAGCTCTGCACAGAGCCACTCTGTCTTGGAGGCAGAGAAAAAGAGGCAGCAAGGCTGGGTCTACTCTTCCCATAGAGATACGCTGGGTCCTCCATGTGATACAGGTGGGCTAACATAAGGAAAGGAAAAGCGTGTAAGGAAAATGCAGGTGTTGCAGTCTCAGTCACAGGAGTAGATCAGGAGAGAAGGCAATAAACCATGTTGCTACTAGAGAAAAGTCTGGGACTGCCACATAACACGGGCAGAAGAGCAGCTGCAGTGTAGCAACCAGCATTATTCTGGGATATTTTAAGACCTTTATCCTGAATCAGCATCCAGGTGATATTCTGGCATGTTCAAATGTAGCAGAAGGACTTACCAGTTTATCTAAAGCTCAATTTGTGTGATGTCCTGGTATATAAATGCACTCTTGAATTAAGAAAACCACTATCAATAAGAATCCTATTAAACAGCAGATGATAGATCAGGTATTTAAATGTGCACGTACTTCTGTGCTTTGAATAGTGCAGGCTCATTATTTAATTACCAGGGAACTAGACTGACAAATACCAGGATTTAGAGCAGATATGTTTTAAGCTTGGAAGGGCCCACGATGGTCAGAATTATCTCCCCAGCATTGTAAGGCACAGACATGCTCACACATCCACGCGTCTTGAGCTGGCACACACCTACCCATGCACGCTTTTCCCACTCCGTGTAGGTTAGGAGAAAGGATAAGGGGGGGGAAACTTATTTGCAAGTCTTCTCTCTTCCTCTGCTGATAAATATTTCCCCCATGAAGGCAGTGGGACCACCGTAACGCCGGCAGCCAACACTGGGGGTGTATGGCTCTGTGTTTGCCATCACCAAGCCATGGCACATCTCGCTCCTGCTGGAGCTGTGTACATGGAGCTACATGGCTGCTCCTGGGGGCTGGTTTCCATATGCCTTTAGCTGGCACCAGAGACCACCTGCCACCCAGTGCCTGGCAGGTGGGGGTTGGTGGCAGTCACCACCAGCAATATGCAACATGGAGGCAGCCTCTGCTTAGGCTCAGGAGGTTCAAACGGGGTGAAGCAGAATAGGGTAACCAATAGTTAAATCAGAAAAAGAATACTTAAGTACCTGGAAAATGATGGTGAAATTTCTGTCTAATTGGTCTGTGGCAGAAATCCTGAATCATCTGCATTCCTTTAGAGTAACTTTTGTTATACAGGCCTTTTTTTCTACCAAGGTTCTTAAAATCTCGCAGCTAGAGGTAGCTGCAATTTGGCTAAGGAGCCAAAAGAAGTGGAAGAGGAATTTGGAAGAAGAAAGATTTTATCTCCGCTTTCCGCTTTCTTCCAGTCTTCTAGTCCCACCAGCTCAACAGATGCCAACTCTTTGAACAGAAGAATTTACAAAGGACTCTCTTGTTCCCTGGATTTTTTCATGTGCCTGAAGTGAATTTAAGTGTACTTTAAACAAATGCATTGGCACCTTCACCGCAGTGGGAAAAGCCTAATGACACTCTGGTTCCTGATGGTATTTCTGGTTTTCCAATGAAATCAGACTAGCGTTTTGCAAAAGGCACTTTAGACTTCTCCCCTTTATACTGAATAAGGACTAAGGAGACAGTGCTACTTTTTGATCATCTGCTTTTGTATAGTATTCTTTAATATCAAAAAGTATTTAATAGGCATATCAGAAAGTTCAGGAAAAATATTTAAAACAAATTCATTTACTATATACATCAATGATTAAAAGGCTTAAAGTGACACTTCAGCCTTAAATTGGGCTAAGTAAGACCTTTAGATACAAGATTTTGTGAACTATTCTGGATGCACTAGTCATTTTACACTTGTTTCATTTTGTCTTTCTTATGTTCTTGTGGGAGCAGCAAGATAAAACTTACCCTGATTACATTGGGAAAAAAAAATAAGCAGACAAAATGCTATCAAATGCAGAGAGACCACAAGAGAGAACATCTGTCTCCAATCAGCACTCAGGTGAAAAACACATTTCAGACAAAATGAGTTCTGTGGGTTTTTTAATATCCTTTAAAAAGGGGTAAGTATTACAAGATTATTGCCCCAGTACATTACCTCTTGTCTAGTCATTCACACCTGGAAGAACTGAATGCAAAAACACCTGGCTTCACAGTATTTGGGAAAGTGGAGAAACTAGTACAAAGTATCTTCAGGGTTAAGCTGAATAGCAATCCTGTTCACATAAAAGAGGCCAAATTTTCTTTTCACTTAGACTAGTGCAAGCTGCAGAAGTGTTTTCCAGATGGTATGCTATGACTTTTTCTAATTTACCTGACTGTGGCTTGGACACAGTTATCTTCGAGAACGTACAGGCTTATACCAATACAAAGCATTACAGAAGAATAATTTTCCTTTAAACAAGTGCACGGAGAGTTAACCAGAAATTCTACTTTTGCATTCAGCAAAGAAAGGCACAGATTTGTGCATAGTTAGAAACCACCACTGAGAGCTGCAGGTGGTAAAGCAAGCCAGACAACGCAAACACCTCCAGAAGTAAGAGTGAAACGTGGTCATTCGGGAAGTTATTTTTCGGCAAACCAGTGTGAAGCATGGCTGGGAAGGTTCTATTTCAAAGACAAAAGGGCAACAGGATGCATCTTTTCTTCTGTAATTGCTGATGTTTGGGGTTTTCTTCGTATTAAAAAAAAACCCATCCAAAGGCAGTCCTTGCCTCACATACTCACATCACTGCTTCATTTTACTTTTTCTTTCCCTCCAGTGCAGATGGATGGGGATGAACACGAAGAAAACAGCGACATCCCTTCCAACAGAGACAGCATCCTCAAGGCAGAGCTCACCCTCCTCAATACTGACTGGTTTAGAGGGTCGGGCAAGAAGATGACATGCTCCGAGTCCCTCAGCTGCTCTGTCACCAGTCTGCCACCTCCTCCCGGCTGCACACCACGCCAGCATCCTCCTCGTGGGAGCAGTTGTGCGTGCCAATGTCGGCGTGGTCACACTCCAGCAGTGTCTTCTCCTGCCCGGAGCACTGGACATCATCCAGGAGAATGCGGAGAGAAGTCCCTTCCCCAAATTCTGCCTTCTTGCTGGCCCGCACCACATAGGGGAAGCCCAGCTGGCGGCACACCACGGCAGCAGCAGGTGAGCTCCAGCCATCATCACACACCGTGCCCCACTCGCCGTTGATGTAAACCTCCACCCGGCCCCGGCTCCGGCCACGGCCCCGCTCCTCCATCAGCCTCACGTCACCATTTCGCGGTGATGGGGCCGTGCTGGGGGGTTTCTTCTTCCTGCGCTGCCCCCTCCTTTCTCCCCCCTTCCTGGGCTTGGGGGTCCTGCCGCTTGGTGCTGGTGTGGTGGGTGTCCTGCTTCGGTTCCCTGGTGGCGGTGGGACTTGGTCTATCCAGTCCACAGCTGGTGCGTGGAAGGTGTCAGGGTCTCGCCTGCCTCCCTGTGGGACCTCAGTGGTGGCCTTCAGCCGGGGACGCGGTGCTGGTGTATTCACAATAAGCTCTGTTGCGGGAAGATCCCAGAAAAACACAAATGTTTTCCTTAAAGACACTACTTAAAGACAACTACATGAAACCAGTACTGATTTTTGACTTATTTAACTTGTTTCTTGGAATCTGCTTCCTTGACCCTGTTGAGAAGTGACGCCGCTCTTGGCGAGCCACTATTTCCTCAGCGAAAAATGTCGGCCGCTTTTAGTTAGCAGAGAGGACTGGCAGGGCTTAATGCCAACTAATAAGCATCTCCCAAGAAGGAAACTCCAAGCTGTTTACTGGCAAAGCCTCAGCCCGGCCATTAAAGGGTGGGCGCTGGAGTTTCAGAGTCAGAAGAGGAGTTCCCTGCTATACCCTTCTCCCCTGCTGAAAGCATTTTAAAGACAGGCACTATTTCTGGTCTTCTCTTCATTACTAATGATTGGATCGTTACCAGAGAGAGCCCCGGCCTCCCCACTGGGTCAGATGCTTTATTCAGAGGAACTGAAATCAGGAACATTCAAAATCAATTCTCTCTGGCAACTGGAATGTGCAAAAAGGAACGGAGTTGCCAGGACAACACATAAAACAGGATTTGGGGTTGGGTTTTTTCTTCCTTGTGAAAAAAAAATATAAAAGAGCCTTGAACTCTGAAGAGCTGAAAATTCTTTGCTGTCACAGTTTCCAGGCATTACTGGACTTGCTTATTCACATGTGCTCTATTTTTAGCCTAAAAATAAGTTTTAGCTTGTCAGAAGGAAGCAATTCAGAATTACTCAGAATAACTATTTACTGAGCTGGGACGGTGTCACACACATTTGCAAAGACATCATGACTTTTTGAATTATATCCTAGACTTATCCATTCTCATTCATCATTTGCTTTGTAGTACAGAGACAAAGAAAAATATGACTGTTTTATTTGCGCTTAATTGCTATTGCCCCCAAAAGACAAACGCTTGCAGCTGTTATTTCCAAATAACACATGTTGGAAAGGAATTGTATCTGTGGCGCGAAAATGTTTCCCTTCTTTGGAAGTTCTGAAGGCAAGACACCAAAGTGAAAGCCTTACCTGTGCACACCTCAGTTGCTGGAGCCTGATCTGGCAAAGCACTTAAAAATCCTGGAAGTCATATAATGATACGTAGGACTGCATGAAAGCTAATGGTCACCCGGGAGTGCCTTTCACCTCACTGAATCAAGTTGTTATTATATATAACTCTTCGTCAAGCCATTTATTACATACACTTCCAAGAATTACACTCATCCAGCTAACGCAATCCACGGGCCTTGGCGATTCTGTTACGTTCACACTAAACACTAAGCAAAAAACCAAAGCATTTACAGCTACGCACCCTGTTTGCGTGCTTCTGAGTCAAAATCTGCACGCTTGGTTTTCACCTACACGTGAATTTAGTTCTTGAGACACTTAATAGAATCTGTCCTGCTGTTTCTACATTTTATTTTACAGTGAAAACTGCCTTGCAAACAAATCCAGAAGATTTAGTGATATGTGCAGTTTAAAAATCTGAACTTTGGGTTTGGCTAGAGAACAACGCACACACAGAAACAGAGACAAAGCTGGTTGAACACAACCCAAGTTAGTAATATTTGGAAAATATGTGGACAGCTTGCAAAGGAGGAACTTTCTGAAGATGCTAACATCTTCAGATGGCATGCCAACAGTTAATAATTAGCCTTAGATCTTGTTCCACCTTAAAGACTCATTGCAAGGTGCTGAGTGCCCTCATTCCTCCCTGAAGGAAAAGCTGTAGGAACTGTCAATGACTCAAATGCACTGTAACATGATTCATGTAATCAAAAGTTAAATAAAAGGGTTCTGACCTTACAGATCTTATAGTAATAATAACTTGATGACAAAGTTGTTAGACTGCTGCCTAGCTACTTATATGCGTAAACAAAATGCACAGGGGAAAAGAAAGGCGATGCTGCCTAATCGAATGTTGAGATCCTAAGAACATATTTAGGGGTCTGGGTTTAACATAAATAGTTAGTACTTGGCTTGCTGCGGGTTCATCTACATCACTGACTACTCCAGCTTTAGCAGTACAATACTTCATTCAGTATGAAGCAATCAAAAAGCCCCGAAGGAAACATTTGGGTAAGCCAAAAGTTCATCTGAATGGCAGATTCTTTTGGGAGCATTTTCTCATCCCACATTCTCTCACTTACAATGAGAGACTATGAGAGACTAACTCATAACTAACAATGACTCAGCCCTCACCTCGCTCAATGAGCTATTGCCCAACTCTTTAGCCATCGCATCCTTCAGCTCCTGAAGTGCTCCTCACTACCTGAAGGCACTGCAAAAAAAAATCACTTATCGCTGAAAAGCATCATTGAGCACAGGTTCTCAGTACAGGGAAACCAAGCTGGTAGTAATGAAACAGCTACAATATAGCACAGGAAAAGTAAAATGTACAGGGACAGAAACTACATAGAAAATATCACACTGCTGGGAAAGGGGAAATACCTTATGCCTTACTTGAACCAATTCTTCAGGTCCAAAACAGCTGTTAAGAATTAATTTTGAGGATACTCTGATGAGTAAAGTTCTGGGTGGTCTCCATGCAGGAAGAGAGAGTGTGAGCCTGGAGTTTATATTTACTGCCAGATAACATGCACCAATAATAAACAGCAGCACTGACACTTACTCTCCTTTGGCACAAAGGGGATGCGCTTGCTCTTTACTTTCACCGACGACGGCTCAACTCGGCATTTTCCTGGTGGTGCTCTCCTGTGAAAAAAGGGACACACACAGCACACAATTACTTCCTTTCCCCTGGCAGTAATATCTTACAGTGGAAAACATAATTAAACAATCACATATCTCCACTCATCAAAGTCCAAATATTCACCAGGCAGTGGAGTCCTCTGCCTCTGTTTTCACTTGCCATTGCTGAATCCATTAAATAGAACATTGGTAGGTTCAAGCGTTACAGAAAGAAATTAATCAAACTGAAAATAAAAATCACAAAACTAGACAGTGTGTTGAACATCTGACATAAAGATCATGTGTACACAAGTTTTCATGCTGTCTTCAGAGAAGCAAAAACAACACACTCTCATTTATATATGAAGCCCAAACAAAAGACTAACCGCTACGAAAGCGGCACCAAAAATGCCTCAGTTTCAAACAAGAGCTCTCAGTGTCTCCTATAGAGGCTTCCTCTTAGTATGATGCGGTTTTTTGACACAAATTTCTTTGCCATGGAGGTCATGTCATGCCTGAGAAGTTGTATCAACAGCCTTCTTCAGAGGTTTTCAAGCTGGTTCAAAAATGCATGATGTTTGCATTTGGAGAGTGTAACTCCTTCGTAGTTAGGACTGTTTGCATTTGTGTGTCTGTGGAAGGCAAAGAACTCCCTTCTCAACTACTGCCATAGGAAGTATGGCAGAAAATTTATGAATTTTCCTGAGTTCTTTCTTATTCATATTCCTGTACCCGACATCCTAGAGAGACTTCTTTTTAAACTTAAACTTACGACTTTCTTTTGACTTCTGATTTTTTTATTTTTGCAAAGCTTGCGTAATACCAGCCTCTCAATACACAGTTTACAGGAACTCTTCTGCTGTGGTAGATAATGGAAAATGCTCCTGACAGAGGAGAGTCGGAGGAAAATAGGCGGCAGCTCTGGAGGCTGTTTAACTTTGGGGTCTGCTTCCAACACAAAACAGAAAAGTGGTTTGGTTTAAAGCGCTCAGAGAGCTAAAGCTGTACATTTAATCCATTTAGAAAAAAAAAAGAAGTTACAAAAGTCCCACTCTACGTGTCTGGCTGAAAGTATTTTGGTGCTTAGCCAATAATAGTAATGCGTAAAAAACAGGAAGATGGAAAAAACAGTTATAAGTCTTCCCATAAAACACAGCTATTCCCTGCCTTGCCTAGTCTGAAGACACATGTACGTGGGATCCAGAAGGTGTAACAATGGCTTTAGTTCCTTGTCTAAGACATTTTCCTCTTTCAAACACAAAAAGCAAGGTGCTTTTTGCCATTCATTTCTGCTTTGCCCAAGAGAGACACGCGGGGTCAGCTTTGGCTCCAGCTGCCTGGGCGCTGCAGATGCAGCCAGCTACAAGGGCAGGAGAGGAGTTGAGAACAAACTTGAGAAAAAACACCTCCTTCTTGTCAGGAATCTAAAGAAACTCTACCTGAGAAAGACAAACCACCCATAAAATACTCTGTAAGCTTTCAGGAACAAATCTCCCAAGCCACGTAGTACCAACAGGCCCCCTAACAAACAAGCTGGTGGTCACCAGGCAGTGTGGACTTTGATGACTGTAGGAGCAAAGCAGATACCCAGCAGGTTGCTCCAGCCATTCCTTAATCAAGCTCTGCAGAAAGGCCCACTACGGGAGAAGAGCTCATCAGTCAGTCAGCATCACCCATCACATCCCCACTTGGACACACGGCATCCCATTTAGGCTTTGCAGCAAGAACATCTCATACCTAGATGTGTCCACCACTTTGTACACCACTCCATGGGGAGCTGTGGCGCTTGGTACGCCGGTAGACATGAAGTAAAGTTCCCCTGGGAAAAAAAAGAAAAACAAACACAGCCATGAAAATTCTCCATGGTGCTTCTGCTCCATACAGCATGAGGGCATTAACTCTGCATCACAGGTCTGAGGGCATCAGGAAGCCTGGGACCAACCTGGAGATTGGGCTACTGGAGGAAGCAAGGCGGGTTTGTGTTTGGGTTTGCAGTGAGAGTTCAGCTGCAGTCCAGTGGCATGAAGCACTCTTGGTGAGTGGGAGCTTTTGCATATTGTCATGAAATATTATTTTGACAAATTTCCACTGCACGTTCGCCTGCCCAGACTTCTGCTGCCCTCTCAGAGTGACCTGCGTCCTTTAACTTCAACTAACACAAACCAGTCAAACCCTGAATTCCCTTTGTCGAAACCAAACGAAAGGGAATTCTCTTCACACTGTCTTCTGGTCTTTTGGATGAAGCACTCCTTTGGGGCGAGTTACAAGATTTTGCTTTCTGTAGCACGCTCACGAAGTGAGATGTACCTCATGAGAAAGGCATTCAGTTTGTCACAGCTCAGTCAGGTCACATGGGTAGGGTTCGACCTTCAGCCAAACATTTTCCATTCACCATTTACTTGATGTCTTTTCTCTTAACTGCATTTCCATCCCTCTCTGTTGTGCAGGGGAGGCTGGGAGAAGCAGTCCCTCCAGCACTCTCCTTTTGCCAGTGCTTGAGTGGTGCAATGAAAAGGGTCGGAGAGAAAAAAATTAATTTGCAATATTTCAAAAAAAAAAAAATATTTCCTGGCCACCCCTGCCTGGTTTCTTCCTTTTTCTGGTGGGATGATCCAAACCAGGGATGGGAAACACCTGGTACTGAGTCCTTCACATCCCACCCCTCTTTCCCTGGAATCAGCAGCCAGAAATACGAATGCACTGGCCACGAAGCACATGTGCCTGGGGTGTCACGCACTGTCACAGGTGTGCCCCACAGCCACAGCACAGTGCCTGGGTGTCCCCGACACATTCAGCTGCCAGGGAATGGGGCTGATGGCTACGTAACGGTCGTGAGCCAAAAAACTTAGGTGTCCCCACCGCATAAACACACCCACGGCACCAGCCAGATTAACATTCATCAGAGCAACAACCCCCAAAACCAAACGCTGCCGTGAAGAAAAGCTTCTTAGAATAAAACTGTGTGATAAACTCGTAAAAAACGAGATTCCCAGCACAGCAAAAAGGTGCAAGAGAAGACTGTTCACTGCAGATAAAGAAAACTCACTGAGCTGCTATCAGCAGATTTATTGCCATTGTAATAAAACAAGCACAAGGCAAGTAATACCTCTGAGAACAGACTCCAGCCCAAATTTCCACCCAGCTCTATTATATTACGCAAAGCACCCATGAAAGGTGCAGGGCAGAAGAAGGGCAGTGGGGTTTCACCCCCCCCTTCACAAACCCTGCCCACAGGCACAGGGCTCCCCCAGGTGCCTGTGGACAGGCTGCAATTAAACAGCTCGATACTGTGCTCGGCAGCCCTCTGCCCTGGCATAAATCTGATTTAAACTAAGTTGTTCTAATTTTAGACTGAGATATCCTCCTCACCACAGCACTGCGGAACAGCTCTACCTTCCATGAACATTAACCATTAAAGAAAATGGATTTTAACTCCAAAAAATGATAAAGTTCTCCAGTCAAACTTTTGAGCTAGTGATGAATTAGGATTATTCGCATTTACGTGATAAAAATTGCATTTATATGATATGCAATGCACAGATGCAACATCCACACCTGACACAACCTGCAGGAAAACCAGACATTTAACAGTTGGGGCATTCTGGAAGTGAGTACTTGCAACCATGAGCCAGGACCTCCCTGCAATGGGGCAGGACACAAGCTCCTGCATTGCTGAGTCGCACACGAAGCTACTTGGCAATGGGACTACCCATCGTGTGGGTCACCTTCTCCCTGTCCCCAGGTGGGGGCTGCAGGCTCTGCAATTCACTGTACCCTTGTATGAACAAAGGGAGCAGCCACCAGCTTTCACCCCAGAACTCTTTATTTCCTCTTTTGCAAATCATGGCAGGTCCCTCCTAGAAAGCAAAATGTCTCCATAAAAAAGCTCCACTGAGACTGCATCCTTCAGTCTTACGCTAGGCAAAATCCCAGCTGGCACTAATAAAATATGGACTTAAGCAGCCTCTTGCCAATGCCTCACTTGAGACATAACATAGGGCTTTCACTCTGCTTCACCCCAAGAGGTGCAAATACTCCATGCCAGGGTAAGCAGGTTCATAATTACTGTTCATTACACCTGCTTTCCTGGATCCATTAATAACGTCAACACCCTTCTTGACCAGCAGAGAGCACAGACTTGCTCTCACTTGGTTATCAGCTTCTCAGCCCCTCAGGGCTTACATTCCCCACACCGTGGCACCTGAGGAAGGAGGTTTCTTTTCTAAGCTATGTTGTACTGTGTCTGTCCCCACACTGTTCCCATCCCTCCTGAGGGTAGGTGTGTGGGCAATAGCACACCCAGTTCCTGCAAGGAACTGCCTGTCCAACTCCCCCTGCAGGCACTGTGCGTCACGCTGACCTCAAAATTAGGGTTGTAACTTTGGTTTGATATGTGGGAGATGCCATACTGAGGGTCGTGCTCTACCTCCCCTCCACCTGCTGCCTCTCTGACCCATGCTCAGGTGTCTGACTCCAAAGAGAAACCAAACCCACACCCCGCAGTGCGATGCAAAGTTGAGAGATTACCTGCTTCATCTTCAGCAAAGGAGATGATGTATTGATAATAGTTATTGATAAGCCCAGGGAACATGCACGTCTGTCCCGTCCCCATGCAGATCTCACTGTATTGCCACGCTCCCGTAGCACGATCCTCCTTCAGAGACATCAGGCGTCTGCAAGGCAAAAGAAGACTTGCACCAAGCAGCCACGGAGATGATTTATGAACATTAATTGAGACACTTGAAAGGATGTTTAATGCTGCCTACCCACATTAGCTAAAATTGGAACTGTAGCTCCTCCAAGAAATGCAAGACTGCTAATATTAAAACACATATATTATACACCCCTGCAACACCTTGTCTTTCAGGGGCAACGCAAGCACAAGAAAAAAATGATATGGGAGGGATTAAGGGATTTCAGACCGGGGGGACCTTGTCAGAGATGCAGAGCACTTGGCTCCACCACAGCTCTGCAGCCCCTCTCCTGTGCCCAGGACCAGGGTATCCCCCCGGGCTGTGTGTGAGACAGGCCCAGGAGATGCAGACACAGCAAAGGCAGAGGCAGCAGGGGAAAAGAAGGCAGTCTTGTGCCTGCCTCATCACAGGTTTGCAGCAGACTCACTGCTGAACAATATTATTATTATTTTTCTTTCCATATCTTCATCGTCTGGAAACATTGCTTTGGTTGCATCTCCTCAACTGCGAGACTGGATGACCATGTGCAGGCAGGTGTAACACTGCTGGAGGACTTTGGCTGGGGGTACAGGTACTTACCCACTCATAAAATCACCAAATATGTACAGGCCATTCAGGTTTGGAGACTCGCAACCCCGGTAGACATAGCCTCCCGTAACAGATTTCCCCATTTTGTGTGGATATGCGTAAATTGGAAGCACATCATCTGTAGGGAAGAAAGATCTATGACTTGCTTTGTTTTTACACATGGGATCATGGAATTGTCAGAGATGGAAGGGACCTCTAGAGATCATCTAGTCCAACTCCCCTGCCGAAGCAGGAACACCTAGAGCACATCACTCAGGACTGCATCCAGGCAAGTCTTGAAGATCTCCAGAGAAGGGGACTCCATGACCTCCCTGGGCAGCCTGTTCCAGGGCTCTGTCACCCTCACCCTAAAGAAGTTTTTCCTCATACTTGAATGGAACTTCCTCTGTTCCAGCTTGAGCCTGTTGCCCCTTGTCCTATCACTGGAAATCACTGAAAAGAGTCTGGCTCCAACATCCTTTGGCCCACCCTTTACATACTTATAAACATACATAAGGTCTCCCCTCAGCCTTCACTTGTCCAGGTTAAAGAGCCCCAGGTCCTTGAGCCTTTCCTCGTAAGGGAGGTGCTTCAATCCCTTAATCATCTTCGTTGTCCTACACTGGACTCTCTCCAGTAGTTCCCTGTCCCTCTTGAACTGGGGGTCCCAGAACTAGATACAGTATTCTAGTTGTGGCCTCATCAGTGCAGAGTAGAGAGGGAGAATGATGCAGAAGAGCTGTTTCTCTAGAGAGTTCCACCTAGAACATAGGCAGGACCTACTGGAACCATCAGATTCCCTTGAGCATCTTCTAATTAAATGAGGTGCCAACGGAGTCATATTTAGTTTGATTTTCACTGTTTCAGACCCATGTTTGACAGAATGTCTAGCTGGCTGTGCTAACCAGGGACGAGGAGCTCAGAGAGCCTGGCTGGCATTTCACTTACAGTATAAGCTAGATCCCTGATCAACCTGAGTGCTTTCTGTCACCCAGACACCTCACTGTTCTCCTGAACCCCTCACCTCCTGCTACAACCCAGCGCTGTTAGTGCTGCGTCTGGCCCATTCCTACCCAGCCTGCATGGTTTTGCTACCGATTTGTGCATTAATCTTTAGAGTCAGTGCACCCATGCAGGAGATGCTGGCCCAATGCAGCTTTGTTTTGGTGGTGAAAGGGAAAGAAGAGATGGATAACTCCAGACTGCGGGCACTGATGAAGAGATATGTCAGGTGTCAACGGGAATAGCTTCTGTTTCTCTGAGACAGGGGAGCTTAACCTGAAAGGGCCATCAAATATTTATAGCATGGCATGAACAAGATGTATTTCTGGCACATTCATTGCAAAATGCAAGTTAAAACACAAGACAGAAGGAAAATAGAGGAAAATGCCCTTATTTTGATGGTCTCCATTGGATACTTCCTCCCTTTCATTTTGCAGTTCTTGGGTTACATGTCATGGTACCCACTCCTCCTCTTCCTCCACCCTCTTCCTCTTCCTTTCTCCTCGCCCATGTAGCAGATGCCTCAAGCCATCAGCTCCGCCAGGAGGAATGCACCAAGGGCACTTTATCTGAAGCAGGTGTTTTCTACACTTCAGTTGCACTTACTGTTTTAAAGGAGCTGTGACATTTCACTGTTCTAACAAAAGGATCTCTAAAGGCATCAGAACTTGTTCTGAATCCCCAGAGACCTCAGTGAAGTGCTTGCCATGAGCGCTCACGCAGGTGCTGTCACACGGGAGAGCACTAAATGGGCTCTCTGACAACTGCTTCAGCAAAGGGAGTGCAAAAAACCTGCTGCCTGCTCTCAAAATTTTTATAAAAATACTTAATCACTGCCATTGCACTTGTAGCTAAGTTAATAAAAGGAAGGAAGTTAAACTAAGTTAATAAAAGGACAGAACCAACCAACAATATGTAGCACAGAAGAGAAAAAGTCAATCAGAATCTCAGCTAGTGCAAATCATTGCCAGCCCATTGCCCCCCTGGATCTCTGGGGAGATGCTCCAGCACAAGATGTGGTCTGCCTCAGACCTTGCAACACAACACACTCTGACTTCACACGTGTACTGGAATTTAACCAGCTAGCAAATACTGTGAAGCCAGGTTTAAAGACTTAAAAAAAGCCCCATAAAATTAAGGTTTTCCTTTTTGACATAGCTGAAAGAAACACAAATACACCGTCCGTTCCATTAGCTCGCAAAGCAAGCAGTCTGCACACTGGTTGCCCAGCTTACCCAATGTTTTTCTCTTTCTAAATAAGGACACTACTTGTGAGTTATGGAGGAAAATACAATTGCTCCAAATATTTATTGCTACTGCAGGAGACCTTATTTTATGTGGAAAAGATGAAATTGTTCCCCTAAATCCCAGAATCACCAAGTAATTTGACTAACAGCACAGATCGCCCAGAAAAACACCAGCTAGCATGGTGTTTAGGTCATTTACCTAACTCAAAAGTGGTAAATTAGGACCTTCAATATTTATCCCCAAGTCAGCTCCCTTCTAGGCTGAGACTGCACAGACTTACACCTCGGAAACATGTGTTTTCCACCAAGCAGCCAGGTTTTGAAGGCAGGGATTAAAAATGAAGGCGCAGAAAACTGCACGGTGCGAGACAGGCAATTTAGAGAGAACATCTATTTACCCATTGAGGAATTGGCACAAAGCTTTTTATCATAGCAGCTGAAGCCTTCCCGTGCCCTCCAGCCGTAGTTCTTCCCTTTCTCCACGATGTCGATTTCTTCGTATTTATTCTGCCCCACGTCCCCGCAGAAGAGCCGCCCTTTCCCTTCCCTGGTTTGAGGATCGCCCCTATCGAAAGAGCAGCGCCACATATTTCTCACTCCGTAGGCGTAGACTTCGGGGCGAGCCTGGGGGTCGTTGACAAACGGGTTGTCGGGGGGGATGCGGTACAGAGGCCCACGGTCGTTGTTGTTCACATCGATCCGCAGCACTTTGCCCAGAAGGGCTGATCTGTATTGGGAGAAGAAAGGACAGAAAAGAAAAAAAGAAAAAAAAAAAAAAGAGTAAAACTAGACATCAGTTAAACATGAGAGAAGGGTTTTTGGAAAGTCAAGGGTTTTACTTTTTCTGATTTGGAAAAGACAAGTCTGTCAATATCTCCGAAAAAGCCAACCATTTCAAGGCCATTTCCTTGGTCCCAGGCCACCGAACAGCCTTCAGGTGGCACTGACTTCCCAGAAGTCACTGCCCTGCGGACACGGGCTGGTGGCTTGGAGCTGCCATAGCTTCCACTCTTCCCACATCACGGTCCTCCCTTCGCTTCCAGAAAACTGGGCTCCGTGCAGCTGGAATGCTCATCGAGCTATCACTGCTCACAGGGCAAAGAGAAGCTGCCCACAGAACCTGTGGATGCCCCATCCCTGGAAGCATTCAAGGCCAGGCCGGATGGGACTTTGAGCAACCTGGTCTAGTGGGAGGTGTCCCTGCCCATGACGGGGGGTTGGAACTCCCATAATCTTTGAGGTCCCTTCCAACTCTAAGCATTCTATGGTTCTATGAAAGAGACACACCTCAGTAACCTCCCCTAAGGAAACTGGAGTTACATGAGAGGTCTATATTCCCACTTATGTACATGAGCATCAGCATGGGTGCTAGGGAAAAATTAAACCTCAGACAGTAAGTCCACTCCCATTGACATCCCCCATTTTCTCTTCTCAACCCAAGGGTAACAGGAGGGACACGTAGTGCACATGAGGCTTTAGGGGCTCTCACTTGTTCTGGGCGTTTCCAAAGGTCCCGAAAGGATCCCCAGCCATGCCTCCATCTCCAGTAAATATATAGAGATAACCATCATCTCCAAAGAGCAGCTCTCCTCCGTTATGGTTGGAAGCAGGTTCTTCTATTTCCAGGATTATCCTAACCAAAGACAGGGAGGAGGGAGATGTTACCCACTGCACAAGCCCTAAGCAAAGAGGAGAGCAACAACACACCAAAGTTGCCCTTGACACATGGAAAAGGCTACAGATCAGTTTTAATGCAAGTTCCTCCATGTCCACTTCCTGAAATTTACTTAGATATAGCTGATTTTCTAATCTTAAATATTTCCAACATATTTTCCAGATTACTGAAACACCAAATTGCGTAATAAGGAAAATCTGGGAAATCACATGACAGAATATACTTTTAATTAATTATACTTTTCCTCTGATTCTTCGAATCCTTAAATGATAATTACATACACAGGAATTTACAGGCTTAAAGAGTGGTTAAAAGCAGCCCCACCAACAAATTAACATTTTGACAAAGGTTATTCAAGGCAGTACCAACAACTTTTACCTTTGTTTTAAAAACTACCTCTCTTACCTGTTTATTGTACGCACCTGGCTGGCATCCCTTTCACAGTAAGAAAAGGGTGAAATATATAAAAGTATAATTTTATAGAAAGGTAAAGGCACGAACACATGCAGTGGAGGTTCCCAGGTTTAATAAATGAAGTTCATTTTGCTCCAACCTCCAAAAAGTCCAGATTTCATGCCAACAGTGCCTCTTAACAGCTGCAAAACCAAACGATAGTAAGCACTCGTATCCACCTTTTTTTTTTCCCTTCTGAAAGTCCTGGTAGTTGGTGACCAGATTGTAAATTGTGGGAAGGAACCCAACTATGTGCTTATTCTGTCACCCGCTGCTACCCACCACCTGTGGGATGCGGTCACTGTGCGGGAGCCCACAGGCTCCAGCGGGAGTGAGGGAGGGTCCCGTACGGACATAAAGGTGAATCCTCCTCCACCTCCCAAAGAAGATGGAAGAAAACAAAACACACTGAGCAAAAATCTGCGGACAAACAGACGCACGCCCTCCTGCTAAAGCAGAGCACACCACGTGTCAGCCCGAGCTCCCCCTTGGGCAGCATCTCAGGATGAAGTCAGCGGGACTCGCGCCTACACAAGCACAACAGAACCACAATGTTGTTTTCTTAAGTTTTCGCCGTACTAACCATCAGCTAAATAAGCACAGAAAATGTTACCAGCATAGAGCCTGACAGCTCACGGACCCTGACATCTGCAGGTTTAAGCTCCTGACTTGCTTTCCTGAGGACCACATTTAAATTCCCCATGCCTGTCATCCACAGAGCTGGTTACACCGAATTGCTGTAACTGCTCTATAAACCAACATCTCCTTCCTATCATTAGGCTACGTGCATTTTTGAGCTAGAATAATCCACTGCTGAGTATTTGGAAAGTCCCTAATATAACCCATGTAAACAAAGCAAAAAATCTTAACATTAATAATATTTAAGAGCCTCTTAAAACAGCAGTTCTGTGACATGGTTCTGCAACAAGTTATAAATCTATAGACTGACTCCACAAACCTACCTCCCATTATCTGTCCCTATTAACGTGGATCAACTGCAGGATCACACTCAAACAAATGACATTTCCAATCAAAATGCACTCAGTAGCAGCACAGCAGTTTGCATTTTATTTAATTTGATATTAAATTTGTAATGGGTTGAGCTGTCATTCAGATAAAGGAATGTGGAGGCATACCCATCTTTGGCCTGGTATCACTGCGTTTGTTTATAATGGCTTTGGAAACCTTCAGCTTTGGAATGAATTTCTCTCATGCATTGCAGAAGTCTGTTTTAAAGGGTAATCATTACGATACCAAAAAAACCCCAACCAAAAGCCAAACCCCAAAATACTAACTGTAAATAAAGTTTAACCAATGCTCAGTTAAATCTTCTGACATACCAGAACTGAGAAATGTCAGAAGATTCATCCCTGAGCACTTTCAGTTCATCCACGGAGGACAGGCATATTCTCTATCTCAACATGCTAGACATGGACTTGAAATAACTTGCTAACATACTGGAATGTGAGAACAATATTAAGCTAAATAAGCCTCATTAATTAATAGCCTTTAAAAAAGCTGCCCTCTGAGATCTTAAATACATTTGCCAGAGAAATGTGTGTACAATACCTTTCAGAACCATGGTCCAAAGCATTCATGTCAGCAGGAGAAATTCTGAACTCACTGATTCGGATTCTCTCTTCATAACGAACTTCAACTGAATAGTAGACATACACTTTACCATTAAATTTGAATTTAGGATGGAAGACAATACCTAGAAAACCTCTCTCGTCTCCTTCCCAAGGTGAGGTAAGTACGGCTTCGCTGATGTTCAGAAATGGTTTTTCGAGCCTGGATCGATCAGGGAGGTAGGTCCACACCAGGCCAACCTGCTCGGCAATGAAGAACCTGTGGGTACCATCGTTGGCGTGCACCATCGCAACGGGATTGCGCAGCCCGTTGGCCACCTCCACGAGGCAGAGCTGGAGACAGCCCTCCGCGTCGGCGGTCACCAACCCTAGGTTTTGGTTAAGGTTCTGGTTAGTCAGCAGGTGTGGAAAACAGTAGTCTGTGTCCTCCAAGGACAGATAGCGGCAGAATTTTGCCACGTTGTTCTCCAGTGCAATTAACTCTTGGTCTGAGGAGAGAGAGCGAAAAATGGAGCGGCATTTTTGCCACACTTGCAGGCAATAGTCTTGGCAAAGCCCTGGTATCGTCCGCACGGGGGTGGAGGGATCCTCCGCGTCGTACAAGTGAGCAGCATATGGAGAACATTCCTAAAGGGAGAGAGAAAAAAGCTTCAAGCTACTTCTTGGAGAAGATTTGAAACAGCTGAGCAGCAATACTAATTGGAGAAATTTCACCTTGATTACAACATATGTTGTGGTTTATTCTAAAGATATATTAACAGCGGAAAATATGTCATGAGAAATGGGGTTTATCTCAGCATTCACCGAAATTATCTTCAACTTCCCTAGTGAAAGCTGGTTTCCTCATCCTGTTACTCATTTATTCCAACCATAGCACTAACACAAGAAAACCAGCGATGACAATCTTGCTACACCACTCTGGAAGACTCTGGTAGTACTGGGGAGAAAGAGATTTTTATATCTTGGATGGTCTGACTTTATCTATGAAATAACAAGCAGATTCACCACAGCATAGCTGAAAAGACCCAACCCATTTCCAGGCTGAGGAGAGAATGGGAAAGGCTGGTGGGGCAAAAGCCTGTGACTTCCATACCTCATCATTCTGACAATCGAGACGTGCACCTCATAGATGTGATTTACAGGTTGGAAGAAGCAGGATGAGAAAGTGTAGGAGAGGAGGACATCCATCCTTCACACCCCACAGTGCACCCAGCCCTGGGATGCCATCAGTGCATAAACCAGCCTTGCTGGTGACCAGCTGCCTTTGCTGGTGGGTACTATCCTACAGACACTTTGTATACCCAATCAGAAGTAGTGAAATGAACCTTGTGATCATGACACTGGTCACCAAGTTCCACAGGGGATGCTCAGGCTACAGGATTTCAGACAGTGAACACCAACTGGCCATAATCCACAGCAAGATCCACTGGCAGTGGCTGCAGCACAGCCCTGCTGTATGGAAGGTGCAGCCCTGGAAATCTACCTCAGGGCTGAATCAAGTTCACATAGTTCATTATATTCTCCATGATGAAAACTCCAACAAGCACGTTTTCCTGTCTATAAGCAGCAAACAGACCAAAGTGACTCAGTTCTGTTTCGCAAGGACTTTTCCTTGTAACAAAAGCATACTATTTTCCAGCTGTACTGCATCTTCACAATAAGCATCTTAAATGTGCTCTCCAAACAATGTAACGTCACTCAGCTGAGGCTTGGTTAGCTTCACAGGGCAGATAAATAACAGAGGTAAGAAAGGTAGGAAAACAAACTGTCCCTCTTGAATAAATTCTGCATTTTTTTTTAATTTCTAGATGATATTTCTTCCAAGCAAAACCAGCTTAGATAAAAAACAAAATATAGGGAGCACTATTCAATAGCTGTAAAGATGTAACATATAAGATACTGAAGTATTTAAATTAGCTGATAAGTACACACAATATTTAATTTTTATTTTATTTTCTATTACATACCATAATAAACTGAGAGGCCATATAACAGATCATCAGTGCACAATAAGCTTTCCTCCTGGAACGTCAAGCTGTTCGTTGCGAAACGAAGGTTATTATGCTTTCAAATGAGCAGCAATTAATGTGGTAAAAAAGGAGACTGCGTGTGACACCAGACACTGAAGTAGGTGGGTAATGGCACTGGGGTTGGCTACACGAGGTGGGACAGGGACAGAAAGAGATGGAGCATTGGCCAATGCAGTTGTTATGACTAAAAATTTAGCCCTAGAATACAAATTGAAAGGAGCCAGAAAAGGGCAGGTGAAGGCAGGAGAGGACAGGAGCTCGCTCTGCTGCTCCCTATGGAGGTTTCACACTCAGACCACCACTTAAGTACTGGGTTGTACGTGGTCCTCTGCAAGCCTCCTTCAAAGCAAGCAGTGATCTTAGGCGTTATAAAGCAATGTTCCTGGCTTCAGCATCAGAATCAAAAATAGCACAGAGTATGGTTTCCCTCTCCCTTTGCCGCTGCGGGTTGTTCACCCCAGCATTAGGTGTGTTTGAGCAGCAGTTGTGGGTGGCTTCTTCACTCCTCACCACCTTCCTGGTGACATGCAGCTATTTACAGTGCCATTAGGCTGGTGGTGATAAACAGAGAGCTACCACTAGCCAGACTGCACCCAAGCAAGTGTCTAGGGTATTCTCTGGACACATTTGGAATATCTTCCAACTTTTATTCCAGATGGAGCCTGACACCTGATCCTGAATTTTTCTGCTTCTGAAAGAAATGTGGTGGTCCTTCACCCTTTGTATCGTCCTGTCACATTCACTAACTCAAAACACTAAGAAACCATGCTTGCTCACAGACCAGCATCACTAATAGATCTAGATTCTCATTTCCAAATGACATGGTCTGTTCATTCATTTTAAACTCTGATATGGTCCCAAGATCAAGGAAACTAATGCCAGATGACCAGTAACTTCAGTAGGGCTGGAACAAGCTTGCACCATGAAAACAATCCATCACAAAACAAAACAAGAAACATTACGACAAGTTAGCCAAATCCATCCTGTCTGTTCCAGGAATTCAGAGGCAGCTATTCATCTGAGGAATTGCAATCTGGAAGTCTGAAGCTGGAAGAACACCCACATCAAACAATGGCTTATTTACTGCTGCTATCAGCCGGGAGGAAGCAACGGGACTCCTCAGGAAAGCATCTAACTTGCATGTAATCCCTGACATTCCCTGTCCATCTCAAACTCAAGCCTTTAAGCAAGCTATTCCTTGGGAAACAGGATGAGGCATCTTCTCTCCTGCAGTTTGGTGTCCTGCATCCTACCCCACAAAAACCAAAATATGTAATAATCCACATCCACACATGTCCCTGAAACCTGCTGCCCCCATCAAACTACTCCCTGGCATTGAGGCCATGGAGCAGGCAGGGGGATGTCCCACCGCAGCCCTCCTCTCCCTCATGGCCAAACATATCTTCTCAGCCTGCTTCTGTGGGGAGAAACCCTATTTTGAGGCTGGGGGATAATGGGCAGCACTAAGGGAAGGATGTTTCTGCCCTTCCACAAGGAACAGAAACAGCACCACGTAGCAAATCACAATTTAAGAGAAGGTAAGAATCCTTACCACAAGCACAAGCTGAGGCACTTGTCAAAATAATTCGATCACATTTGAGAGAAATCACGAATTGTGAGCAGAAAGAGGCAGAAGTGTGCTATATAAGTCACAGAAACCCATTTATTAACTCAGGGCTAGGATATAAATTGTATCTATAATGAATGAATGGAAGCAGAGTGCTTGCAATGCCTGAACTTCCATTTCATGCTCGTGTGGCCAGAGGAGGTGGTTTGCAGCCACGTCTGGGCTGGTTGATGCACTGAGCTCATCAGAGCATTTCGGTGAATCATCTTTCCCCACATTGAAATATTTCACTGCTTCTGAACAAATTTTCAACAGTCGGCTTTATGATGTACACAGGAAACTTACGTATCTCTTCCAGTGGCAGAAAGAGCACTTAGCAGGCACTACTAACTCGTTTCCCATCTGCAAATGGACTTTGGGACACCACTTGTTTCAGGAATATATTCAAAGGGTTTTGTTTTTTTTTTCCCTTTGCTTCTAGTGCAATGTGAGATGAAATAAAAGTCAAATCTCTAGAAGGTGGTGTGGAAAAGGGTTGTCTTTCTCTTCACGCTTTCAGGACCACAAGAGGTACCCTGCAAAATGCTAAAAGCAGGATTTCTGCAAAGCCACTTTGATCCCTCCTGAGCACAGCAGACGAGACTCCACTGTCTGAATTAATTTAAGATTTACACTTGGCACAGCACAGAGCTGCCACTGCTCTGTCTCAGGGGCATTTTCATACATGCGAGGCCTCTGCTGATGACAGGGTCAGACGCTTTGCTCTGCACAGACTGTGATCATCCTGTTACCATATCCGGCCACAGAGCATCCACCCTGAGTGGAAATTTCTCCTGTGCAGGATGGCCACTGCAGAGGTTTCCAGGCCACATCCCCAGGCACTACTCTGCACCCATCATCAGGACTGTTAGCACCTGGCACATGCTAAAAGCATCTCAAGATGCTGTAACCCAGTACAAAAACCCACCTGACCCCAGGAGTTGGGTGTAACAAAGACATGTTTTGTGCAGGCAGGTCCCCTCCTGGCTGTCTTCACCAGGTCCAAGGATCTAACCCTGGCAGGGTGAGGGGAGTCTGTGGTTGTAACTGCCCACGCACCCATCTCGGAGCACTGCTGCCCATAAATCAAAGCAGAACATTGTCCCTATTCCTCTTTCAAACCCCTGCCAGAGATGGAAAAATCCACTGGGAAAAAAGGTGATGGAGAGTTTCTCCTCACAGTGCCTATCAGCATGTCTAGGCTGCTGAACTAACCCCTGATGGAACCCCTGAACTAACCCCTGCCATGGCTCATACACCTGTGGGGAGGTCCATGTAGCCCTGTCTTAGACCAGGCACTAACACCATGGCTCACCACCCCCTGGACTGTCCCAGGCCCCTGTGCTCATGCCACCCTGCATGGGTAGATGCAGTCATTCCTGGGCTGATGTGCCCATGTCGTGGCTCACACAACCCTGCGAGATCCCAAGTACCTGTGCCTGGACCAGTGCCCCCGCATGGACCAACACACCCACGCCTGGGCTGGAGCATCCGTACCTGGGCTTGATGCAACCCTGCACGGCTGAAGGCCACATCTGGGCCAGAGCACTGTGACGGGGCTGAAGCACCCATGCCTGGGCCAGAGCACCCGGCGTGACCAAACCACCATGCAGGGGCTAAAGCCCCCTGTGCAGCTGAAGCCCCCGGAGTGGCTGATGCCTTCGGTGCAGTGGAAGCCTTTTGTGGGGCCGTAACCCCCTGTGTGGCTGATGACCCCTCCACAGCGGAAGCCCATTGTGTGGCTGAATCTTCCTGTGTGGCTAATGCCTTCTGTGCTGTGCAAGCCTCCTGTGCAGTGGGAGCCCCCTTGTGTGGCTGAATTGCCCCATGTGGCTGATGCCCCCTGTGCAGTGGAAGCCCCTTCCATGGCTCAATCCCCCTGCGTGGCTGATGCCCCCTGTTCAGTGGAAGCCTTCCGTGTGCGGAAGCCCGCTGTGCGGCTGATGCCCTCTGTGTAGCCAAAGCCTCCTGTGCGGCTGATCCCCCCTGCGCGGCTGTTGCCCCCCCCCCCCCCCCCAGTGCAGCGGGTGGCCCCCGCTCCAGCAGAAGCCCCCGGGACCCCCCTTGCGGCGGTCGGGGCCGCCTCACCTGGCAGAGCAGGTCCTGCAGGTGGCCAGCGCAGGCGGCGTAGGTGGCCCCGTCCATGGGGGCGCTGAGGCGGTAGAAGCGCTGGAGCAGGGCGCGGTCCCGCCGCGGGTCGCAGCAGCCGAAGTCGGTGTAACGGCGGCAGAAGGCCAGGCCCCGCGGCGGCCGGAACGGCGGCTTGAAGTCCAGGCACTGGGGATGGGGCCGCGCCGGTCCCGGGGCCAGCGCCGCCGCCAGCAGCAGCGCCAGCGCCCCCCGCAAACCCCGCATAGCGCGGAGGACGGGCGGCGGCGGGAGGGACGGGGGCTGCCGACCGCCCGGCTGCGCGGAGGCTCGGCCGGCCCCGCCGCCCCAAACTCCGCACCTCCAACCCCCCCGCCCGCCCCGTCCTACCCCCGGGCGCGGGGAAGCGGCCGCCCCGAGGTCTGGGCGGCGGGGACGGGAGCTGGCGGGGCCGCGGGTTCCTTGGCTGCACCCTCACGGTCTTGGTTTTGGAAAGGCCTTTTTTTCGGTCTGACCTCCCACCCCCCCCCCCCCCCGCCCCCCCCCCCCCGCAAGCCGGCAGGTACTTGGCTGCACACTCCGCGCGGGGTGTCATACTGGAGCAGATAGCACTGGGCTATGTCATACTGGGAACAAGTTCTTAGGCTGACGCCTCCAGTCTTGGCCACTGGGCTCGGGTGGTGGATCTTTTGAATGGCCAAACCACGACAGCACGTAGCACTTGGAGTTTTTACGGGAAGAGGGTAGATTTCTATTAAACATCAGGAAGAAATATTTCACTCTGAGGCTGGTGAGACGCTGGAACACGTTGCCCAGAGAAGCTGTGGATGCCCCATCCCTGAGGATGTTCAAGACCAGGCTGGATGGGGCTTTGAGCAACCTAATCTGGTGGGAGGGGTTGGAACTAGATGTTCTTTAAGGTGCCTTCCAGCCTAAATCACTCTATGTGTCTATTTATAACCAAGAAAACTTAGCTTTGGTACAACTAGTGCTTCCGTGTCCTTTGACAATCTCATGCTAGGATGAGATCCTGATCAGTTTCAGCTAACAGCCCTCTGTGTTTATACGGACAACAGACATGTTTATAAACAATAAAACAGCTTTGGTACAATTAGTGTTTCTACGTCCTTTGGCATCCTCTGACAATCTCAACCTGGGGTGAGATTTTGATTAGATTCAGCTTTGAGGCTGGAAAGAGAGCTCTGGTGTAGTTACACCAGGTGGCCCTAGACAGCCTGGGAGACATATTCTCCTTTATGAAGATACTCTTCCCGTTCAGAAGGGTTCTCCCTCCATGCTCTCCAGATACTCCCCACCCAAACAAAATAAAATTGCTGGTGATATTTCCCTTACCTTAAAGTGCTTTAAAGTGTACCCCAGGAAAATAGTTACTCCAAATTCTGGGGCTTTTTTGTATACCATATGTGACGTTACCAGCTAGTATGATTGAGTCCCAAGTAGGTGGCATTTTTTCTGCTGTTAAACACAGCTACCCACAGTGCGTTATGTATTTCATTATTAACATGCAGACTGCCCATAAAAGACAAAGAATGTAGAGTTCATGCTGATATGCTATTTTTGACTCCTGCTTTGAGACCAAAGAAGTGCTGTACAGTGCATATGGACTGTAAAATCACTGCACGGCTTGGAACATCCCGTCAGGAGACCATATGTGTTACAGCACTTAATACGAGTTTGTTTTTCTCTCCATATGCTTATGTAACTGCTGCTAAGGTCACGACAAACTTTGCATACGTGTAGGCAACTGGAATACCTGATGATCTCGCTTGAGAATTCTCTGCCCTTTTACTTTTGGTCATTTAAAACTGCTTTTTCATGGATCACCTTGGTAAGCGCATTGGAAAGCGTGTGATCTAGCTGCTGCCCCTGAAAACTTTGCATGTTATGAAAAAAACCAAGTACACAGGCAATTCCATGTTTGTGTAAGAAGAACTGATGTAAATGCATGTCCCTGTTCATCCCAGTTCATGCATTATTCCTGTGGTTACCACTGGGTGTTGTCGCAGTGTTTGTGATGGTTTTTAACCATTGCTAATTAACATTGCAACAGTGCTTAATATACAAAGAATGGATCACAGTAACAAAATACACTCTGTGATAATGAGATTTATTGTATAGCCTCTTGATTTGCTATTACAGCTCTTGATTAGTTTGGCATCCATGCAACATTTCAGAAAAAAAAAAAAAGGAAAATTAAATGCTGGGCAGATTTTGCAGTAAGTTGTAGAACAAGAACTATAGATTTGATCAGCTCATCACTGCAAAATGGCATAGAATTCCTCTGTGTGCATTTATGTCACATGCCCCCAGGCCGGGATTCCCACTGTTTTGTTCATTCAGGCAGGGTAATTTTTTTGGTCACCCCTCAGGCTGGGGGCTGCACAGTGATTCCTGGGCAAGGCACTGCTGAAACGGAGACCGTAGCTGCCTCGGGCTCGATAACGAGCTGGTTCTGCCAAGGATGGCTTATTTTATATCTTCTTGTCAGCTGTATTTTGAGGCTTCCCAGGCCACAGGTAGGAGCTCATGGGCTGTGTTTGAGGGATCTGTGCTGTGGTGGATGGGAGCACACAGCTCTCTATTTTCTTTCCTGGGGTCAGTAATATGCATCTGTGGAGCAATTCCAGAATTCCAGAATGGGGATGAGGTTTGATTTAGGCAGCATTCACCAAGATCACAATGTAGTTTGAAAAATTGCCACTTGGGAGGTTTCGTATTAAAAAGTGATTCATTTTTAATTTGGATAATTTGAGCTTTCATCCCCATGCTTAATGACCTAAACTAATCCATTGAATATTTTGTACTGTATGTCAGCTATTGAAAACATGTCTTTTTGGTTTGGTTTTGGTTTGGTTTTTTTGTTAAGGTGTTGGATTGCTCCTATTCCCACTGAAGTCCATATTGTAGTAGTTGTACTACAGTAGTTGTAGGAAGTTGTAGTAGCTGACTTCAATTAATTCTTGCAATCAGCATTTGTAAATGCTGTAGATTTGTATGAAATTGAAGAAGCCAGGTGTGAAAATGTGGTATTTGCTTGCAAACAACACCACATTAGGGCACAAAAAGCCTACATTTTAAAAATATCTATCATTTTGGGGTATCAAACCTGAAATCCTTAGAGACAATTAAAGGAACTGATAGTTGCAGGTATTCTGCAGCTCAAAATGACAGTCTTATCTCCCTCAAGCTGAGCTCCTTGAATGTGCGACATCTGGATTTTATCACTCTTTCTGCATTTGTTGGAATTTGTTAGTGTTCATGGGACAGAGGGAATGTGGGCACATTGCTTAGAAATGTCATCAAATCGCATTTGATCAAATGGCCAATGTCTGACCCAGTGTCTGGAACTCCATCTTTTTAAGAGGAGTTTAATGTTCTAAGCTTTAATAGCCAAAGGACACACTGCTCATACCCAAGCCAACTGTGAACACCATCCCTAAAAACATAACAGTCAGGAGTTAAATGCAGAGCTATAACTCTTTGTAGAGGAAATTAGGCTTTGCTTTCCCATTATGCATCTGATCGTGAAACCCTTCTGTTCTTCATTTGTCTTCTTTTATTTTCCTTACTGGCAGAGATTCTGAGGACAGATTATTATTATGAGAGAGAGAGAAGGAAGATACGTATGTGTGTGTATGTATAAAGCACGTACACACAGACCCACGGATGCGAGCAAGGTATCTCCTGCCTTTCAGCAAACAGCATCCGTGCCGGGCAGGAAGGAAGCATTTAATGCAAGAAGCCTGAAGAGCCAGCCCAGGGCAAGCAATATCAAGTCCTCTATGGAGAATTCAATAAGCAGAGATCCTGCTGCCTCTGGACATGCTGGGATGACTCGGAGGTGGAATGAGTGTACCGCTGCCACATGGAGGACCTCATTTCTCCCAGTGATGGAACCACGCGAGTCCCTCATAGCCTTGAAGCCTGCTGTGATGAAGCACCTCTTCCTGCTTCAGCAATACCCTCCGGTGCACGTTCCTGGGCTCTGCATCGTATGTCACAGCAAATGTTCATATGGAACATGAGGGCAGCCCCGTGGATGGTGTAAATCAGCAGAGCTCAGCCCTGACCTTGCGTATGATATCCAGGATTCCCATACAGGTGGCCTGCTGCTAAATGTTTTTCCTCTCCTTCTTATGCTCGTTTGATACACAGGCAGGACGTAAATGTCATGGTTTTTACAGCAATCAGATAACTCCCTCCCTTACTCTGCTTCACAACTTCCTACCCTAGAAATGCTATCATAAGGGCCTTAAAGAGACCATATGGGCAGTAAACATTCCTTATGCGTCACGCGTACAGAAAGAACATATTTTCTCATCGGCTCTCACAACAGCAGATCATGCAGAAATTTTTTAAAAATCACAACTATTTTCCCTGCAGTAAAAGCAATAGAACAATAAGTAACAACCCTTGAATGGTTTTGGTCTATTTTACAGTGCAAGGATCTTTTCCCCTTTTTGGTCACAAGAAAAATAATGAAGGCATTAAAATGTACGTTTCTTTTCAGAAAGTGTTGTATTGATTTTATGTAACATCTGAATGCCTTGTGTTGTAGATTACATGTAACCATATAATTTGTCTGTAACAAGAAATAGACCAAAAGACTTGCTCAGTGAATTGTACAAATGAGCCTTTCCTCATCAGTGATCCAAGGCATAATAAAATACCCTGCTTTTTTAGTTCCCTCTGAGAGGTGAAAAAGCTCACTTGCAGAAGTAAGTATATTCCACTGAAAGAAACAGTGATTAATCATAGATTGAGCCCATTCTGAAAAGGAAAAATCCAGTTTGGATCCGTGCCTTTGAACTAGGAGCATTCAGTCCCATCTCTAGTTTGGAGAGAATAAGGGTTTGGTTTTTTTTATTAACAACCACAAAAATGTTACTTTTATAGAACAAAGCCAGCTGCAGCCAATGCTGCCATCGCTCCGCCCCTGTTGGAGGACAAGGACCAAATAAATGGGTTGTTGTTTGGATATTTTCTAATAGCTGAAAATAGAAGGCAGAGCCCATAAAAGCAAGCCATAACTCAAAAAATTCTTCGCCAAAGTAATCAAGTCTTGGGGCAAAAGAGAATCGGTGCTGCTCTAGAAACAGAGAGATTGGAAATGCAGTATTTCTGACACCTTTCTGACTGAGCAATGAGGTGTGTAACATTGCCAGCTCTGCCGAGCCCTCGGCCCTGTTTCATAAAAGACGTAGTCTGTGGACCAAAGAATCTTTCAGGAAGGAAAAAAAGAGGAAGGAAAAAAGCAGAAATTGCACAAGTCCATGAGGACAACTTAGTTGGCTCTCCTCTGGCAGGACTGGTACCATGGATGATGCACAGTGCAGAACCCCAGAGAATCCTGACCCAAACTGGCAGCTCTGGGGTAGTTATGTCCCTTGCATAACTTCCCCAGTACTAGCAAGCAGCTAGTAATCACACTGCCACTGGTTTCCAATCAAATCCAGTGTCTTCATGAAATATGCAAGGAACGACATTTTCTGCAAAGGGAATATGCAGATTTTCAGTTTATTTAGAGAAGTATGGCATTTAAAGAAGGCCAAGGGGATCACACTCCTCTATCCACTGATTTTGCGACTTTTCTTTCACATTCTCTGGGAAAAGTCAAGAAGAGAAGCATGTGATCGTCTCCTTCCCCAGAGCTGAGGAGGGCTTTGACCCCAGAACTGTTATCTGCTACCACAGGGTACCATCAAGACTCTCTCCCAGTAACAGTGGTGTGGGGACATCACAGAGCTTGACTGGCTGGCTCCAGAGGGCCACTGCAGGGGCTTGTAGCCTCAGAGGGGCTCGTAGCCTCAGATAAAACCCGCTCTGGGTGCAATAAATGGAAACTTGAGGGAAGTTCTGAACAGGTTCAGATTCCTTCCCTTTCTGTTGGATGTTCTGCCCTTCAGAAAAGGCTGCATGGAGCAGCAGTATGGCAGACCATTAAATTCTCTCATAGCCTAAATCTGGTTAAATTCACAATGAAAAGCCCTTTATAATGAGTCCCAAGCGGGTTAGATTCCTGCCTTCCATTGGTCTCCATTGGCATTCCCACTCTCTGCATTTGCCTTTAGACCATTGCAAATCCAGCTCTAAACTCTTATTAACTAAATGGATTAAAGCCTAGCTTTAAACAAAAAAATCCTGTGTTCAGACACTTATTTTGCCATAATCAAAAAGTCTCATAGTTCTGTATCTCAGTTACGAGTCAACCCGACATAGCTCAAGATGCTGAAACAAATGTGCTACACACTTATAAAGCAACACAGCAATGTAACATTGACAGTCAAAAAGGCACAGCTCCATCGACAGTCCAAGGCTCAGGTAGAAACTCTGGTGTTGTACAGAATATTTATTTTTGCAGAGTTTTCCAGGATCTGTTGGAAAGAACTATAAATTGAGAGCTGTCTTTATTTGTTGTTTAATTCATGAGAAATAGTACCTGTTGCTGTAAGAGTACGTGTGTTCAAAGTAGTTTCTACCCTTGGTTCTGCCCTGGCCTCCCCCTTGGCTGCAGAATTTTCAGGGGGAGTCTGAGGGGGTCAGCAGCTTTGGCTGTTGCAGGCAGGAAGGAGCAAAGCTCAGGAGCAAAGGGGTTTTCCCCTTTGGCAGCAACCTGCCAACAGCCCTGAGCAGGTCTTGACTGGGAAACGATGGGCTGATCTCCTCCCACAGCCCCAATGGCCAAGCCATCCCAGCAAGGAGGAGGTGAGGTAAGGAGGTCTTAAACTAACTACAGCTAATATATGTCAGAATTAACAGCCCGAGTTACACACAGAGATAACTGAGAGGTCACTGGGGATCACACAACGTTGCTATTTCTGGATGCCCATGGGGCATGCTGCCATAACCCAAGCCAGGCTGAGCAGAGCCTGGTTCACTGTGCTAACATCTGGGTCAGGAGCAGAAGGAAATCCCCTCTGAGCATCACTGCTTCTGGTGCTTTGGCTGTTCATCAGCTGCAGAGAATCCAGTGCTGTTTCTAAATTCCAACACTCTTTACAAAACCCAGGCAAAGCTCCATGAAATAGCCACCATTTATCCCTTGACTAAGAATAGCTCCTCAGGGGCTTTAACCGAGTGCCACATGGCCACTTGCTCACTCCCCCTGCGGCAGGATGGGGGAGAAAAGTGTAAGAATAAAAGTGAGAAAACTTTTGAGTTTCATAGGTAAAGCTAGTTGGGGAGGTGGGGCCACAGGGCAAGCTCGGTGCGGAGCACTGCTCATGGTTGGGACTGGAGGGGTGGACAGATGTGGTGCTGCCTCTCCCCTGTTGTGTACCGCATGATTTTGGGGCTCCTGGCACCAAATCACTGCTGGGTCACTGTTGGAACGGGTCCAGTGAAGGGCCACAAAGATGATCAGAGGGATAGAGCACCTCTCCTATGAAGACAGGCTGAGAGAGTTGAGAAGTCTCTTCAGCCTTGAGAAGAGAAAGCTCCAGGGAGACCTTATAGCAGCCTTCCAATATCTGAAGGCAACCTATAGGAGAGCCGGAGAGGGACTCTTTGTCAGGAAGTGTAGTGATAGGACAAGGGATAAGGGTTTGAATTGGAAGAGGGGAGATTTAGGTCAGATACCAGAAAGAAATTCTTTACTATGAGAGTGGTGAGACACTGGAACAGGTTGCCCAGCGAAGCTGTGGATGCCCCAAACTGGAGGTGTTTAAGGCCAGGCTGGATGGAGCTTTGAGCAACCTGGTCTAGTGGGAGGTGTCCCTGCCCATGGTAGGGGAAGTTGGAACTTGATGATCTTTAAGGTTCCTTACAACTCAAACCATTCTGTGATCCTATGATTCTGAGCCAGGGTTTCATATGTAGCTGAGCAACTCCCTTACTGCGATCTATTGAGAATCAGCCCTCAACACATGGTTTTGTAAAGTCAAAGCCACACACGCAAACAAACCAAAATAAGGAACTCTTTCACTGCTTCCTATGGGTGGAGAGGTGTTCAGCCATCTCCAGGAAAGCAGGGCTTCATTGCCCGTAATGGTTACCTGGGAAGACAAAATGCCATAACACTGAACATGCCCCCCTTCTTTCTTCTTCCCACAGATTTATATATTGATGTCATATGGTATGGAATATCCCTTTGGTCAGATGCCATCATCCGTCCCAGCTGTGTCCCCCTCCAAATTCTTGTGTCTCCACCACGTCCCCCACCTATTCACTGGTAGGGCAGTGTGAAGAGCAGAAAATGCCTTGAGTCTGTGTAAGTACTGCTCAGCAACAGTGAAACCGTCTCTATATTATCAACTCTGTTTTCAGCACAAATCCAAAACATAGCCCCATGCTGGTTACTGTGAAGAAAATTAACTTTATCCCAGCCAAAATCAGCACATAACCCCGAATGCAGAGGAAGTGGCCTTGCAGGATCACTCCAAGCCCAAGGCAGGCCTTGACGTGCTCCAGGATGGTTCGTCTCCAGACTGCACCAGAAGAAACAACTGACCTGTTTGGATAACGTGCATCTTGTAGCCATGCCAGGCTTTCATGCATGAAGCTCCACCAGCATACAACCACTTCTGTCGGCAGAGGCTCAGGCAGACTGTGGAGATGCCAAACGATGCATAGCTTGCTACAGTATGGATTTCATCTGTATCTGACATGGCAGAGCTAAAAGGATGGATGTGGGTCTAGTATTAGTGCTTTTCCCCTCTGCTCTTTATGCAGCATGTGTGCAGAGTTTTGGTCTCTGGTGGAATTAAATCTAGGTTTCACCTCATAGTCTTTGCTTCAAATCAAATTCAGCAATGTCTAAGAGCTATTACTGTAAAAATAGCTGAACTGTGGGCTGTATCCAATGATATCTTTATTCGCCTCAATTCTAGCTTGCTGCAGATGGGGAACTGTCTTGTCCACAGCACCATCCTCACAAGAGAATGTCCATGGTTAGCCTTTTCCCCCTTCATGCCTCTTCATCCAGGTGCACAGTACTGCCAGCTTGCTTCTCTGGATGCTCTGAGAGATTTCCTGAATATCTTGACTAAAGAACCTGTCTAGGAAGCAAATTGTTGTCTGCTTCTATACTTCGTGTTGCATGACTCCATCTCCTGGCAACCAGGGGTAAGTAAAGCCAGCTGCTATTCAGGAGTCACGGGATCAGTCTTGGGCTTTTCCTGTTACAGGGAGCGTGGGTGTCCCCTGGCTGTGCTGGTGACATCCTGGGACGTAAATGGGACCTCACCACAGGGCTTGGATGCCTCCAGCCTGGAACGGCCAAACCCCTCTCTATTAGAACTTATGGGTATTTACCCCGTACCTCACCTGTATGGATCTCACCTTTGATGCTTTAAGGATGGATGAATCCAGCCAGTGGTGAATGCATGGCCTAAATGTTGATGATTTGGATTCAATTCCCTTGTAATGAGACTGCTGTGTATTACAGGTGCTTGTGATATGAACGCCTTGAGCTTGGGGTACATCGATTTCAAGATTTAGTCTCTCCTTGCCCCTGTTTCCAATGGTAAAACAGGTAAAATAGTCCTTCCCTATTTCACAACACTCTGATATTGTACCAGTGCAAGCCATAGAAAAAGCCAGAAGTTCTCTTTTCATCTACTCAAATAAAGATTTTATTCCCTTTTGACAAGAACGTCTTATAAGACTTTAAAATATAAGTAATAGAAACAAATACTGGTAATCAAGAAAAAAGCAAAGCTATAGAGAAGTGGTAACTTCTGCAGCAGTTCACTACAGCGATGTAAAAGGCTCCTAGAAATGGAAAAATTCCTCCTTCACAGTAATGACTCTTGCCCTTTAAAAAACAGCCAGATGAGACTCTTTCTACCCACAGGGCTCTCCTGCAGTGACAGCTACATTAACCTTTGCTGACAAGCACTTCTCTTTGCTTGTGAAATCAGCTTAGTGAGTGCAAAATTCTTCCGGACTTTAAAATGGTTACTCTCAAATGGAGATACGCTCCATGCAAAACAAAACAACCTTGTGCCTTACAATTACTCGTGTTGTTAGTGCTGCTCTGAGCTCTCGGGATGAGCTGATACAGGATGATGCCTGGGCATCTGTCTGCTTTGGCTAATACTGCAGAATAGAGGTGTATGTAGGAGAGGGGATTGGGTTTTTTTTTTTCCTGCATTTCTCTCCCTGGGCGTTTTTCCGTGCTCATCACCACATTGTCTGTGCAATGAGCAGCACAGCAGAGGAACACTAATATATGCTTGGATTATTTGTCTGTTGCCATTAGAGCAAGGCTTCAAAATTGCAGATAAAGCCAGCGCTCTCCCTCCTGCACACAGGCACATGAGCGCACGCTCCCTTCCTGTCAGCCCATTTCCCCCTATTAATTTCACATCCTTCTTGCTTATCCATCTGAGTTGTCCTTTAGACGCAAGGAATTCCTCCCGTGCAAAGGGAATTTCACTGAATTTCACTGAATTCTTAGAGTTGGAAGGGACCATAGAGATCATCTAGTCCAAC
>BJBW01002357.1:7580-33443 GCA_004320125.1 Scolopax mira
AGGACAAATAATTTCAGTGTCAGTTATCCAGGCTGTATTCTGACACTACAGTTTGTAAATAGAAGAGAAAATGAACAGAAAAGAGCACCAACCCAACAAAACAAAACATAATCTTTGCTGACTGCAGAGTGAGAACTGAAGATGGCAAAAAAATTATATTGTCATTGTCCCTGGAGCCCTTCCCTGGGGCACCGGATGGAAGGTCTGCACAATTTCCAGGTGCCACTCAGACGTGTGCCATGCATTGCTTTGACAGCCCTGCATCCTGTTGGGATGCTGTTAGTCTTAGGGGATATTTCCTTATTCCTTTCCAACCTTAGCTGAAATTGGCAATCAGATGTTCAAATAAATAAATCCATCTCTATTACTTTTGCCAGGTGTTACTCTGGGGTTCTCTGGGACAGATGATACTCCATGGGCACATTTTAATCTAGGTAAACTGTCTGTGGATTTTTTGTTTTAAAGAGGGATGTCAGTACTCAGTGGCCTTTTCTTTGGATTTTCTTGCAGCTCAGTATTCTGACATCTTTGTTTTTTAGCTAAGCATTTATTTGGAAAAATACTTGACTCAGGAGTTAACGTCTTATTCTACTTCCCTTGCCACTTCACAATATGTTATAAGAATGATGGTGGCAGGCACAGGACTTAAGTTTGGATGTCAATGTTCTGAGGCAAACACAGAAAGAAAAGGGAACCAGGCACTGGCCTCATCTCCCTCAGGGAGAGTTCCAGCTGCGAGGCTTTCACAGAAAGAGAAATGTAACCCCCCCCACCTCCTCCAGATAACCTTTTGAGATTGATAGCTGGAACAGCAATATCTGTTACATCAAATTTAACTGTACACTTTCTTACTGGATTGAGTTCCCAAAAAGGATTTTGGCAACGGTATGTCTTGTTTCTGGATCCTGCTGAGGTACTGGGATTTGGGATGCTCTCTCTAGTTAAGACAGAGACTGTTTTGATGCATCCACAGCAATGTAGCTAGGCTATAGCTCTTTTTGTGACTTTTTGTGTCTTTCTGGGTCCTGCATCAACGCAAGTGATGTAGCTTCTCTAATACAGCTACGTACTACTGTCTGTCTTCCATTACGTTTCTGCAGCAACCCAGGCCAGAGCAATCTCTATAAGAAGAAAAAAGCTGTAAGCATCATTCTCACAATGATTGAAATGATTGTCTTTACTCACAAGGGCAATCCTTACTGCAGGCATTTAACAACAGTCTTGGAGAGTGCAACAGAGTCTTTATATTTTTTGCCATGCCTTGTCTTCATGTTCTCTGGGATGATGGGTATCATCTGATGCTCTCAACACAAATACAATTGTTTGACCTTTTTGATATTTTCATGATTTTCATTAGGAAGTAAATAAAAATTATTTTCTTTTACACTGTAAGTAAGATTTAGGAAAAAGAAAAAGCTGAAAGTAAACTTAAGAGCAGAAATAATGTTAGGAAAAATTCATTTGAGCAAAAAATGCATTTGTTGGACCATATCGAGCTACTTCTCAGAAAGCAAGAAGAGCTACGGTGAGCTAGAATTAATTTTTTTTTAAATGGAAGTGGCACTTCTAGACTAAAATAAAATTTTTCTCTCTGTAGGATCATATATGTGCTTAGAAACTTAGAATTTTACTAAATTTAGTATTCAGTAATCAGATATTGACAGATACAACAACTTGCAAATGAGTCAAAGAAATACTAATATTTCGCTCAAAGATGAAGATATGTGACTCATTATGCATGTGTATATACATGCATATATATACACATGCATAATGAGTCACATTAAAAAGAAAGTTACAAGGGCTGCAAAACACATGGTAACATTTAGATAAAAAATGAAATAAGCATTTTTAGGAAAAAAAATTGTAAGCCTAGCTGTGAACAGTGGAGCCTTCCGCACTCTCACTAAATCCATTAACAGCTTTCCTAATATAGGTCTGATAGACCGATGATTGGATTAGTATAGAATAAGTAAGTAATGAAGCTTTGGAATCCAAAATGGTTCCTCAAGGCTGTTTATCTATCTGTTAAACTAGTTTGGGCATTTTTCCTCTCTTAGCTGTTCACATAATTAGGAGCTCTGTCAGAATAAAGCATCAGAGAAAGAACTCTCTGACTATTCCGAAACCAGCTACTTGGTTCTTAGAAGCCTGAGGAATACTGGAATAAGGATACATCTGCAGGAGACTAGGCTGAAAATATCAATTTTTGGCTTCATAAGTCTGAGAAAAATTCCACTATTTTCTTAGTCATTAGCAAAAATTCATTTTACCCCAATCGGTGGCAAAACATATTGCCCTGGCTCATACAGGCCATGGAAAACCATGAAGAAGAAATCGCACTCCACCCAGTTTACTTCATCACTCTAGGAAAATAAACTACATCTGGGAGAAGTTCTAAGAAGAAATTCAGACAGCTTCAGGAGTTTAAATAAATCTTAAAAAAAAGTGTACTGAAACTTCAAAGGGGCTCATGTCTGCAAATATAATTAATGTGCATGTAAAAGTTCAAGGGACTTTTGCCTGCAGAGAAGCCCAATAGAGACTGCAGGATATTGTCAACACAGTCAAAAAAGTTTACAAATTTTAGAAAAATAAAATTATTTTGCAGGGTCATGTCCAGGATACAATGAATCAAGAATAAGCGGAGTAAAGTAACAGTTATGGGATGGACAGACTCATAAAAGACCAATGAAGTCCTAATGCATCTCATTTATCTTTGCTGGAGAGGCAATAGCTAAGCTTCACCCTCAGGACAGGATCAGAATGAGACAAGATACTTCTGTGCCATTAATTGATTCTTATTTTAGCCAAAACCATAACATTTCTTCCAAGCCAATTCTTCTCATGCTGTATAAGCTCATTGATGCCACCAAACACACAAATTTTTTCAAAACAGGCTCATGATTTTGTGCTCAGCTTCTCAGAAGGTATGCCCTCTGCACTTGTGCTGCTGTGGGATGGGCAGAATGGGTTTCCTGGTCAGCTTGAGTTGCACGGTGTAACACTGACCAACTCGATTGTGAAAGAACAAGGTCACTATTATCCTTTCATGGTTCTTGACATTATTCTTCTTGGCATTTTTTAGACATGTTTTTGGTCACTAAAATGCTGTGCAGGACAGCAGTACGTTTCCCTAGTCTTCCTAAATATTCTCAATGTACCAATTGCAGTACAATAGTTTGACAAGCAATGATATTTTATTTCAGCCATTTAAGTTTATTCAGATTTGCAAAAAAATATTGGTAAGTGAAGTGTTAATGTGTGTAATTTCTAACCTTCACATGTAACGATTGGTAAAGGAAGATGATAAAAATGAACCTGGAGTAGTTTGGATATCTAAAACCATTACATTATCATGAGATTATGTACAGTCTGAACACAAATGCACCAGTGTTTTAAAGTGAAAAAATTAGATGACTTTTTGTGTTGCAGTCCAATTAATTTGCCAGAGAACAACTTTCTCCAGCACAACTATTTACCTATATGCTATAAAAAATCAATGTGGGCCACAATAAATAACTCCTGATTCCAATTCTCTTAATGAAATCCCTGGAACTCAGTGGAAGGTCTCAGGGAGTGCTCAGCAGCACCTGGGTGGAAAACTTGTGCAGCAGCAGCGAGATCAGCAATACTTAGACTAAAACAGCTTTGCCCTCAGACAGCCATTCCCAGCCTGTTTTCAAAGGAAAATAAAATGCAGTCAGATGCAGGGAAAATATTATACGTGCCATTTGGGGGTAAATGGCCCATAAGGAAATGATAACATTTTAGAAGGATCATCTTCCTGGCTCCAGCATATCAAAATGTTAGATTTAATATGGACTCATTCTTTCTCTTGAAAAAACATGTGAGTGTCTGAAAACCTGTAGCTGTCCCTCTTTTGGTCACTTTGTTGAGGCAACACTTACTGTGCACATTTACTGTGCAAGCAGGACATGTGCAACTGCAGCACCCAGCATGGTTCTCTGTAGTTAGACGTAGCTACAGTGATGAGCCACATCTTACTTCAACACTTGCACCTTTGCCTGCACTTTTACCGTTCCCATTGGTTCCCGTCTACGTATTTTCTCACAGCTTCCTCAGAAAGGCAGGATGTGGAGTTTCAGCAGCTGTGCCAGGCCAAAGCTCGGCTGTGGATCAAGGAGAGCTGAACAGCAGGGAGGAAGGTTAAAACTCTGGCAGGCAGCAGACAGGCAGTGCACTCCCATCACTTAGTTTCTGTAATTTTATCACCTTCTACCTCCCAATAAAACATAAGTCCTTGTTCAGTTAATGTTATTTCCTTGGAATATTCTGAAATAGCAGGCTACCTGGCATATACAGATCGTGACCTATTAGGACTGTATCTTCATAAGAACAATAATACCCCCCCCCTGCCCTGCATCATTTATTTAATTATAAGAGAAGCCTCTAAGGCAAAAGAGGGTGTACAAGCATATGCCAGAGCTCCATAATTTTCTGCTAACTGGTTTTGAGGGAGTAGTAATTTGTTTTCCTTTGGATTTAATTCCAGCATGGGACAAAAGGTGAAGAAATATCAGCATCTTATATTTCTGCCCTTGCTGATTTTAATGCCTCAAACACCTACTAGCTTTCAGAGCTGAAGTGCCAGGTGAATGGAATACTGCAATTATTGTTGATATATGCTATTAGCAAAAATCACTAACTGCTCACCTTTTTTATTTTGTTCTCCTTACAGAAGGAAGCTGTATCTTTTCTTTGGATGTTTTAGAGAGGGGGTTTTTTTGGTGTTTTTTCTTTTTAAATGTTGTGAATGTTTTCAAGGTTCTTCTGCTAAAGCACAATTTTGTTTTAGAGGCTGATAACCTGTCTGTTCTTCTCTCTGTCCTGGGCGAATTGAATGTGACAAGCAGGAATAAACACCCTCAAAAAAAAAAAAAAACAAACGCAAACCACACTACTATTTTTTTCTCTCTCTTTTTTTTTTTTTTCTTTTTAAAGAAAGTGGTTAGGGAAGAAAACTTGGCATAAGGAGAATGACTTTCAAAAGTAATGAAGTAGTGTCAGAAAAACTGCTGCTGCTTCATCCTGGCACTCTCACATATTGGCAACTTGTGTAGTGATCAAGTTAAATAATCTAATGAGAAAAGTATGCAAAATAGCTCATTGCTGTATTGTTAAATGAAAGCTGGCCTGTGCAGGAGTCCTGCCCTTGACATTTACACTAGTTCTGTTTTATTTCCATTAGTGTTAACACTGATATTTGTACTTTACTGTGATGCATTGGTACAGACTCTTAAAAAAGATAGGCTTATTAAACATTAAACACAATTAATGAAATCCATCATTTGACATAATTTGTGTGCTACACTGTCACCTAACAGAAGGTCATCAAACTTCACACTGAAAGCCACAGTCTGACTTCACTAAGGTCTAATAAGGAATTTTAATGCAAGGAGGTGCTTGTTGCCTTGTATACAAATAGTTCCCACTAGCATAGTAATTCATTATGCTACTCATATATCATGTTGATGAAAATATCATGTATCCTCCCCTACATTAGTGATAAACTGTTATACACTTATATCCAAGGTGTGGTGGTCATGTTCCTTATAAATGTACTTCTCTGCCTGTTAGCGACATGTTCAAAAGCACTCTTTGAGATCTCTCAAAAATTTCTCCCCCTGAGGATACCCACAACCTTTTTTTCCTAAATGCCCAAGACAAACAGTAACATTGGTGGTTTTATTAAGATGGCTTTGAAATGGTGCTTTGCTTTTATGGAACTAAGCAAAGAGTTTTGTCCAGAAAAGCTGAGAAACAAGCAAACTCCTTCCCCCAACGAAACTGATGTTTAACAAAAATGAGACAAGATACCTCTTTTTTCAAATTTCAGTGCTTTCCCTTTCCTTTTTAATTTTTGTTACTATGTCCCCCTTGCAAATATGACATAGAAAAAGAATAAAAAAGTAAAGAGGACTAAATATTAATCTGAAAGTTTCATATTTAAAAATTATGGCTTTTAACATATTTTAATGGAAATACTTACCGTTTGCAGCCTTATCTGATTTGATATCATGAGCAATTATTATGAAATAAATATTACCTCTAGACTGTGCTGTAGTAAACCTAGTCTCAATTTGCAAGCAGATTGAAGCCATTCATGTTTAAACTGATTGAGACTTGAAGCCACTTGGACCAGTTGGCCTTTGAGTTATATAGTAAAAGCTAAAAAATTGGTATTTCAAATACTACTGCAGGTAATAACTAATTCATTAATAAGGATTGAGTGACTTAAATAAATAAAAAAAAAAATTATTCATTTCAAGAGGCTGAGATTGAATAATAAAATAAATACTGTTTGAGATAATTTCATCAGTTATATTTTAATGAACATCGCTGACAAAATTATGTTCCTTACTTAGAAGGAAAAAGGAAAACCTGTGTATCAGGTAAATGTAACTCAAACAAGCTATGGGAATGACAATTAATTTCATGGTATAACAATAAGACATAAAGAACAGAAAAAACTTTGACACCTAGTATAGTTATTCAATATAGAGACATACATACATAGCCATTTCAAGATATCCATGAATATTTTATAAAATATGTTATAAATTTTTATATATTTTGTGTACATGATACGTATACCAACTGATCAGTAGCACTTTTTGCTGTGCTTTGAAATGCAGAACAGAAAGAGTTAAAGAAAAGTTAGTAGGGAAGATGAAGAAAGTTTATAAGTAAACCAAAAATGCGCTTGCTCTGAGAGCAATAAACTCCTGCAATGTTGACAAAAGAGCTGAAGGGCTTTGTGAAGAGTATGGTTTGCCTTTTTTGGGGGATATGGAGTAATGTAATTACTGAGATTAAATAGAGCCATGATAAAACAAAGGGAAGGGGGGAAGAACTAGAAGCAAGAGCTGATTTTAATGTACCATGAAATTTCTACAATGTTCCTTGTCAAAGCAAAAAAGCTTCTATGAGTGTAGCATGGTTGCAGAGACAACCTGAATAAAAATACCCTTATGGAATGACACTAAATTTAAGGAACTCTAAAGCTTCAGTAAAAAAACATTCTGCCTCCTTTTTACTTCCCAACTGTGTTAGAGCAAAAGCCATGAACTGCTGACACAGGATCTGCTGACTCCAGATTGTCAATTCAGCTGATCAGAATAAGTGACAGTAATTTGGAGTAGTTGGGGTTCTCTCATCTCTCTTAAGCACACAATGTTGTGCTTGTGCCTTCTTCATCTATGCCATCCTTAAACTTTGAAATAAAAAGGTTGTTTCTTTTAAAATAGTGTGATTTCTTTGATCATAATATAATGTCTTAATAATTTGTTTAGGTCTCAGCTTTTGGAGGAGAGGAGGATTTTATGTGCCCTGAACTTCACCACTTATAAAATATGAACAATAAATTTTTCACTGTCCAAAAAGTATGTTGACACCTTGACAATATTTGCAAGGTACTTTGAACATTTGCTCTGGAAAATGTGGGTACAAACATTCATTTTACTTTCATTTGTTAAATAGTCTGTAAGTATTTGCTGTATTGCTTTGCAAGCTGGCCTCCTGAATTAGAAAACTATGGACTTTTAATAGTATACATGAATAGTAACATACTCTTAATAGTAATCTTAATAATAAAGATTTAAGTAATCTTAATAGTAACATAGATATTTTTTAGTACCTAGAGTGGTAACTTAAATGGAAGATTAATATTAGGAATACACATTAAATATTTCTTTTCATAACTGTAAAATATTTGGGACAAGATTCACACTTTCCTCTCTGTGCACTGCCTAATTTGTTTCACTTGAGCAGAGACAGTTAATGTGTAAGGACATACCAGTCAGGGCAGACAGTAACATAAGGAGCTGTGTATCATGGTGCTGTCACCTCTCTTCAAACAGTCACAAAGTGCTCCTCTACCCCTGTTTTCAAAGCTTTTATGTTAACTACTATTTTCAGTATGAGTCTTACACTGGAAAAATGTACTGGTTCATTTCTTCAAAGGACATATCTCTACACACTAAATTTTAACAATTTTTTCAGTAGCAAACAAGCAAATCATTGTCATAACTGCATGCTCAGGGGAACAGCTACAATAATTTCACCACCTTTATATGCAATAAAAGATAAAGTATCAGAGCTTATTGTTTGGCAGGAAATATTTATTCACACAAAATTGCATGGGCCCAGTGCCTTCAGCTGACTACAATTTTACTTTACAGCTAATCCACTCCAGCAAAATGAAAGGCCTGAAAAATGTGTTCATGGGCTCCCTCCCCTTTAAAGTCCCTTACCTTGACAGAGTGCCTTAATGCAGCCTTAGCTTAAGCGAGGATCAGTCCCTTAGGCTTATGCAAGAGCCATTCCTATTTGTCAGGGCTTTAAATTCAAGTTTTCAAGGGCACAGTTGATCACATTCGCAGCATAAGAAAGCACAGACCGACCTCCAACAATTACACAAATTTCATATTATGCTGTAATAGGAAAACACATACAAAATGTATTCTCAGTGCTTTGTAACATTTTGATTACCAACTAGGCTGTTCATTTTGAAAAATGAACTTAAATTTTGAAGACAAGGCTTATAGATATATTTCAATGACATATCTGTTCAGTTGTGAGGCATTTTTTGCTACTTAGCCAACAATTACAATTCTTGTTAATATAGAGTAATCAAAATCTGAATTTTATACTTATTAATTGGAAAGCAAAGGTTAAAAATAGATAAAGGATCCTTCTTCTGGTGTAATTGTGCCTACCAAGACATGCTTGTGATTATCCTTGGTAAGTTTATAAAATGTGAACTTCATTAAAAGTAATCTGATTAAATTGTGAAATTAATTATACTCATCAGAAGGCTTAAAACTAGAAGTTTCTATGCGTGTTAATGAGTGATACATCCTGTACCCTTGCTCACCAAAGTTAAACAAATTGTAATTCTGTGCCGTCATATTGCAGTACAGTCTTGGTCTGCTAAACCTTTAAAGGATCTGTTAGAACCTTTTGAATTGTGTTTCCTCATCTTATAAGGTAAAATAGGAGCTACAAAACTTTCATTAAAAATTCTTAAATAATGAAAAAAAGTAGGCAAATATAGGTAGATTCGAAAATTTTACATTTAGTTTCATTGTAAAGGACTAACCTTAGTTTTTTGTTTCACTTTAAAGAACTAATACACTTAAAATAATTAATTTCTAGCAATGAAAAAAATCACTGAAATATTGAGCTGGCACAGTCAATGAATCTGCTTTTGATCTTTTTTTCTCTTGTGTCCAGAAGGACTGTACTATATTCTTACTTTACTAGTAGATCTTGAAGTAGTAGACCTTCAATGATCTCCTGTATCAATAAATGTGAGGAAAAGATGTTTTTCATTACTTAATGCAAAGAATGAAGTGTGGAATATGCTGATGATTTTTCCTTTTCATTAAAAAAATACTGAATTCTGACCGTCCTCTGATGATTTCATACTATTTGAGGAGCCCTTTCTTTCTGGAAGTTTTCTGAAGCAGTCTTTGGATTATTGTAGGAGCACAAAAAGGACACAATGAGCCAAGAGAATGTCATTTTGTGCTCCTTTCTTGTGACGGTCCCTTCCGTTTTGAGACATCTGGCATAAAGACCTACACCAAACCCCTGCAAAGATACTAAGGCACCTACTTGCTCTGAGAATTTTTTCCATCAATATGAATAGACATGACACCAGATTTCTTTATTAAGAGGAAAAAGTACAGGTTTCTTTCTGTCTCCATTTCTTTAATCAAATGGCCTCATTTGCCTCCAGCCTTTCATGCCCTTCACATGAAATTCTTTAGTTTTCTTATTCACTGACTTATTGCTCCTAGCACATTTGACACATCTGTGTATGTTACTGCTTGTTCTGCATCATACATCTGCATCATATATAGCTTTTTTATTCCTGTACAACAATTCTTTTTATGGCTTAACAAGGTCTTTCTTGAGTTTTTTAGTGTTTAGATTTCCTATTTTATTCTTCTTGGTTTAAGAGGTCAAAACTGATGGAGCTGGAGTCCATTGGCATGGAATGTAGTTTGGGTCTAAGAAAACATATATGGAAATCTATGGAAAGCTGTGGATTTCTCATATGTAGAAGTTTTCAAGAACAGGTTAGAGAAATGCCTGTCAGAAATGATCCTGTAGCACTTGCTCCAGAGGTATGATGGAAAGCAGTGCAAGGGGTGGACTGCATAATCTCAGGTTTCCTCTCACCCTACATTTCTGTGAAGTATGTGCTCTCTTGAAGCCAAGTATTTTACCAACACTCAATAATTATTTATCTACAGAGTTGTCCAGCACAGCAAATCTCATATCTTATTGGTAAAATTCTGTTATTGATTAAAATTATGTGTTCCTGGACTACTTCCATTACATTCTAAGGATTTACTCGGTATTACACAGCTGCAATGTTAGCTGTTCAAATACATGCATATGAGTGCAAGAGCTGTCCCCTAATGTGAGCATCTACCTTTAAAATAAAGCTTCTATGAAAACATTAACCACTTATTACTGACATATTTTGAATTTCCATGTCCATATCCAACACTGTCAATCTTAGAGTCAGCTAAACTCAGCAGAGCAGAAAAAATAATATCTTACCTTCTCTCCTTTGTGCATTGTAATTCAAATGAACCCAGCAGAAGAGAAAGCATTTTATACTGTATATCTCAGACATAGGCAAAGGGGAAAACTGCTTTCTTGACATTGTGATTTTTTGCCAGGGTGTTTGGTTTATAGTCATACTTCTCTCTTCTTCAGACATCTGCCAGCTTATCCCAGAGAGAGGCTGAGAAATGACAACAGGAGAAAGAACAGATTTTAAATCTGAAACCTGTCATTGGTGCAGTACTTTTCATAAACTGGACACTATGAAGTTGGAGATGTATATTTGTACAAGTTTATATAATACCAAGCATAGTAGGCCTTTAATTTTCATTGAGGCCTCTGAACTATTGAATTATAAATATTTAAGAATCATGTAGCTGTGTCTCCATCTCTGTGTACTTTGTCTTTAGATCTCTGGGAAACACTGCTGTTTATCACAACCAGCAGATGCTTAATGTTGGTGTCAGGGTGGGCTACAGGGCAGGAGGCTTGCTCTGCCTTCTCTCTTGGATAATTTACTGATGCATTTTCTCATTCAGCCCCTTTCTTAACAGAAAAGGGGGCATAGGGGAAACTTCTTCAGCTGTAAAGAATGGATTTGTTTTAGTTGCATGAAAGCACAGTGTCCAGAAGGGTAAGAAGCCCTGTTTAAAGTTGCAAGGAATATTCACACCATCAAGTCGGGTGCCTGGATGTTGAGCACAGGCTCCTCGTATTACGAACAGGCATCAAGAGTGTAATTGTGTGCACTTTTGAAAAATAGAAATGCTTTGGATTTATGTTGTACTGATGATTTCAGCTGTAAAAATTACACATGCATGCTGTCTATCTCTCATGGTCCTTTCTGTTCTTTAATCTACCTGACGGTTCTCAATCCTGTTTGTAAAAGCTGCACAAAAGATGCCCAGTGAGTCTGCTGTACCAGGTTTTCAGCACACAAGGACAGCTGTGGCAGAATTCACAGCATCACAGAAGGGCTGAGGTGGGAAGGCACTTCTTGAGCTTGTTTGGTCCACCCCCTCTGCTCAGGTGAGGGTTACCATATCAGAGTGCTCAGGGACATATTCTGTCAGGATGGAGGCTCTACAATGTCTCTAGACAACCTGTGCCAGTGCTGGTTTACAGGTGAAATTATTGAAATCTATCCTCATAGAATGGTTAGAGTTGGAAGGGACCCTGATGATCATCTAGTTCTAACCCCTGCCATGGGCAGGGACACCTCCCAGTAGACCAGGTTTCTCAAAGCCCCATACAACCTGGCCTTGAACAGTTACAGGGATGAGGCATCCACAGCTTCCCTGGGCAACCCGTTCCAGTGCCTCACCACCCTCAGAGTAAAGTTAACTTTCATGCAGTCATTAAATCTATCCACATTAGATAAAACAAAACACCTAATGTATGTCTATATTACACTTTCTACAAACTCTATCTTTAAAAAACAAACAAAAAACAACCCAAAAGCCAACCAACTTGCTCTAGTTCTTCCAGAAAAGCAGCAATATTAGAGCAGTGTTGTATACAATACAACAAAGGACCAGCCAAGGATAGCCAACTGACATGCTTGGTTTGAAGCAAACAAAAAGGAAGTACAAGTCCTTTTCTGGGGATTCATTTGAATAGTATACTTTAAAAGATAAGCAGATGTTGCAATACTGGCATAAAAATAATTTTATGTAAAACTCATACAAGCTGCTTTTGTCACAAAATTAACTGCCTTCAAAGCGTTGTTTGTTATATTTCCCACAGGTGAAGTAACGTTTGAAGCTATTATTTGGTGCATAACTTTTCTTAATCAAATAAGGTCTTTCTTATTCAAAATAATGTTTGAATTCTTATTTTCACTCTTTATAGCTGTTTGGTAATTTTTGGTAGTTTTTGCAAGGCACTATACTACACTTAAATTAAATTTAAAACCAGCTCATACTAAAGTGTCATAGTAAGGATTCTGTAAGAGTGAGCATTCACCTTTGCATGGCAAAGTTGTTTCTCTGGCAAAAAAAATTTAGCTGTACACAGGAAATAAAAGAATAGAATTGAGACAGCACATCCACAGCACTGGAGCCTTGGATTGCAAGGCAAAGGTCTTCCTTTGTTGTTCTCTTGGTCATATGTGTAATATTCAGCATGATCTTTCCTTCTGGAGGTAAGAAGGAGAGAAAGGTAAAGTGGAGAGGAATGAAACCAGGATTCACTTCTAAGCCACTGAGCTCTCAGAAGGACAATAAAACAGATATTATGTGATGCCATTAACTGTTTTTTACTTTTCTATATTATTTATTGGTTTTGTTTCTAACACAAAGATTTTACATACAGTGCACATTTGCAAATTCACTATAGTTCTCATTAAATTGTTTAGTTGTTTTGAGCTATGACACTGTTGAACTGAGACATTTAAGTAAAAGCCAGTTGTAACCTGTTCCAAATTCTTCTCTTTTCTTCTGATGCTTTTGCTGTGGTATCTACTTCATAACTGAAAACTATGAGCACAGCACTGGTTGTCTATGTTCTATCAAAGCAAGGAAGAGATATCTGAGAAATGCTGGTTGTATCCAGTTTTCTACTTTCTTTTCTAGTATTATCTTGCATAAGCAAGAGTTCCAAGGATATCTTTATATACTTCAATATATATACATATATATATATTTAGAGAGAGAGAGAGAAAGAGAAAGAGAGAGAAAGAGAGAGAGAGAGAGAAAGAGAAAGAGAAAGAGAAAGAGAAAGAGAAAGAGAAAGAGAAAGAGAAAGAGAAAGAGAAAGAGAGAGTTATCCTAAAATGTTAAAAGTTTACTGTCAGTTTTTGGTAGTCCAGGGGCAGATTATTTAAGTCACTCATCAACAATTGCTCTTGCAATATTAGCCACTGTGATTTCAGATGATCCATCTGAAGGCAGAAGAGTGGTGTCTGCAAAACACTTCAGTTGTATGGGTATATGTGCATATACATATACTAAGTTCCCTAGTAAAAAAATATCTAGTTTGCAAGCTCTCCCTAAGTTAATTACAGATTTTGCATTTTTGATAGAAGATAAATTTTATACAATATTTATAGGTTAGATAATTTCTAAACTTTGCATAGCTTAATTTACATGTCCTTCATGTTACCTATATTGTATTAGAATGGACTATTAGAATGGGAATAGGTCAAATGAAATGAAAACACATTAAATTTAATATAATTAAAAATATGTACACTCTTTGTACAAAAAATAAGGACTCAGTGAGACTGCTTGTCAGAAGATACTGCACATAATTACTTAATAGGATGAAAACAATTAGATATATATGACTAATTGCATTAGCTAAGCTGAAAATATATAATGGATATAAATACTCATCATGTGGGATCAAATATAAGCTTAGCCATTTAACAGAGTATAAAGAAATATTCCCCACATACATATGATTACATAATCATCAATTATGTATTTGGAGAGGCATAGATTTTAAGGCCAGGAGGGATTGTTCCGATTATGTTGTCTGACCTTTGAATAAATGTGTACAGCAGAATTCTATTAAATCATTCCCAATTCATCCCTTAGTAGCCAGCTACATTTTAGAAAGATGTTGAACCTTTTCATGCCTTTGCTTTTAATATCAATTTTTCTAGTATCAGACTCCAACTTCTTATTGGACACTTGTTGGAGCCCTTTTCTTGTTATGATTTTGTTTGGAGAGAATAAAGAATCTTTTCTACTTTCAGCTGAAGTTGTTTCTATGGCTATGATATAGATATCTTTTAACATCATCTTTGTTAAGCTGCAGAGCTGTAGTGGCTGGATTTTTTGGTCGCAAGAAAATATCCCAAGTGAAATATATATATATATGAAATTCTATATAAAATTCTGTCTGTGAATCAGTTTTTTACATATTTGTGAAGCAGTAAAATCTTTAAATCCCAAACTTGCTTAAATCTTCTCCATTTCCACCTGATATTCTTCTGTCTATAAAATGAACTTTTCTGTACTGTGTGGACTTTTTTGTTGTTGTTTTAAACATTCAGTGTTGCCACATTATTTTCCAGCCGCTAATAGAGATCTCACAAGTGCGTGTCAATATGGACTATAGGTCTGACCTGTTGGTGTATGGATACCACATTTGTGAAAAATGTCTTATTACCTAGCAGGAAAGGTGTGGCTACTCACTGTCAGTGACTCAGAAACGTCTTTCTGAAAGCCCTAGTTACTATCTTAGTCTTAATAATTCAGTCTTTCACCAAAAGTATATTTGGTTTCCAACTGTGCAATCTTTGGCTTTACACTATAAGATATGTTCAAAGCATTTTCAGGGGATCTTTTTTCTTTTATTTCTCTGTGTATAATGTGAATAGGAGACTTTCATAAAAATTACAGGAAGCGATAGAAAATCTTTGAGTTTCCTGTCCTTAGAAGTCTTATTTCTGCCTGTAAATGAAGTTAGATATATTTTTGCATATCTTTAGGAAAACACACTATTTTCATGCTATCATAATTTGTTCATCTATAATTAAAATTGTGTCAGAATTTAGTAGCTCAAAAAGTGACAAAGATCTATTTAATTCTTTGCAAGATCTGGCAAGTATTATTTGTACAAACAAATTTTAAGAATTATCCCCCCAAAAAGGAATATAATAATTTTTCTAATTACATACTTTCTCGCCCTCAAAGATTTCAGGCCACCAATCACAAAGCTGCATAGAAAATATAGCTCTTTCTACCGCAGCTATAGCTCAAAAAGTGTGAGATAGATACACAACTGAGGCTTGGACAGAGTTTTATTTGTATTAAGAATGTTCAAATATAGATTTAAAATATCTTTGAAAATCCGCCTACATAGATGTCTACCTTGTTCTAAGCAGGAAATAGATATACTCATTTAAAAATTCAGCTCTAGAGATTGATTACATTTTCCCTATGTCCCTATTTTTCCTTCTGCTCTTAGTTAATCTAGGCTCTGTATCAACTAACTCAAAGAAATTATTTGCACATACTCACTTTGAATAGGCTCAGGTAATGTGGTCTTTTCTCTTGAAGAAAAATACTCATTCTACTGAAGTAGGTGTGTATTTCCTGTTGGACCAGACCTCCAAGATGTGTGATTTGATTTTGATCTCTCTGCTTTACATTTTCTCTCCTTATTGGTCTTTACTAATATATTTTTTTCTTCCATATTCTAGGTAAATTTTTGTTCTTTCCACTTGATTTGACTTTCTGTCTGCAAAGAAAATGTAAAGCATCACTGCTTTTGGGTGCCTAAATTTTTGAGAAGACAGAACTGTGTAGCAGTTATGTATCTAACCTTGCTTGACTGATTTTTCCAATTTGTATTTGGCTTATGATGGAAATTTGAAAAGCTGGACTATACAGAACAAGTTAAAAACATTATTTGAAAAGAAATAGTTTTGTTGTAGAAGTTGCTAAAATTGTTTACACAGACAGGGTGTTTTAGCTTTTTCATTTGCTTTGAACTGAACATACAGAAGTTTTCCTCACTTTCAACTGTCATTACTTCATACAGCTGTTCTATGAAATATTTGAAATGTCTTTTCGGAGCCCTTTGAGATTCCTTGGCATAGAAGAGCACTGTATGACTTGAAACCAGAGTTGAAGTTTACTTACAAAATAAACTCTTGTTACTGTGATCTTTTACTGAACCTCCCTTGAGCACCTGTAATTACCTTTTGTTTCTCCTCAAATGCCCCTAATGATAAGAATTGGAATATTTTTAGCAGGCTTGTTCTTTGAAGCATATCTAAAATAGTGCTAAAAGTGCATGGTGAAAAAGGGAAAAATGACAAATACTTTGCTGCAGCAGAAGAAAAACATATGCTAATGTAATGCAACAGGTTGCTTAAATGTACCGAAAGGAGGGATTAAGAGCTGCCTGAAATCTCATCCCTAAGTCTCTGTGTTGCTGTAGATTCCACCTGTGAGTTATTTTACATATCCTCTATTATTTATGCATAGTTAAGTGACGGATGATGACATATTTAGCTTCAGCTTTGTAAAGCAACTATTTCTTAAAGAAGAACAAGCAAAGGCATGGGTCAGTGACTGACCAACACCAGGTAGAGTATTTGAAATATGTGACCTATGCAAGTCAGATGGAGCAGTAAAATGGGTTTCTTTCCCCACCATGAAAAAGAAAAGGAGTTTGCCTACATGCTCCTTGGTCTTGCACTTACCATTCATGCTCTGGACTTTGGCTTTCAAGCTTGGTCCGCTAGGCTGAAGGCTGCTACTTCATGAAAGAAATTGAATTTGAGAGTGTAAGTTTTCTAAATTCATGGTAATTAGTTATAACTGGCAACATTTGTGTTGCCAAGAAGTTTTTCATTTTTCACTGTCCATTTGGTTGTTGTCTTTTTTTTTTTCCTTTAGCTCTGTAAAGCTCGACAGTAAAGAACAAGAAGGCAAGTTTTTACATTTTGTTTACCACCACCACAGTTTTGTTTTTAAATAGATTTTTTTCCTTCTTCTTTAAGATATTATTTATTTTTGTGTGTTATACATTGTTTTAATAAGAACACAGATACTCTCAACAGTGATTGTGAGTCATAAAACTGAAAAACAACAACGGAAGGGAGAGATGAAGGTGGAGTAGCTTTCTCCTTATTTTTCCCCATTTTTTCCTAACAAACACACCGATAACTATCTACCAATCATAATAAAAGCTGAATCCTCAGTGTCAGATATAGAGAATGTTTTGGGTTGGAAGAGATCATTCAGTTCCAAGCTGTCTGCCATGGGCAGAGACACCTTCCATTAGACCAAGTTGCTCAAAGCCCCATCCAGCCTGGTCTTGAACAATTCCAGGTAAGGGATATGTACAATTTCTCTGCACAACCTGTTCTACTGTCTCACCACCCTCACAGAAAGGAATTTATTTAAATTCTAAATTTTTTTAAATGTAACTTAAATCTATACTCTTTCAGTTTAAAAAGGGAGAGCATACCGACACACATGCTCCTCTGTTTGGGTAAAGTTTTCTCTATTCCCCTTTAGGCAGGAGGATTGTATCTTTTGTCTTATCATGAGCTGCCACTTGTGCCTCCTCTGACACTGAACACCACTGAAGAGCCAGTAACCATCTATTAAATAAATAAGCAAGTGGATTCCATACTACAGTTCAGCTGCAGTCCTAAGCCAGCAAAAAAAAAAAAAAGAACAACAGATAAAAAAGAACTGCAGCATATTTAGGAGAAAAAGCTTAGAAAAGATTTTTTTAGTTCAGATTGCAGATGCTTGGGAATAAAATATTGGTTGATATGTGATTACTGTCTCAGCTGGAGTATAACCAGAGTAACTGCCACTAAGAGAATAGGGGATTTTTCGTTGCTACTTCAAAATATTCTACAAAGTTGCCTCAAGGACATATTCCTCAAACATAGACGTTGTAACTCAAAGCATTTTTTTCTTTCTCCAGTGTGGTGAATCTTTATGTAGGCCATGAATGTGGAATAGGTGTTGGAACTTGGGTGAAGCGGGACTTCGATTGGATCTCTCTAGGCAGTACATTAACCACCGTGGTCTTCGGAGAAAGGGCAGCAGGACCTGTGAGGCTGTGATGGGAGGCTCATCTTTTGAGACTCTTCAGGCTGAGAGCTCCAGGAAGCCACTGTGGTAGTAGGAAGGAGTAATTTGATGGGGATGACTTCCTTCCCCTGATGTTGGGCTAATTCACTGCTCTGTATTTTGCACCTCCAAAATATGTCCAGATGTTTTCTAGGCACCTAAATCCTGGATCTGCTGAGGCAGTCAGCCAGGTACCTGTGTCTGCTGGTGGATTTGAGCCCCATTATTATTTCCTTCTTTTATCAGCTCGGAGGCTTCTGGATTTTGTTTTGTCCATTTCTTTTTTTTGGTCTGCTTTGTATCATCCTCTACTCTTTTCTTCCTACATAACTATATTTATCTATCTTTCTTTCTTTATTCTATGACTTCTCAAGGATTACGCCATTGCCGAAATCTTTCTTTACAATTAAAGACCACTGTTTGATCCTCTGATCCTTAAGCTTTATGCTGTGCCTCTTTGCTGAACCTTTATCCACATTTATCTTTCTCCAGCTATGGGATCATTAGCTTTCTCTGCCTCCATTTCATAAGCTCAGTAATTATCTTTGCATTTTTTGAGTTCTGCATGTATAGTCAGTGACTTAGTAACTGCTGGATCCTTACATCTCTGAAGCATGCACAGAAGATTGAGTAATTTTCAAAAACTGACATCAAGCAGAGCTTTCCATCTCCCCTCCCTGTGCCTCTACTCTCCAAAGACTGTGGGGCTCCTACCACTGCCCTCCATCTCATTTTCTAGACTCTCTTTTCCTCTGATCACTCTTCTCTCCTTAATCATGCTAATGGAGTGCTCTGATTTTTTCTTTTAGCCCATTACCCCAGGTGATTCCATCACAGGAAATATTTTTGGTATTACTATTATTTTATCTAGGACAGGGACATTCCTGTTATTACAAAAGTGCAAGATGCTGGCTGACTGGGCATGGCACCCTTTGGTGCAAAGATAAGAGGCAGCATGACACGAGAGTGTGGAGATGAAAGGCTCTGTCATGCTTTTGGAGCTAGCAAACCCTTTGATCACAGACCAGGTTGTAGCAAGGGAAGAGTCAGCATTGGTTGCCCTTTCTGGTAGTTTTGAAGACTCTGTGGGTGGATAACAAACATCTGCTCTGATGCTTAGATCTGACCTGAGCTCAATTTGATATTCATTTTACACCACAATATCCACCTAAGATAGGATATTCATCCGTCTCTTTCAAGTTTTACTTTCATTGCCTCCACTGAGACTTCTTTTTCCTCTTTCTCTCTAACAATCTATCTTTCCTGTTACTCTATCAGTTTCTTCATTTTCCTTCCTTCAACCTGCTTCAGGATATAATATTTTGAAATCTTGTGTGTCATTCTATTTTAGCCAGTCTCTAATTTGCCACTCCTTTTCTTACAGTGCTGAGGGCTGGTAATTGCTGAATTTGTTCCAGTGTCATGCAGTGCAAAAACGTTTCTCTTTAAATAGTAGGGGGATGATTCTGATCTCATGCTGCTTAAAACCAAATCAGCTAGTACGCCGAAAGTCATTCTTCTTGATTTATCATTACTACTATGAGGTCAAGCCCTTTGAACACAATATACCTGCTGCATTTCATTTTCTATTTCAAATGCTCTTAAAACAAATTAAATAATGTGATATTGACTCTGCTAACTCATGATATTTTATAAGGGAAGACAAAGCTTAACGATTTATTATTTGGGGACAGTTTCTTCTTTCGGAGAGATGAAGATTAATTTTAATCCTTAGACAACAGTGATCCAAATACCAATATTTATCTATCCATCTCTTCAGACTTTATGCAATACACAGACTTTGCTCTCGCGGGAATACACTACTTTGCTGTAGTTACTGTTCTGCTCTACTGTTCTTACCACAAAGGCAGCAATTATAACACTGTTTGAAGTCTTTGTATTTCAGTTCCCTGGTTCACTTGCAACTCAACTGATTTGATCATCTATATGCTTGATCTGACATACATGTTTCACTCAGAAATTTTAATCTTCTGTGGAGAACTTTTTTCTGTGGAAAAGCTAATTTTGGATTCTTTATTCACAAAGTGTTAGTCAGGGGTTCAGGCTCTGAACATACTTTCTCTTCTGTCTTAGGGAAGCATGTTGGGGTTTATTGCCAGATTTGTCTTGAATGTCTTCCACAGTGCCTAGATTGATTTGATATTTTGTTCTGAAACATTACTGAAAATAACTCCATTCTCTTCTTAAGTGGAGTCAGGATTCTTCCCCTTCCAGTGATAAGATACAGGTACTTATCTGTTGTATTAGGAATCTCCTCAACTTAACCACCAAATAAAAAAAAAAATTGAAACTCTCTTTTCTGTCTTTGGTAGCTACCTGTATTTCTTTAGTAAGCCCTACATTTTTTATCAAACTGTAGATTAAAAATAAATTTTATACAAATATCTTAGCATTTAACTGAGATACTGCCCAATAATAATCTGTCATTCAGGGCTGACAGCAGTTTTCAGGTAGCTGATCCCTAAATTTTTAGGCATATCAACAAAGTGTTTTGCAAAAGCTTCTGTAAGATAAGATAATGAGTTTTAGATAACATTTAATTCAAACAAGAATACTCTATATGCACAATACTTGAATGCATATGGAACTCCTTTCTAAGATCTCTAGTGATTGTGATGCAACACATGAATTTATTTATTCCCAAGGAATAGCTATAGATTTGATAGATGATGTTCATAAGGAGTTCTTAAATAGTTATCCTGAAGATTTTCATTGTAGTAGTTATGAAGATTATGATATTATTACATATTAAATACAGTGTGTTATTGACAAGGTTCTTCAGGGACAAAGTTGGGATTATATGAATATAGTGTTTGATTTCACAAAAGAATCTTGTATCTTAAAGGTAGAAGGCATTCAGCAGTCTTAGGAAGAGAAAAGAAAGTACACCATATTAGTTTCTCACTCATTTATCTTTCCTAAAATTTAAATAGAGGTATGAGAATGAAAGGAAAACAATGCAAAGCAGATAGGAGCTACAGTTTTGCTTGATTGATTTACTTTTCCATAATACAGTTTTGACAGGGAGGTTTTGACTGAAAAGATGCTAAAGCCTAATTCTTATCTAGTCCCCCAAAAGGCACACTGAATTTATAACAAGATTACTCTGAGATGCAACCGTTAATACCAGAACATTTTCAAAAAAATATTAACCCTCACGCCTGAAGGCTTAAACGCAACTCTATTAGGAATGGAAGATGATGTATTGTAGTGGGCACATTTTCATGCACAATTGGTTATATCTTCCTATAAAGCTTTTAGTACTAACCTCTAGAAACAGCAATTTTCTTAATTTATTGACATTCTGTTGCTACTCCCTGGGTTTGAATTTGCTATGCTACTTGGAACAGCAACAAAATTATCAGTGACAGAAGACTGTGTGTACATGTATGTGGGAGAGAAATTACCTGCCTCTACTGACCAGAAGCAATTCTAAGTTTCATTTAAAAGTGACTTGTTTTATGGGATGTAATTTACCTGCTCAGTGAGAGATGCTAACCACCAAACTCACAGCATTTGCTGCAATGGAAGGGGAACAAGTTGATTCTGCTTACCAGGATGATTACAGTTGCTAGAAAACGTATTTCCACATAAGCCATTAATTATTAATGTTTCAGTAAAAACAAAAAGATGAAATGGAGGTTCACAGTATCAGAAGTGGAAGACAGTGAGTGAACAGAGCCAAGCACTATCCACCTACCTGTTATAATAAAATGGAAGTGACACTTCTGTGCCATGGGAGGCTTCTGCCTCAAACTGCAAATCTTCTGTAGATGACATCTTGGAATGCAGATGTTTTCCATCCAGTACACGGGCTAAAGGAGATATCAGACAAAAAATATTTATTTTCCCCTGTATTTGCAAGGACATCAATTTGAGACATTTTTGGCTGGGGGTTTTGGTGTTGTTTTTTTTTTTTTAATTAAGAGAACTTGGAAAAGACATTGAAAATACAGAATACTGGGAAAAAGACTAGTACCTTTTCCTTCAAAATAACCTATGAATATTGAATTGGTATATAATTAATCTGAGATTACAGTATATTTATTACATTGTAATGAACGTCCCATGCTGTTTCAATTTACAAACTGATTTGGGGGACAGTAAGCTTCAAGGTTACTCAAGTTTCTCCAGCAGTATTGGGGCAGCAGGATTCTCTTCCTACAGTTCCAGCAATGAGACCTTATAATTGGATTTAGAATGTGGAATGTAAATACATAGACAAAATTAATTGGAATAACGAGGTCTGCTTTTTGCTAGTCTACATGAAGAAAGAAAAAGATGATTAGTTTCAACTTAACGCATTTCATTATTTTTCCTGGAAACTGCTTCATTTTGCAGTATATCATACAAAATATTTAAAAACAATTTTTAAAAATAGAATAAATCAAACAGCTATTTAGAACCTAACATTTGTATTTCACTTGATTATTGGTTAATTTTTGCCGTTTCATCATTATCAAGCAAGTTAAGAACAAAGGAAAATTTTCCTTTCGGGCTTATGATTTATACTTTAAGAATTCAGAAAAAAAGTGAGAACATAAACCAGTTTAAAACACAGAAAAATCCATATAAGGAAAAAAAATTCTTCTAAACATATGCACATCAAAGAAGAATCAGAACTTAAAGATTTATAATTGAATGGATTTGAAAGAACTTAATTCACGTGAGATTTATGAACTTCTGACAGTAGAAGGTCTTTGCCAGCTGAGTCAGCGCTCAGGACAGGGTAATGGAAAGTTTGGATTACCATTTTCTACAGCTGCTGGCTCCAGTAAGAAGAGCTGGCAGAATAATCAGGAGATAAATGACTTTCCTACTTAAAAACTAGCACTAAATCAAGAGCAATCTCAGGCTGTCAGGTTCAGACCTCTATTACCTGAAGCAACCACATAATACAAAGCTGTTGCTATGAGATACAAGTTGGTATCAAATTCCTGTCCCATTCCATCTGTAAAACCAAACTTACTTTGAAAGGCTGCAGTAGTGTAGCTTTTGAGTTAATGACTTACAAGGTTTCTTTTGTAATTTTCCTGTAGCACTCCATGTTCCTCCAAATACATGGGCTTCTATCTTGGCTCAAGTAAGAAACACTGTTCAAGTCTATTCCTTCTTTTCCTATCACGGTTTCACTTGTGGAAGGTAAGGTTCAAGATCCAAGTGCGAACACTGAAAATGTGCTTTTGCCCCACAGGGCTCTACCTGTTTATTATAGGACTTCTCGCCATTAAGGGGAGCATTGTTTGCTTGCAGTGGGTTTCTGTTAACATAGAACCCACTCCTTTCTACAGTACGAAAAGAACTTTACGATTTTAGCAATGCATGATGAGTATCCTGCTGACTACGTCTCTCTCCATCTCATTGCTGCCTTTAATGGGAAAAACAAATGGCTGGAAATGTTATGTAAATGAGTAAGCAAGCAAGAAAAAATCTGTATGAAAAATATGTAAGTTTGCTACATACAGCAGGTATTCATTATCTCATTAAAATATGCAAATATATCACCTCTAATCAAAATATGCCCAAAGTGAAGACTTTCCATTAAAGCAAATTTTCGTATATTTTTTTTTATTGTAGAAGGGAAGATGGGTGAGACATTTTCCTTTTTATATCTTAAGTGTTTATAACTGCACAAAACTATTGGCATCCCAATTCCTTTGTGTTTCCCTATTCAGTGTATAATGACTTCACTTAAACAGCTCATCTTCCTCAGAACTGTTGATAAAATTCTGAAATTTCCTTTTATTTAGCCATCAGCTAAAAGTACTTATCGAGCCTTTGTTTTTAAAGGTTGAATTGTGCCTTAAGGATAGCAGTAGGATAGGCACCTGTGTTATACCAAATTTTTTAGCGACAATTTCATCTTGGCAAATATATTTTCATTGCTTCTCGATCTCCTGCAAAGTCAGCTAAGCTTCCATGAAGATTGTTCCTTAGGGTAAGATTAAAAACAACAGAAAAGATGTTTTACCTTAAAGCTGTTGCTTCTGCTGGAGCTTTTACAATAAAGAGGAAATTGTGTATCAAGGGGAAAAAATGAAACAGTTGCATGGGGGAAAGAAGAGGCGAATACTTACTAAATTAGCTAGTGATGACAGTTATGTCATCATTTTATGAGCATATTCAGTGCATACCTTTTCATTATTACCTCTCAGAAGATTTTCTGAATGGCAGAAATATAGTAATATACTATACTTTATTGCTGGCCCAATTTTTCACACTGTCAATGCTTACAAAAGCGTACAAATCAGTTTCATTTCTAGCAAAGGAACCAGGAACCTGGATCAAAACATCTCTTCTGTCCTGTGCTGTAGCCAAGTAAATTAACTTGATTGCAATTGCACCGTGCCCTCAGTCAGCCATGTTCTTCACAGGTGGTTTAATGTAGCTTTGGTGTAATGCTTCTCAAAAATGAATAATTCATTGCTTCTCATGCCCCAAGGCATGTAACAAAGAAAGAAATCAGGATCAAGATACAATTTTTTTAGTTACTATTATTTGATGAGATGGCTGTCATTCACAAGGATAAAACAGCATGCCTTCACTAAGAGACACAAGGCACTACTTTCAGAGTGACTTATAGCAAGTATATGCATAACGGCCAAATAGGATTGAAAATACCATCTTCCACAGAGTATTTATTCGCATATGTGAATATTGTATGTTATAGCTAATTAGACAAATTAAACATCCTCTTTCTTGATTTCTAATCTGCTAATATCTGCTAAAAGTATTTAGCATTTCATCAGAGATGAGGATATCAGGAAGCATGAGTGCTCATTAACAGATTTCAATTTTTATATGAGAAAAAAAAAATTAAACAATTTTGTTCATACCTTACTGGATGCAAATATGTCAGCCCAGTCTTTATCACTCTTTTGTGGTCACTGATCTTTTTTTTTCTCTGTGCTAAGATGAGAAGAGTTTGGATGCTTGGACAAATATGACTGGGAGTCAGGAGAGCTATATTTTATGTTTTCCTCCACCACAGACATCCTGCAAGCTCCTTCAAAGGCCCTTTTATACTTTTGTGACAAAACCTTTCCAGCTGCAGTGTGATTTTTGGCCCTTAAAACAAGTTACGTGTCAGGCCTGAGATGGAGTCTCATACAGGTGCAAACATTAAGGATGGATGCTATGAAAGACCTGGCCATAAGAACATGTTGTCTAACAGATTTCAAGCTGCTCTGGATAGAACACATTCAAAGGAAAAGGAACTACAGATGGGCAGTCTTTGCACTGGGGATGGAGATTTTTGGCCAGAGCCTGAGTCTGAGAGTGAAGCAATGGGATAGCTGCATGCCACCCTTGGTACCAGGGCATGGCATGTGGAGAGGGAGGTGAGAGTGGTGGCTTTTGCTAACAGCATAGGCCAAGTGGGCTGACTGGCTACAGCTTAGTACTGCCGAAAACTGGTTAGGGTTCAGACCTGACACAGTCTGAGGACCTCCAAATGGACTCCAGCCCTCTGAAGACTCTCTGTGGGTCTCCATTAGTGGTGAGGCAGAGAAAATCCTGAGCTTATTCACAAGTTTGGGAATCCTGGGCTGCATAGGGAAGAGTGTGACCAGCAGGTCAAGGGAGGTCATTCTGCCCCTCTACTCTGCACTGGTGAGGCCACAACTGGAATACTGCGTCCAGTTCTGGGCTCCCCAGTTCAAGAGGGACAGAGAACTACTGGAAAGAG
>BJBW01002358.1:0-23656 GCA_004320125.1 Scolopax mira
GAGGGTGACAGAGCCCTGGAACAGGCTGCCCAGGGAGGTTGTGGAGGCCCCTTCTCTGGAGATTTTCAAGACCCGACGGGATGCAGTCCTGAGAGGCATGCTCTGACATGCTCTGGGTGGTCCTGCATTGGCAGGGGAGTTGGACTAGATGATCTCTATGGTCCCTTCCAACTCCAAAAAAATTCAGTGAAATTCAGTGAATTTTCTGATGTCAAAGCAGTCGCTGCTGTCTGGGCAGGGGATCCGTTTCAGAGGCCTGTGGGGAGGGATGCTGCCTGGCTGCCTCCCCATCCTGCTGGCACTGGGCTGACCATTAGCATCCCTGCGTCGTGGGGTGGGGGCAAAAGGCAAAGCCACTTTGTTTTCCCCAGCTTTCTCTCAGCAGTTCCCTGCCACGTGCCAACTGTTATTCAACATTAATAACCACATATTTGCCACTTAGTCATTCCTCTGATATTTTCCATGGAAGGAGTAAACAACCGCAGTGTTGTTGCTGTGTTGGTACTTGGGGCGGTGGTGATGCAGCCCCTTGGCCCCAGCAGGAACCTGGTGGGTCTTCTCCATTGCTGGGTCCTGCCCTGGGAGGGATTTTTTTAGATAAAACCTTTCAAAATCCTAGCCGTAACTGAATTTAGATTATATTTTGGTTAATAAAGCAGTGGGGTTTTCAGGTTGGCTGGGCGGCCAGGCAGGCTCTAGAGAGGGGTGATGTGGGCAAACACGTGCTGGGGAGGGAAGTAATGGAGACAAAACCCAGGCAGATTTCAAGCAGCGGGATGGGGTTTTTTTTTATCAAAACTGAAAGATCTTCACATGGTCTGTGGGGAGGCTGGAAGCTGTTTAATGAACGCCGTGGCTGGCGAGGTGCAATGGGAGCAGACTGCAGGGCTTAGCCAGCTGCTGCCGTGCCAGGGCACAGTCAGCATCAGCAGGAACAGGAATGGTGCCCGAGGCTGGTGGTTCTGGTGCTGAGCAGGAAAACCTGCCCCCACAAGGAGCCCAGCAGCAGGATTTAGCTGCCTGGTCCTCATCAGGTCCTCGGGGAGGGTGGAAATGTTATCCCCCTCTTCCCCTTTTCTCAGTTAAGGAAGCATGTCTGGCATGAGTATTGGCTTAATTAAGCAGAAGCAGCCCTGCGTGTCAGTTAAGATCTAAAGATAAAATCTAGATATAAAGAGGTATATATAAAATCTATGTATAAAGAGGCAGAGGTTTTACTTTCCAGTGACTGCTGCTGGTGGGAGGAGAGGGATCTTGCACATGTGATAGAGGTAGCTTCAGCCTGATAATACTGTCAATAGATTAATATTGATAGGTGATTGTTAACCTTGCATCCTGCATTAGCTGTACACCAAGAGTGATGAATATGCAGCAAGGTGTTCCTGCACTTCTTCCAGTGAGGTTTCAGTGATATCCTGGAAACAAGACTGCACCAGGTAGGAGCAGTTTTGAATCCTGAGTTCCCACAGTAGCAATATCTGTCCAGTGGAAAAAAATGTAATGTATGGCTCTTTGGACCCTATGGAATTGAAATTCTGCATAGGAGAAGGTAGAATCAAACTGTGGGTTCCCTGGAAATAGATTAAATAGCCCCAGCTTGCCAAGAAGGCTGCTGAAATGCAGAATTAAAAAATCTTATTCAATCCATAAAATCTGTCCACTGCAGGGTAAGTGCAAGGAGTATGTATTTTCCCTTTTCCATATACATAAATTCAGCCAAGGTGTTACAGTTAATTTATATCGGCACTCAAACCCATTAGCTTAAAGATCTATTTTAGCTGGCAGCAAATGGAAAGCCTTCAGTTCTTTCCCAAAGCTGTTTGGGAATCAGGCTCTAAAAAATAACTGGCCTGTGGGTGTGCGGGGAGCGGCTGCTTCGCGGCAGAGCCAGGGGGAGGGCAGGGGGAAGCCCCACTTCTGCTGCCAGCGAGTAAGATGAGCAGCCTTCATGTTTTTAGCAGCTCAGGTGAAATATCCTCCCTGGGATCACGGGAGATGGACCTATTTATTAGGGACGGTGCAAAATCTCTGCGTCCTTGTCCTTGGTTTCTGGGTGTTCCAGGCCATTGCTTGCATTTCTGTTTCAAATCTACTGCCTTATACTATTATCTAACTCGCCCTTTCAGTATAAGGATGCAAATATTTGGGCATCTTTTGCCATTCTCCAAACAATATACAATTTCTATATTCAAACCGTGTATTTCTTTATCTTACAAATGTTAAATGTGAGATGTTCAGCTGCTGATCTCTCAGGAAGATACCCCTCTGGCACAACAGTGCATCGAGAGAGAAGATAAAACCTTTCTTTACAAACTATCTGGCTTTAAGATTATTCGCAAGACAAAAGGTTATGCATTGATCTTTTTCAAGTCACCAGTAAATTGAATTTTACTTCTGCTGAGATTTCTTTTTGTAGAAGGTATCTTCATTTGTGTCTCTTCAAACTATGGCAATACTAAAAATTTAACAATAGATTGTGGCATTAGGTTTGTATTTATTTTCTTTTACAGTGATTTTGGCCATACATCATCTACAATGCCTGGAGGGAGGAGGTTTCCAGAAAATGATAGGTATCTGGTTTCTGCAGATCAGTTTTGTTTCAAAGCATTTCAGCTCAGAAACTGGAAGTGGTGATGCCTTTTAGAAAAAGTCAGCCAGTGTGTTTCTAGGGCCTGTTTTTGTGGACAAGCAGAAAGCAAACATTAAGTCCTGCAACAACAAAACTGTTGTGTTCGAATACCTTCCCTTAAACAGTGATAAAGCTTGCACAAATATTTTTTTTTCAGTGAACATAATTACAAGGTAATGAACAAGTGCACCAAAATCCTTCTCATAGCAAAGATTAGGGGCAGCAAATACTTTCACAGATGCGTTGAAAAGCTGATATTTGTCCCAAGTCACGAACAGAGTGTAGGTTTCCTCGTTAGTAGTAGGTTTCATGGGCTTCGCTCCCAGAATATAGACATGAGGGAAGCCAAGCACCAGAGGCCTCCAGTTTGTCTTCTTCCTTCACCACTTTCAAAAGGGGAAAAAGCCTACCTTATGGACTTGGGGTGGGGTGAGTGCATAGCACACTGATGAAATATTAATCCTCAGCACCTGGTGCTGGTGTTGGGAGTGTTCCTGGCACCATCTCACTGTCTTTTCAACACAGTCTCAGCTACTGGGGCCAGCAGTGTGGCTCCTCTTCAGAAAGCCTATGAAAGGCAAAAGACAAGGAAAAGATATGGAGCAGCATATTCAAGGAAGCAGATACTCTGAATAGCTTGGGTTTTAGTAGGCAGTGAATTCTTCTCTAGCTATATTTACTGGATAAACAGGACAGGTTTAGGTTTTTCTAACATGCAGGACTGTAATTAAATATGAATATCCAAGTCAGACATATCCTAGTGATGAGTGTGAGTGATTTTATGAAGTCCTTGAGTTGCCCAGATGCCTTGTTTGTACTCGGCTTGCTGTGAACAAGTTTCACTCTGGCTCCCAAGAGGTTCAAGTTCAGCCAGTAGCTGAGAGCCCTGTGGTTGGAAATCTCCTCTTTGGGTTCTGTAGGACATCAGTGGCAGACAAGCTTCAGGTTTTTTAATCCACTGACATGAAAGCTGAAAGGAAAATGTACAAATGTAAAGCAAGTTTAGTCAGCAGTAAAACATGACGTGCTCATTTGCAGTTGATGGCTTCCCAAGTAAGAGACAGATGCTTGCCTCAATGGATTATAATTATACACTGGAGGTGTTATAATTGCTTTAATATTTGATTGAAATAGCATATGATTTTCTTCAAACCAGATTACATTTGACTATTTACAAGTAGCTGGAAAAAAAGTAGAGTGTTGGAGGTGATGTTTGTGCATGTGTTGTAAACATGCCTGGGATTTAACTGTGAGCCACCATCTGGGAATACTAATTTGAATTTAATTGATATTTTTGTTTAGTTTGCAGTTCAGCAGAGGTTTTCATATTCATTTTCATAGTCATTAGATAAATGCATTGTGTATTTGATGGAGAAACTGCAGTTTGCTAACCATGTGATGAGGCCTCGGGATTACTTGCTGGCTCTGAGCATTATACATTAAAATCCATTTACTTAAATTTGGTGAAATCCTAAAGGGATGAAAATAAAGGAAGATTTTTGGCTTATTTCCTTGAGTGCCAGAATTGCACCAACAGAGATAATTGGTTAATGAGGGCTTGTTTCTGCCTCAGTGCCTGGAGAATGTGATATGGTTAATTGTATTGCTGCTGGGGATCCCGCTCTCCTTCACTTGATTTATTTGTAGCAGAGCAAAGCAAACAAATCCTCATCGGCTATTAATTTCACCCACTGTTGACATACTGTCTCATGTGGTAGTTGCAAATTTTTTTGGAGTGGAGACTTCGGGGGTTACACTGAGACTGAGCATACGGCACAGTAAGACTCGATGGGTTTGGGTTAATTAGTGCCAGAAATGAAGGCTGCTCAATCCCCCCTGGTTGGACCCATTATCCTGTCACCGAATCCCATCCTGCTGAATCTTTTTTTGTTTGCTCTTGTTGCAGAATGAAGCTTGTTCCCCTCGCTGGATGCGAAACACCTTGTCATAGCAGGAGCCCCACAGGAGGGCTGGAGCCTGCCCAAAACCAGTCCTGCTAACTGCTGAAAGCCAACGTTAATTTGTAACATCCCTCTCTTTTTTTTTATTTTTTTTTCCTTAATAGGATTTCGCAACCTGCATGTGGATGACCAGATGTCAATAATCCAGTACTCTTGGATGGGCCTCATGGTTTTTGCTATGGGTTGGAGATCTTTCACCAACGTCAATTCCAGGATGCTTTACTTCGCTCCAGATTTGGTCTTCAATGAGTAAGTGCAAAATAACAATAGTCTAATCCTGTGCTCTGTGTGGGTCAGGCTAGATGAGAAATGAGAACAAGACAAGGAATGTGCTTCCCCGTTTGCTTATGAAATGTACAGCTTGAGTAACTGTACTTTCAGAGCTGGCCAACAAAACATCGGAGGGCCCTGCTTTTCCCCTCTAATTGCTCTGCAGCGATCTCCAGGAGCAATAAGGAGAGTTGCAACCTCTCTCCTGTTCCTGCTTCCCTTTCCCACCACCTTGCCTTGCGTTTAACTTCCATCAGGGCAGCAGCAAGTGCTGGTGCAGGGTGTGAAGGGCTGGTTCCTACAGACCTGCCTTTTTTCTGAGGGATCTGAGCTCCTCTTTTCAACTTGGTTGGTCAGCTGGAGTGAGCAGAAACAGAAGCAAATGTTTATTCTGAGTTCCTGATGGGTTGTCTCTGGTGTGCCATCAGCTCAGAACTGTGGAGGATTTGCTGACACTAAGATAGAAGAGCTTAGAAGCAATTTGTGGAGCAGCAAGCAAAACCAGACCTTCTCTCTGAGAGCTCCAAGCTCAGCTTGGCATCTCTTACAGGTAGCCCTATTTGGTGAATCACCACAGTCGTTTTTCAGGAAGGCAGAGAGTTGGGCAAACCCTGTAGATCCCAGGTAGTCATCCACGTCCAGAGGATTGCACAGGGGCATTTTGGAAGAACGTTCCACTCCTGCATGCAGGCCTGTTGCTGCCAGCATCCCCTGCGACAGAGCCCAGGTTCTTGGCAGCAGGGATGTGCCAGGCGAGGCTGGGATCACGGGCTTGGGCACAGTCTCTCCTCCCTGCCCCACGTCACTCTGATCTCCTTGCCCTGCCAGGTACCGGATGCACAAATCCAGGATGTACAGCCAATGCGTCAGGATGCGGCACCTCTCTCAGGAGTTTGGGTGGCTTCAGATCACACCCCAGGAGTTTCTCTGTATGAAGGCTCTACTCTTCTTCAGTATCAGTAAGTACTCACATCCTTCCCTCAACAGGGCTCCACTTGCTCTATGGTGTATCGCCCTAGAGGGACCCGGTGCTTTCCCGGGGCATGTGCTCCTGGGCTTTGGATGTTCTCTTTGCTTCGAGCTGAGCTGCTCAGAGACAATGAGCTGCCAAGCATAAGGGTGCCACCACCCAGCCACCCCTCAGCCAGCCCATCCCACCTATGGACAACGCAGCGTTCCTCCATTTAGCTCCTGCAGGGGGTGGCTCCTCAGCCTAACTGCTGTCACTGTGGGGATCTCCAGCCATCACCTGCTGAGCAGGAAAATAGCTCTGCAGTTTGTTACATTGCTTCTCTTTTATAACCAGTGCTGAACAAGGTTTCTTGGGTTAACAGTTAACAAGCTGGTCAGAGTGAGGACTATAGTGGAAGCAGGGCTGGTGGGCAGATCTTCCCTCTTACGTCTCCCCTGACCACTTCTCCAGCCTTCCTCTTGCCTTTTTATTCTTTCTGCTCTCTGAGCAACTCTTACTGTTTCCTTCACATGTTCCATCCAGTTCCAGTGGATGGTCTGAAGAACCAGAAGCTCTTTGATGAACTTCGAATGAACTATATTAAGGAACTTGACCGTATCATCGCTTGCAAGAGGAAGAACCCTACCTCCTGCTCTCGACGATTTTACCAGCTCACCAAGGTCCTGGACTCCGTGCATCCTGTAAGAGAGGACAGTGAAATGTCTATCTATATACATAAGAAACAATATAAGAAAAACCTTTTTACAGTGAGAATGATCATTCACCTCCCCAGGGTTGTGATAGTCCCCATCGCTGAAGGTTTTCATGATACGGTTGGACAGGACACTGGATAGTCTCATCCAGGCTCCTTTTCCCAGGGAAGGTTGGACCAGATGATTTTTTGAGGTTGCTACCAACCTGGGCTGTTTGATGATTCTTTTTTTTAACTCTTGGCACATCTTTGCAGGGACAGTATTGCAGTGTGCTCCCAGATTAAGTGACAGAGGAAAGACAGCCACTAACTCTACCGAGGGAGAGGAAGTTACCCATGTCTGTCACTCCCTGCAACGACCACTCTTGTGCTTGGGTTTATGGGCTTCGTTTTTTAACAATGGAAAGCTTTTTGTAGATGATACTTGTCCATTGTCAGCCCAGCAGAACAGCTCAAAATCTCAGTGCCCCCATGGAGTCTTCTCTGATTACAGCAGAGAAAACAAATTCTCTGTTTGTGACTTCAGGTGGTATTGGTGAAAGGTGAGCTAGAACCCTTCCTCTTTCCCGGGGCTCAGCTCCATGCAGTTACATGTCTACAGCAAAAAGTAATTTTTAGTAATTGAAGTCAGCAACATCTGCACACAGTAAGACAAGTTTCTGCAGGAGAAAGAAAGTGCCATTTTTATACATACCTGTTTTGGTGGGACTCAGTAATATCTGAGAGTGAAGGGCCGTGGCAAAATACACCATGTGCTCCCAGATTGGGTAGTTCCCTCGCTTCTCCTCAGGGTGCTTTCCTGCCATCTGATAACTGCTAGCCAGGCAGTGATGGCCAGAGAGACATCTTTTCCCAGTGAAATCATTGACTTCTTGCTTAACAAACTTTCTTTCTTTCCCAGATTGCCAAGGATCTGCATCAGTTTACATTTGACCTTTTAATAAAGGCACATATGGTGAGCGTGGACTACCCTGAAATGATGGCCGAGATCATCTCTGTGCAGGTTCCCAAGATCCTGTCTGGAAAAGTCAAACCCATCTACTTCCATGCGCAGTGATCTTCCGGAAGGGACCTCCCAGTTCTGCCACCCCCATTTCAGCCATCTCCTGCCTGTTATTTCTGCACTACTGTACTGCAGTGCCTTGGGGAATCCCCTCTACAGAGGCCGAGAAGACAGAGGGTAACAAGCCACTACCTGCTGGGATTCCTGACATTTCTATTTTTTCCTGAGGTACCTCTGAACTGAACTACCTGCCACGGCTTCTGCCTGCGTTTGGCTGGCTCACTGTGCTGGGACAGGGGACTGGGGCACGGTGGCAGCGGCCACCTCATTTGTGTGTTTTCTGCAATGACTTTCGGTGGCTGAGGCCACGGGAGATTGGAAGAAATGCCAGCAGTTGTTGGATTTGTGGGGTTTTTTTTTGGTTTTGGGTTTTTTTTTGTTTGTTTGGCTGGTTTTTTTTTTAAACACAACAAGACAAGAAGCAGGTTGAGCCTCTAAGTTTGAGCATGGGTTATTTTACTGGCCTCCTCCGGGGACTTCTTATTTGCATTATGGTGCTGGGAAGCAGATGAGTTAAAATATTGCAGTAGAGAAGCCACAAAGAGCTGGGGGAAGAGATGAATTTGCAGCCTGATGAATTTACAGGACCTGCTGCTGGGACAGAAAGGTGCTGTGGGGTCTGCCCGGCCATCCCGCTGCTGCCATCCTGCCTGCATGGAGAAGCATCAATATTTGCTGGTGGAGTGTTACAGGGTTGTTGGCAAAAGAGCTGGAGGGATAGGTGACCTTCAGAAATCTCCAGAGATGGCAGATAGCTGCTGTTTTTCCATCTGGGATGTTTTTCCTGCAGCCAGACAAGCTGGATCTCGGTCTGCCCCGTGGATACCCAGGCACTCAGCAGTCACATTCCTGTTCCTCGGCAGCTGCTGCTCCTCCGACACGGCCCTACCCACCTCCACAAGTGCCTGATGTCCTCAGACCTCACGCTCTCCCCACCTCCTGTGGGCACCCCAAGCCCCCTGCCCAGCCCCTCACCAGCTCTGCTCCCACAGGGTGTCCCCAGACGCTGGGTTTCCAGCCACACTACGAAGTTCCCATTTGTCCCATCTATTCTTTCTGAAGCCAGCATCAAGTGTCCCAGGAGCAAAGCAACGGGGCCGGGATCTGCAGGACCTGTGAGGCCATGGGACTCTTGTCCCAAAGAGGAGTCATTTACCCAGTGTGCAGGACGCCAGCATCTCCAGGACTCTTGCTGCTACTCTTGTCCTTTGGGAGGTGGCTGTGGTGACTTGGCTGGTGCTGCCATGGCAGTTCAGGGGGTTGGAAAGGAAACACCAAAGAGACCTTCTGCCCTTCCAGGTGCTCCTGCTAATTGCAGTAGTTGATTGCAGCCCAGGGGAACACCATCCTACGTGCACCACCTGTCCCCAGCAGCTCGGTGGCATGGTGGTGGCAATGGTGACAAGGTGGTGGTACTGCAACGTGGCTGATGCAGGATGGGCTGCAGCTCTGCCTTCAGGACAGATAAATGTGCCCTGGCAAAGAGGGGCACTTGGTCTACAGCCAGAAAACAGCAGCGGTTGGTGGGTCTGCACCTGCTGGTGGGTCCCAGCAGTCAGGAACATCTGGGAAAAGCTGGTTGTATTTTCAGGCATAAGCATTGGCTTGACTCCATTTCATACCTCAAGTTCAGAAGGAAACACAGGCCCACCCAATTCAGATTTTTTTATTTGGTAGGTTCTGCTTCCCAAAAAGTGGCCAAGCCTGTATTCCCCATGGTATTTCAGTTCCCCCCTTCCCACACAGTTGTGAGCCCACCAAAACCACCAAAAAGACCTGGCCAGGGGTTGTTGTCAAGCATGGCTTGTACAGGCTTTTACCAGGGTAATCACGGAATGATACGGGGTTGGAAGGGGACCTCTGGAGATCATCCAATCCAACTCCCCTGCCAAAGCAGGTCCACCCAGAGCAGGTTGCACAGGAACGTGTCCCAGCGGGGTTTGAATGTCCCCAGAGATGGAGATTCCACCACCTCTCTGGGCAGCCTGTCCCTGAGCATTGCCACCCTCAAAGTAAAGAAGCTCCACCTCACATTTAGGTGGAACTTCTTATGTTCAAGTTTGTGCCCATTTCTTTTTGTGCTGTCACTGGTCACCATTGAAAAAAAACCTGGCCCCATCCTCTTGACACTCACCCTTTAAGTATTTATAGATGTTGATCAGATCCCCCCTCAGTCTTCTCTTCTCCAGACTAAAAAGACACAAATCCTTCAGCCTTTCCTCATAAGAAAGATGTTCTAGTTCCTTCATCATTTTTGTGGCCCTTTGCTGTACCCTCTCCAGCAGTTCCCTGTCTTTCTTGACCTGGGGAGCCCGGAACTGGACACAGTTCTCTTGATGGGGACTCACAAGGGCAGAGTAGAAGGGCAGGATGACTTCCCTGGACTTGCTGGCCATGCTCTTGATGAACCCCAGGTTGCCATTGGGCTCCTTGGCCACAAGAGCACATTGCTGGCTCATGGTCATCCTGTTGTCCAACAGGACTCCCAAGTTTCTTTCCACAGAGCTGCTCTCCAGCAGGTCATCCCCCAACCTGTCCTGGTGCAGGGGGTTATTCCTCCCTAGGTGCAGCACCCTACAGTTGCCCTTGTTGAATTTCATCAGTCTCCTTTCTGCCCAGCCCTCCTGCCTCTCCAGGTCTCGCTGTATGGCAGCACAGCCTTCTGGTGGGGGGGACTGCAATGTGGTGTGGCTTCACAACAGATGTCTACAAGGGCTCCTCATTCTGGTGCAGGCAAACAGCAAGTTGGTGGCTTCTGGGCAGGCAGTGATTTCACCTTTGTGGGATGGAGCAGGGTTTGTGGTGGAGCTGTGCCCACCCAGGGCTCTGTGCCCGCCCAGAGTGCTGGGGTGGTCCCCTCGCACAGAGATGCCACAAGTGCAAACCCAGAGGGGAGAGGTGAACCCCATCAGACACGTCACACTGCTTCCCCCTGCCAGCTACCAGCTACGGGTGTTTGTCAGGTGGCTTTAAAAGCGAAGGGCAATGAGGTTCAGGCCAAGTGATTGCCACGTACGAGTCGTGCAGAAAACAGTGCTAATGCTTCTGCTGCTTGGACCGTTCACAGGCTGAGCATCACCGACAGCTCTTCGGGCAGATGCCCTCGTGCTACGTCTGCGTTCTTTGCAAACTCTCAGCAAGAACAAACACTTTAATTTTCCTGGCATTTTTCAAGCATGCCATTGGATTTTCGTTAAGGGAAAGAGTAGGGAAAAAAAAAAAAAGCCCCAAAACTATTGAAAGGGAGGATGTCTCTTCACTGTTATTTGTGATGAATTTTCTTCCCCTGCTAGATACAGTTCTGATCATTCTCTTCCTCCAGAATCCCTTTGTGTAGGTGGCAACGGAAATCTGGAGGTAACCTTCCTGAATGCCAGCCAACGGGACAATGTTCTCAATAGCTTTTCTTAATTTAGAGGGCTGCAAGTGTTTTAAATGTAGATATGATCTCCTAATATTTGCTAATGAACCAGTAAAAAGATCCTGCTGGTGCATTGCTCTCTTCTTGAACGTTTTCTGGCTATTAGCAGAAGAATACAATGAACTACTGGGTTGGTAGTGCCCTGATCCCTGTTATTGACAGAAGGATGTTTATGAGCAACCTGAGTAGCTCCTTTGGAGAGCTTTCTATTTTGCACAAGCTCATGTCAGTGACGTTTTTATTAATTAATAAGATTGGAGGTATTCTGCTGGGGACTTTTCTGCTGGGAGATTGGGAAGAAATCAAACTCCGTAGGGATTTGCATACCCTGATTTGCTGGTGGACACATAGTGTGAATGAGGAACGATTTAGAAGGGGATGCTGCCTACGTGTCGTCTGCCAGGTGTGTGTAACACGTGTGTGCAGCCTCTCCAGCAGCGTTTGCTTTCAGGGGGAAGCAGGAGCTCACATGAAGTACCCCCCTGGGCCGATGGGGCAGGGGAGCAGTGGGGCTGCCTTCGGCAACTGGGGTTATGTTCCCTGTCTCTTCAGCACCAAAGTAAGCTTCTACAACTTTTTCTTAGTCAAAAGATGACTTTTTATGGTATTATTGGAGGGATGACTGGAGGAGATGGGAACCAGGATCAGTAGCACTTGTTTGTCTGTTTGCTGGGGGGGGGGGGAGCTAACACTGTTTCTTTGCTTATTTTCATGGGCTGCTGTGGAAACTGGGGAAAAAAAAAAAGAGGTTTTCTAAACACCAAAGTCCAGATACTGCCATATATCTTTGTAAATTGTGGGGTTTTTTCTGCATTTTCTTGTCTGCTTTTGCTTTAATAAAGCAAAGAGTATTTCACCATCTTCACAATCATGTAGAAGCCATCTCTGAGGCTTCCCTCGGGATGGCCAAGCCCTGGGAGAAGGGACCCCTTTGGAGTCACTGACTCGTAAGCCAGGGTGGAAACCACATCCATGTCTCCCTGTGGTTTCAGTGGCTCTGTTCTGGTCTTTCTGGGAAGCGTGTGGGCTTTTGTGCTGGCTTAATCTGGATCATGACTCGGCCCATCAGCTCCCGCTGGAGGCAGCAGATGGAAGACAAGGAACACACACACTGGCATCGGCGTTGTCACACGGAAGGGTACAATTCCATCAGATAAAGGGTGTGAGATGTGGTTGCCTTTAGTTAGTGCAGGAGGAACTCTTCCTCCATCCTGTGTAATGCCAGAAGATGTGAGATGGATGACGTGGTGCAGTTGCCTGCCTGGGTAGACAGCCTTCCTGGGCCAGCGACTGCAGACCTTCGCCCAGCGGGCTCCCACCAGCACCATCTGTGGTCAGCAAGGAGCTTTGCTTAGCAAGAGGAAGAGCTTGGATAGCAGCTCTTGGTGAGACTGTGTGACCATTTCTGGAGAGCCTGTTCCCAGAGAAGTCGAAAGCCCCTTTTTTGCTTGGCTTCAGGGAAAAGCGGAGTTAAACCACGAGCATCACATGGGGAGGTAAAGACCGAGTGAGTTGTCCCTCGTGGAGGGCAGGCAGGAGACTTGCCCCCTTCACCACCACATGCTGGTTTCACACTTGTCACTCTGGCCTGGGTGGTGCCAGTGGGGTCATCACCATGGTCCGTAGGGATGCTGAGGTGGTACCCGAAGCATCACCTGCCTCCCAGCAGCACCACTGGGAAGAGCTGGCCTCCCTTGCAGAGTCACTTGCCAATGCAGGCTCCCAGCTGCTGCTCCACTTACTGATCTCTCCCCCTTGATGTTTCACTAACAAAATATATGTTAAACAGATATCTGTATATTAAAAAAAAAAAAAAGGCATGCCCCATTTTATATTGCTAAAGATATCTATTTGATATAATGCTTTAAGAGAGTTTCTTTTCTGATTGCAACCCAAATCTTCAAGAGATGAGTTAGTATGTGCCAATATTAATGGAAATTTTTAATTTAATGATTTTTCCTGGTGTTGGTATCTGCTTCTCCAGCTTTCTTGTAGCTGATTCTGGTTAGGCAGGGATAGTATTTGCACTTGCGGGGACAACAGTTTTCCTTTATTTCTGCCCTCTTTGACTGCAGAAAGTGACCTTGCACTTTCGGGCAGAATCCTGGAATTAAGAGAGTGGGAGCTGTTTTCTAACTCTTTCAAAGCAGACTTTTAGAGGCACAGAAATCCTTTCTTGTACCGTAACGACTGGCCGAGTCCGTGCTCTGCACCGTCACGTCCTGGTGGCCCGCTCTCAAGATGACAGAGCACCTGGAAACCTGCAGGCTCCAGGGGATGGATGCTCCAGGGGAATGGATGCTCCAGCCTGTTCCTGGGGTGGGGGACGGATGGTTGGGGGGCCAGGAGGAGACAACGGGGCAGGCTGCAGCCCTCCCGCTCCCACCTTCGCTGCCTCAACTGCTCCCCGGCGGCACGGAGGGACTTTTGCTCATTTCCCTTTTCAAACGGCAGAGGATCCTGCTCTTGTGATTCAAAAAGTAAATATCTGCACCACACATAAAACCACAGCAAATCTATAATAAGCTGCTCTCTGTGCCAGGTATTTTGTGTTCTGTGGCAATTTAATGCTGTTTTTATTTGTTAACATGTTTTCTGTAATAAAAAGAGTTCTCTATATTGATATATTTTATTTTCTTTGTAATAAGCCAAAAAAGCTCATTGCTGGTGCCTTTTTGCCTGGGGAGGAATCCCAGCCCACAGCTAATATTCATGGAAGTATCAAAGCATAATGTCTCTGCAAGTGCTCGTTTTCACCACAGCTGAGTAAAGTCATGAAGCAAACGTGGCAGAATTACCAAAAAGAAAAGAACAAGTGGCCTAAGGAAGGGCCAGAAAGACTTTGAGGTACAATAATGTGGTTATTTCCCCAGGCCTGGTTCCAAGGCGAGGGCCAAGCTTTCAGCTCTTTAGGTGTGACACGGAAAAAGCCTTGGCCCCAGCTGGGTGGGACTTTGCTGCTGCGGTCACGAAGCTCTGTCCTTTGGAGGGTGCGTGAGGTCAGAGCATCCTCACACCCTTTTCTTTCGGCTGGAGCCGCATTGCGGTTGGAGCACGGTGGCCTTTTTCAGTCACCTTTCAGAAACGGCAGCGTTTTTGCCTAAATGAACAGCATCTGAGGCCAAATTCTGCTTCTGGAGAAGGATGTTAGTTGGATTGTTGAGACTCCTCTTTTTTTTTTTTCTTTTTTTTTTTTTCCTTAAAAAAAAAAGAAAGTTGGAACTGATTACATTGAATGAGGAAAATAGAGACCTACAATGTCACGATGTCATCAAGACTGGGGAGCAGTGACAGCAGCTGCCTTGGCCAGCGAGATGTGGTGAAAGATGCCCAGGAGATGCCCATCACCCAGATGTCACTGTAGGGGACTGAAGGACATTTATTCTCGTAACCAAAAAGAGGAGCCTGTCTGGCATCCAGGCTGAAGACAAAACCAATTGCACTGCACTAGGGGAGATTTAAAAATATCTACATTTTGACTGTTTTAGTCCATGCTTGGGTCCGATGCAAGCCCACAGCCTGTGCTGTGCCACAGGGCAGACCTTCACGCTTGGTGTTCAGCTCTTTTTTTGTAATCTTAAAAGTCTGTTGTTGTTCTAAGTACAATAAAGGCAAAAATTCTCATTTGTTGGAACACTGCTCAATGTGTGTGTTTGGCTTTTGTTTCGGTTCTGTGCATGAAAATCGTTACCCGGTGTGATGAACATTAGCTATTGAAGATGCCAGGAGTAAGTGGGACGAGGCTGGATGTTGGGTCACTCATAGGCTTTTTTTCACAGACAGAATTTGCTATTAATCACATGTCTGAGCTGTTAATTCATTTACACGTCAGTTGACTAGTCCTTTCATATATGCCTCTTTGGGTCTTTTAAATTGAATTTCATTTGATTAATGTATTTCTCAAAGCAAGGAGCTAATAAAGGCCAGTGTCCTCCTCCTTTTGTTGTTGTTTTCGGTATTTTTATGAGCAGTTGTAAATCCATTCTGCTGGAACTTCTTTATAAAATTGACCTGTGCTCTCCAAGTAATAAAAAAAGACTGCTTATCAGCCCACTTCTTAATTCAAGGCACAGATGCGAATACTGCAAAGGGTCAAGATTTTATTCACCGTGAGACAAACTAAAGAGCTTGGAAAAAAAAAAATAATACCTCATCAGTCCACAAATAGCTGGCAATGCCTAGAGTATAATTGCACAGCAGTGGTACATGTACCGATACCCCGCAAGCTGGAAGCACAATGTACTTAGCAGTACAAAAAGCCTTGCCCAGGTGGAGCAGTGTCACACTTAGTCATCTGCAGAGAATCTGGTCCCGTTTGAATCACAGTTAAAAATGAATGTGCTATTTGCAAAATTCACCCTTAATCGACACTGAAAAATCCACCACCGGTCACGGGGGTTCGATGCTTCTCAGATACCCGTGTCAACATCTTAGCCCCAGTGCCCCCCATCAAACTCGACCAGCAGCATCCCCCAGGACATTTCAGAAGCTGCCAGTTCGACACGTCATGGGGTGATAGACCCAGTCCTTCGTGTGGTTATGCATCACCCGGTCTTACCTGGCCACTGGTCTCCAGCCTTGTGTGGCTCACACAGTATTTACTTGCATGAGGGCGGTAAGGAAATTAGTCTGAGTGTCTGCAGAGCTTTGGGTCTGGCCAAAAGGGCAACCACACTTCATCTGAGCTAGTTTTGCTCTGTTAAGCTCCAGCCATTTCTGCTGCATGTTGTGCATCCGTCCACCACGATGTTCACCGTGACCTACAAGTGACCATGGACATTGCTGATATCCCTGACTGTGTCTAACGGCACGTGAGCCATGCAGGGTGGCAGAGCTGGTGACTGCCACCTTGCCAGTGCACTGACAGGGCTGATGCTGAGAGAAGCCCTTTGAAAAACCTCTGCTCTCCAACTAAATAGCACCAAGCTCTCCAAAAAAACTCCAGTTACATTGAGGAAGAAGAAGGTAACGGCAGTGTGCAAGACCAGGATGGGTTCAGCATCTTCCTTTGTATGTCCTCACTCTCTGCCAAAGGTGAGCTCCAGAGCTTGTCTTCTAACCAGGTCACAGAGCACCCATCACTGCTCCATTGGCTCTGATGGTCATTCATCATTCCCTGGCCAGAGGAAGAAGACTGGGCAAGGAGGCAAGGAGATATGGTGGCTGCAGGTGTGGAAGGGCTGCAGTGTGGGCCAGCAAAGAGCCCAGGGAACCTGATGCTTATGTTGGTGAGGGGTGTCTTTGGGCGACATGTTTCTACACAGAAACAGAGGGAGAAGAGACAGACCTATGGAATCTGGTGAAGTTGTCATGCTGGGGACCATGAGCAGGGCACTGTTGGGCCCTCCTGGCTCTCTTCAGGGCAGTGGCTGGTGCTCAGTTGACTCCATCTTTGCTGTCCCCCAGCAGCAGGTGAAGTCCAAGCCCCCCAGTGTGTGTGCAGGGGCCAGGGCTCGGGCACCATAAAGGGACACAGGATGCACAGCTCCCGCCAGGCGAAGCCATGGTCCTCTGACCAGGGCAAGAGCCCCCCCAGTGGAGATGAGGGGCTTAGGGGTCTCCGTGCAAACCATCTCCAGGGAAGGGAGAAATGCTCAGGCCAAGTGCTCTGTCCTTAGCAATGCTCTTGCGCTGGAGCAGAAACCCACTTAATATTAATAGCCACAATAACCAGTCAATTTAGAAAAAGCAACACTTTTCAGGGCTTGCTGGGAGGTCTAAGGGGGCTGCAGATCTCTACTCCATGGTGCCAGGTAGATTTTTCTATAGGTCTCTGCAGACTCGTGGCCCTAACCCTCCCGGCCCAGTCAGCAAACAGCCCCCGTCCCAGACAGGCTGCTGGGTGCCCTTTCTGGGCTGTTTTATGATAATTGCATTCAGCGTGACCTTTTCTGACAGCCCCCCTCAGCCGAGCAGGGCTGCAGGGAGACAGGGTGAAGCAGCAGGGAGCCCCTGGCTGAGCCTGGCAGGGGGCCCATCTGGGCAGGATGGGCTCGAACAGCAGAAACCAACCCATGAATCAGTCTTACTTCTTTTCCTTTTTTTTTTCATTTTTTCCTTTTTTTTTTTTTTCTTTTCCTATTTCTTTCTGAAAGCACCTACTCTGAAGCAGCCCTAAAATGGCTCCGTGCTTTAGAGCAGTTTGCTTGCTTGCCTTTCTCCTGAGAGCAGCCAGTGGGAAATTTTTAAAACAGAAAAATGGTTCCATTTCCTGAAACAATAATGAGTTGCTTTAAACACACGTTTCAGTAGTGCTTTACCTCCCTGGGGGCCCTGGGGGGGCTGCGTGCACTGACACAGCTGCACTGGCAGCTGTTCCCCTGTATGCCTTCCAGTAGTATCAGGGTTTTGGGCTCCACTGACCCTCTAGGGCTGAACCAGAATGAGTTGGTGGAGGGAGATGCCCTGCACGCTGGATTATTTCAGGAGATTTGGGTGGACCTCACTCAGCAGCACAGCCCAAACCTCCTCCAGCTGCGGGGAGCGCAAGCACAAGTGCAGGCTGAGCAGAGAACGGATTGAGATCAGCCCTGAGGAGGACCTGGGGGTGTTGGTGGGTGAAAAGTGGCCATTTGAGCTGGCAGCTCAGAAAAACAACCCTATCCTGGGCTGCATCAAAAGAATGGTGGGCAACAGGGTGAGGGGGGATGGAATTCTGCCCCTCTGCTCCCCTCTGGTGAAACCCCACCTAGAGAACTGCCTCCAGCTCTACAATCCTCAGCACAGGACGGACATGGACCTGTTGGAATAGGTCCAGAGGAGGCCATAGAGATGCTCAAAGGGCCTATGAAGTTGGGGTTGTTCAGCCTGGAGAAGAGAAGGCTCTGGGGAGACCTTAGAGCCCCTTCCAGTATCTAAAGGGGCTCCAGAAGAGTTGGGGAGGGACTCTGGATCAGGCAGTGGAGCAATAGAATGAGGGGTAATGGTCATAAACTGAAAGAGGGGAGATTTAGATTAGATATTAGGAAGGAATTCTTTGCTGTGAGGGTGGTAAGACCCTGGCCCAGGTTGCCCAGAGAAGCTGTGGCTGCCCCATCCCTGGAGGGGTTCAAGGCCAGGCTGGATGGGGCTTTGAGCAACCTGGTCTGGTGGGAGGTGTCCCTGCTTGTGGCAGGGGGGGGTTGGAACTGGAAGATCTTTAACATCCCTTCCAACTCTAAGCAATCCAGGTTTCTGTGGTACCTGGTATGCCGTTTGGGTGGCATCCCTGCAGGAGACCTGCCTGTGGTGGGACTCCCTCGCTCCTCCTCCAGCTGTGGTCACAATCTCCTGTCCCTGATGGCCCAGGCAGCTCCTCCGTCCCCCTCACCAAGCTCCGTGGCTGGATGAGCACAGGGTGGGCGATGTGGGAGCTGAGCTGTGCTGATGGTCAGGCTGGTCCCTGCACACGCAGCCCAGGCCATGCTGGTGTCGTGTCTCTGCATCACACTAAGGGTCCAGAATGTGGCTATCAGACTGTCCTGTGACTGATGATCTCTTATAGCACTTATTTATCCCAGTCAAGGAACAGAAATAAGACCAGAAGCCACAAGTACACTAGGTCTCCATGGGTCTAAAACTGCTTTTGGACTTTTTAAACAAAGCAATTGTAGACAATGGCCCAAGACTGCTTATTTTCCAAACCCAAGGGATTCTCAGCTGAGAGAAACTGAGTGGGATGATGTTCCTGAAGCCACAAGGCCCGGTAATGAGCAAATTTATTGCTTATTATGAAAGTCCTCTGAATCTAATTTAGTTCCTCTAGTTTGCATAACAGAAGGTTTGCAGCTCCCTCCGGGACAGACTAATTAAAATCCCAGCCTTTACCTGGAGCCCGGAGAGGGAGCTTGGCTGTTGCTGTCCCACTGCCCTCTCCAGTAACTGGGTTGGCTTCACCGCTGCTGTGGAGCCCCCCAGGAGCCCTCGAGGTGGCCATGGGCTCCTGTGGCTCAATGCTCCTTCCCCTGCCCAGCTCAGCAGTTTGTTCAGCCCAGCCCCAATCCTTGGGGCAGCACCACAAAGTGCTTTCAGGTGCAGATCTTAACAGGAGAGCAGCTCACGTTAGTGGGAGCACAGCAACGTGCTGTCCATGCCAAGTCTCTGGTATGAGGATTTTGGGGCTGTTTGTTGGGATTTTGTAGTCTTTGGGGTTTTTTGGCTTTTTTTTTTTTTTTTCTTACCATGTGTGCACACACCAGCTTCCAGGCAGAAATCCTCCTTACTGCCAGAAAAGCGTAGAGGTGAGTAATGGGGCTGGCAGCACACGTTGCTGAGCTGGGGCAAAGTCATGGTGTTCACCTCGTAGCCATCTCTCTGGTGAGGAGAAGCATGACCTGCCCAGTTTGGCTCCAGCAGCCTCCAGGCTGCCTGTTTCGGGGGGTGGGGGGGGGGTGGGGGGAGTGGGGGGGGATGGGGTTCCAGCCCCCACCCCTCTTTGTCCCTGCCCTTTCTGTGGGGCAGCTCCTGAGTGTCCCTGCAGCTCACTCCATCCCAGCACCAGGGAAGGGGCAGGAGCTGCCAGCACATGATGTTGCATCTCAGAAGATCCCATCAGAGGTAATGGTTTTAAACTGAAAGAGGGGAGATTTAGATTAGATATTAGGAAGGAATTACTTCCTGTGAGGGTGGTGAGACACTGGAAGAGGTTGCCCAGAGAAGCTGTGGCTGCCCCATCCCTGGAGGGGTTCAAGGCCAGACTGGACGGGGCTTTGAGCAACCTGGTTTGGTGGGAGGTGTCCCTGCCCAGGGCAGGGGGGTTGGAACTGGGGCCTTCCAACCCAAACCATTTTATGATGAGTAGCACCAGCACGTGGTGCACTGTATGAGGAGCACCCAGTGAAGGCATAGCTGCTTCCCTGGAGGGATGTTGGAGCCACCAGGAGCTTGGTTGTTTGATGACAGAGGTTGCCCGCTTCTCTCTACTGCTGAAGTTCATGTCTTGGCACCTCCTGGGTCCCTCCTGGCTTGAGCAAACAGAGCTGTGCAGGGCTTGGTGTGTGCTGGGCTCCAGCAGCTCCCGCAGCAGCCGCAGACCTCAGCGGGGTCACACCGACTCGGGCGCTCCCGACACAAGGAATGTCAGCCAGCTCTGGGGTTTTTTGCTCCTTACCCAAAATTGCGCCGCCTCCCACCCACCGCCAGTGGGTAGATGCCAAGAAGAGGGCGAGCAGAGCCCTGGGTGACCCATGTCCTGTCCCCAGTGGAGCACAGCGACCACAGGACCCGTGGTCAGTGGGGAGGGACCAGGGTGTGCAGGATGCAGAGCAGAGGATGCCAGACCTGTGAGGGGACAGAAGTCCTGGGGGGGCAACACACTTTGTGGGGGGAAAGCTGTGTATTTCTCTAAGCCTCCATGGAAACAACAACACTTCCTATAGGATTTTGAGAATCTTCACGACTTCTGCCTTTTAGGAGCTCTCTCACAGGCTCTGATAGAGGCTGTGAAAGCACTTCTTCCATAAGCTTCTGAAAATGTAAGGAAAATAAAAAACATCGCAGCTTTTACTGGTTCAAAGAATCTCCTGATTTTTTTAAGCCAATCGCAGGATTATTTTTTTTTTGTGGCCCGACTCTTGATTTATGGATGTATAGGCCAAGCAATGCTCCCGATGGCTGCCAAGAAAACGTCCGGTGTAGAAAGCTGGTCCTAAATCAGAGCATTCAGCTGGTTAATTGTGCAGCGAGTTTGGGCCAGAGAGTGTTATGGAGCTTAAAACTAAGACTCTGATCTTGCACGAAGTCCTGCGTGGGTGGATTCCTGTGCCTTTATGGGCCTGTGTGCAGCACATAAATTTAAGATGTCAGTGCTCTACTAAGTCCATTTCAATTCTAAATTTATCATATCGATGTGTCTACTGAAATGTGCCTTTAACGTCTCCAAATTCTTCCTCTGGGAAGTCCTCACAGAGGCCCCGTCTCAAGCTTTGAAAACGTGTTTTGATATCTTCTCTCTGCATGAAATCCTGTAAGGTTTTACTTATGCTGGAAAATATTTTTCTTGCTCAGATGAAATCAAAACATTTTCCTTCAGAAAGCAAACCATGCACCTGTGGGTTGAGACACTGGAATTGTTGGGATAGAGCCTTGGTGCTGGTTCCAATCTGTAATCATTTACTACATAGGCTAATAGAAAAAGAAAACAGTTTCTTTGCCCGAAACGCTGTTGTTTTTAAGGCATCCCTTCCTGGAAAAATTACAACCCTACAGGAAAACTTTAGAGAAACAAGGAGCCAGGAAAAAAAAAGAAAGAAAAAAAACAAGCCCTCAAGCTGCTGCTGCCCAGATACCTGGGCATCGAGACCCTGTGTCTGTCTCAGGCAGGGGATGCTCCCGGGCACCTAAGGGAGGTGTGAGTTGTGCCCCCAGCTGGTGCCTGGCTGGGGGATGCCATAAGTGGGGCTGTCCCCACTGCCAGCCCCCACCTCCCTGAGGGGCAGCCGTCGCTCTGCAACACTGACATTTGTTTTTTTCCAGCTTCAACAAGGATCTTTTGTTAGTTCTGGGTTTGAAGCATTTCCTACTCCACCAGTAAGCTCGGGATAAATCACGCCGTGGGATTTTCTGCCAGACCCTTTGGGCACAGGTCGGTACTGCAGCTGCAGCAAGACATGAACAAGCATCTCGTTTGGTGATGGGGAGGCAGGTGGGGGCTGCTCCCAAGCCCACCCACCCCTGCACACGTTATCCAGCCTTTCCCTGCATCCCACACCGCTCCCAGCACACGGCTCTGCCCTTCATCTCCTGCTTCTCATTGCAGCTGGACCCTGCAACAAGGGTCTTGGTAAGCAGTTCCCATCTCATTACCACCATTTCCCTCCCCAGATTATTGCTGCCTAACCTGCACCCCGAAGCTAACTCAGCAATAAGAGTCCTAAATACTCCCAGGTTGAAAAAGAGGGAGGTTTCTAATCATGAAAGATGTGAGATTTTGCAGCTTGCCAACCTTGTTAATCAAACCCTAGCTGGTGTTAAAATGGGATTAGGTTAATTTACAAAAGGACACAGAGACACATATTGGTATCTCCAGGCGATGTTCCAGCCCAAACCAAGCCACCTGTTTGCTCCTGTCCTCCATGGCCCCTCTCCTGTCCCAAGCCAGAAGGAGCTCCTCCTGTTCACAGATTTGATCCCAGCCCTTGAGAGGGAGCGATGTCTCCATCTGAGCCCTCGCGAGTGCTGATTATAACGAGCTGCACATGAGGCTGGATGGGGCTGAGGAGGAATTCTCTGCCAGGCTCCCCAGCCTGTCGTGATCTTGTAGTTTGATTGGGACTGCCGGGCTCCTGCCAGTTTACTTTATTTGGATTAATTTTTCCAGCTGGAGAGATGGGGGGGGGGAAACAAAAAAAACCAAACAAACCAAAACACAAGGGATCAAAGGAAGCACTGCATGTTGCATGCCATGAGCCTCGTGCATGGGGAGGAATAACCCCCTGCACCAGGACAGGTTGGGGGTGACCTGCTGGAAAGCAGCTCTGAGGAGAAAGACCTGGGAGTCCTGGAGCTAAATAGGATGACCATGAGGCAACAATGTGCCCTTGTGGCCAAGAAGGTCAATGGCATCCTGGGGGGCATNNCAGCAGGTGGAGGGAGGTCATCCTGCCCCTCTGCTCGGCCCTGGTGAGGCCCCATCTGGAGCATTGGACCAGTTCTGGGTTCCCCAGTTCAAGAAAGACAAGGAACTGCTGGAGAAGTCACAGCAGAGGCTACAAAGATGATGAGAGGGGTGGAGCATCTCTCTTATGAGGAAAGGCTGAGGGACTTGGGTCTTTTTAGTCTGGAGAAGACTGAGGGGGGATCTGATAAATACTTAAAAGGTGGGTGTCAAGAGGATGGGGCTGGTCTTTTTTCAGTGGTGCCCAGTGATAGGACAAGAGGTAACGGGCACAAACTTGAACATAAGAAGTTCCATCTAAACATGAGGAGGAACTTCTTTACTTTGAGGGTGGCAGAGTCCTGGAACAGGCTACCCAGAGAGGTGGTGGAGTTGAATATCTCCTTCTCTGGAGATATTCAAACCTTCAAACCCCACCTGGACAAGTTGCTGTGCAACCTGCTCTGGGTGGACCCCATGCTGTGATGCTAAATGGGGAACAGGAAGGCAGGACCCTGCTCGGGGGGATGGTGCCCAACCAGGTGCTTGCTCAGAGGCCTGGAGCTGGGGCAAGGCACAAGACCTGCTCTGAGCCTTCAAACCTGGAGCTCGTGCTGCAAAGCCCATCAATGAGGGCTGGGATGGTAAGAAATACTTGTGGTGAGGATTCTGAGAAAAATACAGCAATTGATGTAGGTGGGAACACTTCCCACATTCAGCTGAAGACCCTCAGAGACACCAGAGATGAATTCACTCATCTCAAACTGCCCCAGAGACACCTTCCATCTTCCAGCACCTTCCAATGAGCTCCTGTGTGGTCACCTGGGTCGGGCATTTCTCCATAAACTCAGGCTCAAAAGCAGGGTGCAAGGCTTTATGAGGGAGTGGAATGAGAGGATGAGAGGGAACAGTTTTAAACTGAAAGAGGGGAGATTTAGATTAGATATTAGGAAGGAATTCTTTCCTGTGAGGGTGGTGAGAGCCTGGCCCAGGTTGCCCAGAGAAGCTGTGGCTGCCCCATCCCTGGAGGGGTTCAAGGCCAGGCTGGATGGGGCTTTGAGCAACCTGATCTGGTG
>BJBW01002359.1:0-163997 GCA_004320125.1 Scolopax mira
GTATTAGTTCTCACTTTCTTAGAGACAATTATTTCCCTTTTTTGTTTGCTGAGCTATTACGGCCCACCCTCTCTGTTGCCAAGGACAGCCTCACCTCAGATTTCTCCCTTTTCTCGCATGACATCCACGTCCATTCGGGTGGACAGACGAGTGTCATAGTCATATATGTTTAGCATGACCTCTATAATCCTCACTAGCATATGCTAGTCTGCACTTTCATATGCATTTTGTGGATAATGAGGCAAAGGTCACGTTTAGGACATGATGGCCTTGAGCTAAGAGACTCATCACGCAAGTGACAACTATTTTTGCAAAAGTCCTTCCACTGTTCTATTTTTAGTTTCCTGTGAGTCTTATCAGTCCTTTGAACCCCTTCGAGGCCTACGTTTTTTATTCCCTTGGAAGTTTTTGAGGCATTCCATTGAAGGCTTGGAGGTCCTTTTCCCCCTCAGCAGCGAATTGCCATTTCTTAACAGTGGCAAGCAGTAAAACTGGAATTATTCCATCAAATCTCCCTGTGTTTTTATTACCTAGAAAAATAAAGGTTTTACTTAGTGCTGTTGGGGTGGGAGGAAGAAGAAAAGGAGAATGGGAAGAAAAGAAAAACAGGTAGAAATTGATTTTGCTAAAAATAAAGAAGAATGTGTTTTCTATTTCCCCTCTTATTTGGTAGGAGCCTAGAAACAAGCAGAAATAGAATCGCTAATTTGAATTGTTTAATCTGGAGGTTAAAAAGTCATGTGAATCCAAAAATTTCATTTTAAATAGAAATTCCAGGTAAATTTAGCAAACATATAATACCCATGTTGAGCAAATGAGACTCTAGGCACAGACTGCAGAAATTAGTTACTGAATCTGGGATTTTGAAAGTCTGGGTGTATATCCTGAGACTGAAATTTTATTCCATTCATATATTCCCTTAAGAGGTAAGTCAGAGAAAACTGAAAGTGGCTCAAAGGATGGTTTAATTGATTAGTTCTGATCTTGTGAAGTTGAATTTTGAAGGAATACCTTCAAATACATATCCCAAGAAGTCAGTATGGATGTCTCTGTATGTACTCAACACTCTGCTAATGCTATGAATTTCCCCTTCTAATTTTAACCTCTGGCAATTGGTCAATATTTTACTACAAACAGTAAATGAGAAAAGATAGATTATTGTTGTTATAGGCCATCTCTAGCCAAAACAAGCAGTACATAACAAACTTAATTAGTCTTATGAAATTTTTCTTTTATTGATAATGTCAGCTCATAAAGTCTTGTTCAAAATTACATCTTTATTTCTTTGAGGAGAGGGAGTCAGAGGTATCGAGATAAGAAGGATGCTAATGTGTCGCTTTGGAGTCTAGCAAGCCTGCACTGGGATATAGATGTTGTCAGATAAAATCTCATTTGCATATTTATGCTTCTATATTGGTCTTATAGTAAAAGATAATCTAGTCTCTTCTAGATATCATATCTGTCTTTAAAGCTAGACGAGTAAAACGTGACACATTTTTGTCCCTCAGGGCTGTAAAGCATTTCAGCTGAAGAATCCTGATTATTAAGTCAGACAGTGCTAAAACAGAGCGTTTGAGAATTTTGCTTTCAAGGCTATATTATTAGTCAGGCCTTGGTTTGCATGAAGTACTTGGGGCTGCCTCCAAGGTGATATATATCTTTATTGCTTTCCCAGTGGACAGAGTGCTGGAGAAATCTCCTCAGGAATATTTGCTTGGTTAGTGTATTGTAGCATGCGCTTTTATATTTTTTTTTAATGGAAAGTAAAAAGAGCATTCAGACTCTCCCTTGTGTCTCTCACCCCAGGTAGTCTGTAGCTTCTGCACGTTTATTGACATCTTTCTTTTTGTAGCTCAGTCCCCAGAAATGCCCCAGACCCAGCACATCTGTGCAGTGTCTCCCTGGGCACTCTCGTTCGAGCAGGTGTATTACACCCAGCTGGTTGCTGGCCTGTCTCACAGGACCCTGCTGGCTGACATAGTGGATTTCTATTTCTGAATGCCACTTCCAGTTTATTCCTAGCGGTAAATTTTTTGTGGCAAACTTAATGAGGTTTTTTTCTTACCTCTGGGAAATTTAAAAAAAGTAAAAAAACAAAAACAAAACCAACTAATCACTTATTCAGAGCTAGTCTAATATTCAGGGATGACAGGAAGAAACTAAAGGAAGGGGGCAGACATCCAATGTGATATGAGCTAGTAGGAGAAACCAGACTGCTGTGGTCTTAACTTTTCCAACAATGAGAAATTACCCATCGAATTGACTCCCGGCAAAATCAGCTGAAAATTGTAGATGCAATTAAGAGTTAGCATAAGATCACTGTAGGTGGGACCCAGTTTTATGAGAAGATTCTAGAACTTTGTCTTCATGTTAAAAAACATATGAAATCCTTACCAGTCATTCTGGACGTTTCATTTATCACAGCTGGAAACTTTGAAGAAGGAGCTAGACGAAACAAAATGTGAGCAATAATCAATGTCGATGAATAAATTGATCTAAATTTGACAGTCCCACAAAATTTGTCCCAGAGAGAATGAGTTATTTGGATTTGGTTCCTCAGAACCTTAAATAAAATTTCAAGTAACTGATAATTACTGCTGGTTAGGAGGTTCAGAATGTGGTGTGGAGTGAGTAGAAAGGAAGTATTTTATTGCCAGAAGATTAAAGGAAATTAAATATCAAGATCTGCTGGTAGTAGAGTAATTTAGAAATCCTTAGATTCCTGTGTAAATAAGAGAAATGTAGTATTTCCTCTAGATCTTGTGGCTTTCCTCCTAGTTCTTCACCAGTCACTACCAGGAAGAACGTTTCCTTCTATGAGCTTTCTAAGCAATGTGAGGGTCCAATCTGTTGTGGAACCATCTTGAGAGTAAACCAGTGACTAATTCCTTAGTAAATAGTTTCCCAAGCAGTGTGTCTGCGTGTCTACATGCACGTGTATCTTTTAATGGATCACTTTTTTACGGGGGCACCATTCAATGACCCTTCAACAAGGATGAGAGAGGATGAGAGCTATGGTTGTTCAACCTGGAGAAGACAAGGCTCCAGGGATTTGCTGAAGTAGCCACCTCCAGGTATTAAGATGGCTTCTGTGAAGAGCAAGAAAAGGGTGATAGTAACAGGTTATTCCATTCTGAGGGGAAATGAGGGTCCCATATGCTGGACCCTTCCCACAGTGAAGTCTGCTGCCTCCCTGGGCCTGTGTAGGGATATAATCAGGAAGCTTCCTGGCATGATTCGGCCCTCAGATTATTATTACCCTCTTTTGATCTTAGAGGTAGATGGTGATGAGTTAGAGAGACGAAGTCTGAGGGCAATGAAGAAAGATTTCAGGGCCTTGTGACAAATTGTCGATGGTTTGGGAGCACAAATTGTGAGTCAGAAAATGACTACCTCAGCTGTTGATGCCCTTGTTGATGCAACCCATCATCCTGCTGTCTTTCTTTTCCACTGCAGCACACTGTTCATTCATATTGAGCTTTTTGTAAACTAGGACTCTCAGGTTTCTTTCCATAGAACCGCTTTCCAGCCTGTGCTGCAATCCTGGATTATGTTTTCTCAGGTGCAAGACCTTACACTTGTCCTTGTTGAACATTATAAGGGTCCTTGTTAGCCCACTCTTCCAAGTCTTCCTGCAGGCTGGCTCTGCCTTCTGAAGAAAATAATTTCACGTAACTTAAAAAAAAAACCTAACCAAAATATCCAAACAGAAATATTTCTTATTTGGCTTTCTAAATTATTAAATTTTCCAATATCCATTTCTTAATTTAGTTTTCTCTTTAAAATGAGAATTTTCAGATTTTTTTTTATAAGAGTTTGTGTTTTTACGTCTCTTTCCAATAGAAATAAGATATCAGCAGGTACCTGAGACATGTGAACAGTGACTCTCCCATTACTAACTGTTGACTGAGAGAAGAGAGAAATAAAATTCAGCTTGTATCCCTTATGTGAGTTATGTTGTAACAATGCAATTTTAGAAGCTGGCTTCATTTTAGGAAGGTGGTGGATTTGCAGTTCAGTTGCTTCTTCCTATGTAAAGCATTTTGCCAAAGGATGAGACTAGCTCTATGAAATACAATCTCCCTTCCTTTGAGAGTATTTCCAGATGGGTTTCTCTACACTAGGGTTTTTATGCCTACATAAAAGAATGTACTAGGAGTCTTCAGTTAATTTGCACTTCAGTGCAGATTCTTCCACGCTCTCCCTTCCTGCACCTCATCATCCTCTCCTCACCTTCTGTGGGTTTTTTGTGGCTTACAGGTAGTTAATTTTCCTCTCCGTGAGCAGAAATAGGAAAGCATCCCATTTAAATTTGTTGAAGTGGCACTGAGATTTAACAGGAGATGTTTATGTAAGTGTATGCATATATTTAAAAAAAGGGGGGAGAGGAAAGGCATACCCTTATTTTCTCTTCATATCTTTGTGTTCCTATTCCTGAATGCAGAATCTCAATATACTGCTGCAGAGGTTTCCCCCACATCCACTAGATGTTACTATTGCTCTGTAAACGTGCAGTATAGCAGATATTCTAAATTCCTGACCAAACCTCTGTAACTGAGTGGAGCTTTTTCTATGTCATAGCCTTCCCCAGCAGTGACAACCCCCCCCATCCCCATAACTTACTTTTTAGATTGTTACTGTCACTTCTAAAATGTACAAAATTATCACTTAAGAGTAGAAAGTGACAATTTTCTTCTAAACCTCCTAGATGTGGTGATCTCTCTTGCCCTTTTTCTAAGTACATTAAATGCATCTAGTATGTAGCAACACTTTAAAGAGCAAAACAGCAAAAAGTAAGGTTATTCTTTTTTACCTTCTCTGTGAGTTTATAACTACCATCCTGCAAAAGATTGCTAATGAGGTTTACATTGTCAGTTATTTGTATGGAGATGAAAGGAATATATTGGGAAGTTTGTAATTAATTTTAATTTTGTGTTTTTATGTTTACATCCTTTTTTTTTTTGTTGCTGTTTTGTTACATTAGCACTTGGGAAAATTTTATTTTAAAAAGAATTGTTGAGTCTTTGCATCTCTTCTGTTGTATTTGTCCTCCTTCCTTCCTCTCATTTAAGGGTACAGCCAAAGGAGAAGGGCTGGTGTGGGACTATCTGCTTACTTCTGTCCTGTCACACATGGCGGTGGTTTCCACTGTACCAGCTTCATCAATTCAGTCATACTTCCATTAGTTCAGCAGAAAATAGATCCAGAAAACCCCTGTAAATCTCAAAACAAAGCAACAAATCTTTCTGCTGATAAAGTGAGCTCAGCTGAGTGTGGCTCAAGTGTTAATTATACTTTTACACAGCTTATGCTGTGGAAGAGCTGGTTGTGTGCAGTTTTGAGTTTTCTTTTCAAAGGCCGGAAAGAGGCATACCAAAGCCTTCATCCAGAGTATGGTGGTTGTTTCAAAGCTGTTAAATGACTTTGAACAAAATCCATAATAAGTCTCCCCCAGTATGGCTTTACAACATGTGTGATATAAACTTGTGGTCACATGTACATAGTGTCAGAAGAAAAATGAAAAATTCTCACAGCAAATCTTAGTGGCTTTAGTTCTTAGATATCCTAGCTATTTCTGCATGCAGTGCTATTTATATACAATCTAATTAATCTGAAGGTATTAAAAAATTTTAACTGTCTGTAGTAACAGCTCAATAAATTAGCTTGACAAAGCCAAGTGTATCTTTTGAAGAAAATTTAAGGTCTGATAACATTGAGCAGTCAAGAGCAGATGTGATTTGGCAGATTGATCCTTGGCTGTGGAGACTGTGACATAGGTGGACAAGCAGAGCTGCCTGGTAATGCTTGTGCTGCCCCATCCCAGGCTGTGCTGGCTCTGCGTGAGACTATCTGTGGCTGACAGAGAAGGGATCTAGGATCCTGATATTGAACACTTTTGATATAGGCTAGGTTCTCCTTCCCATGAAAGCATTTGAGGGAAAAGATGTAGGGGTCATGGTCATCCACGGTGCAGGAGACCATAGAATTATGTAGGTTGGAAGGAACTTAAAGATCCTCTAGTCCAACCATCAACCTAACCTTACAAAAATCACTAAACCATATTCCCAAGGACTACGTCAACCCGTCTTTTGAACACCTCCAGGGATGGTGCCTCAAACACTTCCTTGGGCAGCCCATTCCAATGCCCGATAACCCTCTCCGTGAAGAAATGTTTCCTAATATCCAATATAAACCTCCCCTGGCGCAACTTGAGGCCATTGCCCCTTGTCCTATCTCCTGTGACTTGGGAGACGAGACCAACCTCTGTCTCTCTACATCCCCCCTTCAGGTAGTTATAAAGAATAAATCTCTCCTCAGCCTCCTATTCCTCAGACTAAACAACCCAGCTCCCTCAGCCTCTCCTCATAAGACTTACTTTCCAGATCCCTCACCTAGGTATATCTTTCTGTTCTCTCTTTAAGGTTTTCAACACCTGCCTCCAAAAAAAGTGGCTTCACCAGTAGGTTACTTCTCTCTTCTGCCTGTAAGCTTAAATTCCCTTGGGGTAATCTTAATATGAATATTAGTTTATGGTCACCACCGCATGGGTACCAAAGACATTCAATTTTTTAAGTTCTTTTCAAAAAGACAATAAAAAGAATAATGCACATGCCAGCTCTGCTGGCTTACTAGCCCAAAATAAGGAATATATAAGGTGAAGGAACTGTGAGGATAACTATACTAGTTAGACCTCTTCCTGCATCCACCCTATAGTAATGAGTTGCACAATAGCTCTGGCATGAGCTCAGAAGTGCATTACAGCATCTTTCCTTCCGCCATACCACAACTCAGTGAGCATGAAGCAAGAACGTGGACAAGAGTTTTTGCTTATATGTTTATAGCCATCACTTTGTGGTGTGCCTTATCCCAGTTAATATGAGAAAAGTGCTGAAAACCTTTCTGTTTCTTCCCTTGTAAGATATTAATTCCTATTTTTGTACCTGGCTGAGAATCCAATTCTCTTCTGAATTCTCCTGGGAAAAAATCGATCCAAAACTGCTGGATCTCTTCCCAACACCGGTCATTTGCTTCTTTCAGAAGAACATGAAAAAAAAGGAAGACAATAAATCGAGCAATCCAGAGATGCTCTTTTATCAGAAACAATTCTATTTTCTCCTCTTAACTGCTTGCCTCATTTGTGTCTGATCGCACAGTGCACGTGGTCATCTGCATACACCAAGAACAAAACACCTGCAGTTGCAAAGGTGACCCATACAGTCCCAATTGCCCCGAAAAAACCAAATTGAGTGATTCTGGAGAGAGTGACTTAAGGATGCAGACCCATGAGCATTTTTCAGGCTGTTCTTTTGTTTTATTGGAGACAGCTCTTCCAAATCATCCCAGGAGACATGTGATACGATGTCTTTGGTAATTTTAAATTGCATAATTTCATGTCACTGTTTTGCTGGTATAATTTTATTTTGTTTTGGTTTAGTTTGGGGCAGGAGTTGGAATTGGATGGGAATTTCATTGCTACAGATGGTGCCTTGACAGAAAACTTTGGTCTAGGACAAATGGAATTGAAATTTCAAATTATGCCTACAGGCTTAAATGAAGAGAATCCAAATCAGTAATGCAGCAGGTGTTGGCCATTTGAAATTTCTGTTCCATCATTCAGGCAATACCAAGTATCCTATCAGTTCTGTGACTTGTGCAGCTTTTCCGTTGTCGTACCAATGTCAGCAATACCTTTTATTTTCTCTAAAAGATAATTTTATATTTCTCTACATGTACATGTATTTAGGGTTAAATTATTAGCTTTTCATTGTCCATCCTTTTATAACAACTTGCTTTCCTGCAATGTTCTCAACTCTTGGCTCTGTTATTTAGAAATATCTCTATGTTATTTAGAAATATGTCTGTGATATGATCAAGATATATATCTTGATCATCTTGGCTAGCTTGCTATTCCATCCTCATGAATTAAAAGGAAGGCTTGAGAATAATTATATTCCCTTGAATTTGCAGAGGAAATATATCTGCATATTGTCAGGGTAAGGTAATCCAAAGCTTCCAGACAATCATCACGTTATTGACTTACGACTAAACCACTTCAAGTAATATTACTCTTTTGTTTTAAATTTTCTAGATGAAGAAGCTATGATTGGTCTTATGTTTTTCTAGTGCTGTATATTTAGTGCTTTCCAAAGCCTAAGTCAAAATCAGTCTTGGTGCCTCCCTGTAGTTTATTTTAGATAGTGATGGGAGCAGATTTGCGAACCTCAGGTTAGTTATGCCACATATTCAGCATGGAAGAACAGCATTTCTTACAACACCAGCAGATATATTTGCTCATAGTTGATCTCAGTGATGGTAATGGAAAGTCTCTGAACCATGTATTTTGTTTAGAAGTTCGCCTATACAGGCAATTCTTCCCAACTCTGGTATAAAATAACATTTCATTTAATAATTTAAGACACAGCTGCATTAGGAAATATTCTGAGCAATTAGTTTAACTTTTAATAAAAAGAGGTGATAGAATATCTTTTTAAAAAAACAAAACAGTTAGGCTCTTTTTGGCAGCAAAGGGCACAAACTGAAACGTGAGGGGTTCCCTCTGAACATCAGGAAGCACTTTTTTACAGTGAAAGTGACTGAGCACTGACACAGGTTACCCAGAGATGTTGTGGAGTCTTTATCAATACATCTCCTTTGATATATTCAAAAACCACCCGGACATGGTCCTGGACAACTGGCTTTAGGTCTGCCTGCTTGAGCAGGGAGGGGGTGGTTGACCAGGTGATCTCTAGAGGTCCCTGCTAATCTCAACCCCTCTGTCATTATGTGATTCTGTGACTATCCCTGAAGTTGTGTCTATCCTTTCTTTAATTCCCTTCTTTTTTGGTCTGTGTTCAGCTCTTGTGCTCTCTTGTACTCTCTAATAGGTACCTAGAGGAATGAGAGCTGATGACCCTGGGTTAAAGGCCACATGTTTCTCTGACCTGGCTGACATACACATGATCTGCCTTTAGAAAATAAGAAGCTCCCTGCCACACAAAACCAACAAGCAGTAACATTTCCTCCAGTATTGAGGCACAACACAGCTTTTAGTTTGCAAATTTTGATGCAATGACTCAAAGATTCAGGACAATATCCTCATCTCCAAAATGTGTGCTATTTACTTTAAGATTTCAACCTTTATGCAAAGATTTGCTGAAGAGGTTGTGTGTATGTATATAACAGTTGTCTAAGAGGTTTTCATCTGCACTACTTCATTAGGTAAAATTAGTACAATTGAATTTGTTCTGGGTTATGCTCTGAAGTTGCAGCCGTGAGATCTTTCTTGTTCAGACTCAAATCTGCATCTCATTGAAATATAATCTTCTAAGATTTACCTCAAATGTGTTAATGAATCCTTGTTCTCTATAATATAAGCTCCATCTTGCAAAATGTGTCCTCCAGCCATGTCCTATGAGGAATTGCCTCCACCATGACCAGCAGCCAGATTAGTCATGTATGTGAGTCTAAATATATGAATACGGTGTAGGTCTGGAGTTCAGGTCTCAGCAGAAATTTCTGGTAAAATCAAATTATTTGCAAACTGCTTTGCTTATGTCTTTGTTTTATACTATCTTATATGCAGCTAAATTTGAAAAAGATACAGAACTATATAGCTTGTTAATCATTCTCAAGATGATTCTTTTTAACCTCAAACCCTCCAAAATGAAGTTAGGTTTCCTCTTTCCACCATGGTCTCATATTGCATTTTGAGCTTAGAAAAAATCTCTTACCGAAATTACAGCCAGAGGGAAGCCTAATTTCCTGTGTGCAATTGTTTTTTTCATAATGGAAATGAAGAACTGAATACATTATTTGCATGATATAGTAGCCATTCTTTCATAGAAAAATGCCAAAAAGCTATGGGCATTTTATTGCAGGTATTGAAAAGAACGAATGACAACCAAACCATGGATGGTGGACAGAAATTTAATAAGGGGTGGAGAAGAACATACATGGGGATCAGTGCAATGAAGGGTAAGTCATATTGAATACAAATATTAAAATAAAAATAAAATATCGCTTGAGGTTTACCAAGGAAGAGAAAGAATGAAATATTTTGAAACTGTTAAGAAGACTGTAAGGTCACCGGTGTGTTTGTGTAGACATGGAATTCACTCCCTGATTCTTATTCAGCGACTTTCTGCTATTTATTATTCAGAGGAGACTATGCAAATGGCTGGAATTAACATTTTAACACATAGCAACGTTAAACTACTTGAAAAAATACAGTAAAGCCCACAAATGCAAAAAAAAAAAAAAGGATTTTTATCCTGTTGTACCTGGTATTTGCAAATTATTTCACACAAATGTGGACAGGAGAGAATATCTAATATTGCAAATTGTCACGATTGAGCTATTTTTCTCAAGTTGTGCTACCAAGAGTATTTGTTTACCAGGAGGATGTTTATCCTGAAAATCTTGATAAGCAGTTTAAGGATGAATCAAAAGCCACAGTAGATTTCTTCATGGACAGATCCTCACTTCACAGCCATGAAAACAATCCTACAAGGGTTGATATGAATTGGTCATTTTGCCAACAGTGTTTTCTGAGAATATCAAAGCTTCACCTGAAGACAAAAATATCTTCCTATCACTCTAAATTATTTCTATAAATAATAAATCAAAATTTACTCCAGTTTTTGGAAGAAGTAATATTGGCAGATATTCAGCATATGTATATATATGGAGTTTTAACACCTGTAGAGTTGAATGTACAGAAATGTAAAGGAATGGAGCTACTGGCTTTTAGCACTAGTCTTACAAATCAGAATGAAATTACTTTCCACGGTCTGAAAAAATTGTTTCTATAAATCCATTGTTCTGTGTTGATTAACTTGAAAATGAGAATTTTTGAGCTGGCCTTTATTTGCATAAACAGTAAGGACTTTTCTTGAAAGACCAAGACTTTAGAAATACTATCATAAGAAATACTGCTGTCATAAAGAAAAAGTGCTTTTAAGATATAAAGTAGGGTCTTCTTGAAAAAATCCCTAAATGTCTTGTATGACGAAAGTTCCAATTTTTGAGAAAAGGGGTCGGATTGTTAAGCTGTTAAAATTGGTTGCCTTGTCATGGTTTCATCTGTGACTCAAGAAAGGACAGAACAGATGAATTACATGGCTCTGAGTTTAACAACTAGTTTAGATAAATGAGGATAAAACTCCTTTAATCTGCCAGAATATCACTTGATTTCTTGATGTTTTTAGAAGAATTCTTTCTCTTTTGCTTTGACTGTTAAGACTAAGTTGCCTTGGTAACACAGTAAAGTAAAATTTTTAGCCGTGGTGTGCAGTGCGACTTGGTGATCTGGCAAACAAATATGACCCAAAAAAAGCAGCCTTTCATAGTGTGGTTTGATTTATTTTGCTGGGTGCTGAAGTCTGCAGAGCTGTAAGATAAAAAAAAGGATGGAGAAATTAGCTATCTTCACTGTAGTGTGGCTTTTATCACACCCTACGTATGAGGGTCTTAGCGACCCCATTTTCCTTTGTATTACAAATTAGAATTATAAATTAGTCTCCTTGCAGTTTTTTAACAGTTAATTAACCTTCCTTTACCATGACACAGAGGAAAATCAATATAAAAACTTGATAGCTCATATATATTTTTATTGTTGGAGAAGCCTTCAAAAACCTCATACACAAGGCTATAGGTTGAGGCTGAACATCACCCCATCCTTGCCATGCTCTATTTTTAGAAACTCCTTTTCTGGGCTTTGCTGTTAGTGCCTCAGAAGTGATCTTATTGTTGAAGACTACAGACTGCTCTGGTTCCCCCTCAGAAGGATAATCTCTTATGCTGAGAAAATCTTTAGACTTAATTAAGACAGGGTGTCACAAAGAGACCCTATTAGTGCTCAAAACCACTTGCTATTCATATCCATTGATATTAAGCAGATATTATTTCAATGGAAGTAACAAACCTTCCAAGTGGGACTTGTTTTGCACAGAGCTGTGGATTACTCTGGATATATCTCTGCTAGAGATATAACTCCTAAACTTACTGTATAAATAAATATTTTTACACCTGGAAAGTAGTACTAAATTTAAGACGCAGTCTGAGCTGTCATTTGGAAAGTATAAATATCCTCTGAATTTACCCATTGTAAGGCTTTTTTATTTTAATGACTGTTTAACAAGAAATGTAAAGATGTTCATCTGATCAAAGAAAGCCCCCTGATGTTTTATGCAATGCGGCTTCCTTTGACTAGAACAAAAAATAGATCTAAGAGTACTTTAATCTGTTGAAAGGAGAACTGTACTTACAATATGCATCAGATGTCAATTGTTTGAAGTGACTTAAGATTTTCTCATCTGACTTGGCATTGTTTTACTTCATTGTTCATGTATTTAAGATAAAAGAAAATCATTACTATTTTAAAGTTAACACAAAGATAGTAGTCATGATCAAGACCAAAGGTTTCCTATTCCTTGTTTGTAAGTTTTCTGGATGCTTTATGTAAGTGGCTTTGTGTGTATTTTTTATGTACAGTTAGATGTTTATGTTAGATTAACAGTAAAATGCATTATGATGATACAGGATAGCTAAAGGAAAATCCTGTATAAACATCCAAAACTCTTTCAGGTCTTTGGCTTACAAATTTGGGCTTGGATTCTTGCAGAAAGATACTTTGTGAAGATTACTACTGTTTTCTACTCCTCCTGGAGTTTATACAGTAATCGAGCTAGAAGTAAAAGGAAGAAAATACGAATGTTAGAAGCTCAGCAATGTTTGTCCAGTAGTCAGTGTCTATTTTACTTCTTGTCAAGAAGTTGGAGAACTTTGCTTCCCAGTTTACTATGTGAAGTATCCAATCACTGATGCACAGTTGAGATATTTTCTTTGTGTATTGAATGTTTTTACAAGGTCCCAAGAGGTCCTGCTTTCTGAAAGATGGGTTTAACATGTGGGCAGTTTATTTCCAGTCATTGGAAATAAACTATCTCTATTGCTTCTACCTCTTCCAGGGGTCTAAAGCCAAACTTGCCATCTGTTTCCTTTCAGTCTCTTCTAAGCTTTCCTGGTGTAACATGTCAGAACATGTCAAGCAGAAATTCCCCTGAAGCCACCCCTGGTGGCTCTGGGTGTTTCACCCATGTGACCCAGTTTAAATAATCCATAGCTTCCACTTTGATACCTAGCAGCTCAAGTGCTGCTCCAGACTTACAGGCAGAGTGGTTTTCTGAGAGGAGGGTAGTGGAAAAGTAATGGACATTGCACTACTGAGGGTTGTGAGAGGATGGGAGATGAAGCTGAGGCCGGTTTGGCTGTTTGCTTGGGACTTGGCTACGTTCCCATTAATGTCATTCTGCTGTGGACGCTAGAGGACTTATTGTGTGTCACTTGTAAGACAGAGCTGCTTTTCATGTTGCAAATTTCTTATGGGTTTGGGTGATAAGAACTAGATATACTGCTCATGGTGCTGGGAATATCAGCTTGAGCTTCTTGAGGCTCTCTCCTTCCTCCCCCCCTCATTTTGTCCATCACGCCTTCATTTGAAGCAGTATTTTTATCCCTGAAGGAATATTTCCTGAAAAATAAAATCAAGAATCATGGAATCCTTCCTTGAAACTTGTACTTTCCAGTGAAAAGTTCTGATCTCAAAAGATCTGTAGTGAAGGAAGACATTTTGCCAAAACCCTCTTGATTTTCTTAGCTCTATATTTGCTCCTTGGTCTATATCTTAGTAGCCTTAATCACAAGCTATTGTCTCTGCACGATCTGTGTCTGCTTAACACAGGGATGCTGCCTCCTGTTTCATCACAATGATTTCCTTTGTGGACAATGACTTGTTTGAACCATCCCAATCCAGTTGTTGCTGCCATCAAAGGGAAAAACCTATTGCTGGATGCTGTTGTGCCAGCTGGAGTCTGCTATCTCGGCCAGCTCCAGCTTTTAAATATTGTTGTTCCTCTACAACTGCCCATGTAAAAACTTTCTGACCGTCCTCAATCAAATACTTCTGTAACTTAAATTATTTAAGTAGTTTTGTTCTAGTTCTTTGCTAAATTATAAAGACTGGAGAGGGAGAACAGAGAAGTATTCAGGGATTTAAGTCTCTTTGGCTGCACAATTATAATATAAAGGTAATGTATGAAGATCAGTTAAGTTTCCTTCCCTGTACCTTGTCTGGGGAAGCAACCCCTGGCTGATCCAGTCAGCTTTACTATTTCTGTTTAGATCTGCTTCAGATATTATGACATAGGGTTTTTAGCATGGGAATTGTTCCCAATCAAGAAGTAATTTGAATCACAGACTGAAACATTTAATGGAACAACAATCACTTTTTTATTTATTTTTTTATTGCAAGCATATGTTTCTCCCCTGAGTTTTGAAAGATGTTTTTACATAGTCTTCAATCACAAAAAGGAACGAGGCATGACATTTCTTTTTAATGAAAATGCTGATCTACCGTTTATCTTCATAGAGCTAGATGAAAAGTTTCAAAGACTGACTTGGTTGAATAGATTTATGGTTTATCCTGTGAAATGTAGTGCTTGTGAGAAGTTTGATATCTTTTTTCACATTTAGGTTGATTTTCAAAAGGAGGGGGGAGCTTCGTATTTAATATTTTCCTGGGTCTTCAATGACTTTGGATAAATGGTTTTATATGGTAAGAAAGCTTGAGTGTTGAGCAGTGAAACATGTCTGTTAGGGGTGTTTAAAATGATCCCTTCCTGCCAAAAGAGAAGCAGTGTTCAGGTATATAGAAAGGTATATAGAAAGGGAAAGATCATCCAAGATGACAAGTCCTGTGTGGTTTTTTGTCTTCTTTTCATTGTTTTTTAAAAGGTATTCCTGTATATAATTCCTATTCTTTCTAATTTTTTTTTTTTATTTATGGACAACAAAATAGTAGAGAGACAAAACTTGTTTTCCAGCTCTCCTGCAATGCACAAGGAAAACTTGGTTATTCTCTCCATCTTCTTTATAAAGATCATATCTCTAACAGTTCCCTCTCTCATCCTTCTACCCTGCTGATGTTTCTTGGAAGAATGGTGGGGGGGAAGGATGGCATAGTTCACCCTCTGTCCACGTGCCCCTCTCAGCTGAATAAGCTCTGGACCCTTCGGGAAATGGGACACTGAATGTCTCAGAAGAGTTAGTTTCATTGAAATGTTCATAGTTGGTTTTAAAAAAGGGTATTTAAGTGTTTGGCAGTAGGTAATATTCTGCTCCTTTCAATAATGTAGTTGAATACATTAGAGCAGCAGTATTTGCTAAGGGACCAACGTGAAGAGTGCTATTTACTACCTAATGTTAGTTGGCTTAGTTGTTCACAGAGACTGAGTTTTCAATAAACAAAACATTTACCATGATAATGATACAGCAGTCACACACTGTGCCAAATGACTGTTAAAAATAATTTATGGTTGACATGGGAAATTTGCCATTTGCGACTTGCATAACAATACTGCTTTTAACAGCAAGTACCCAAAGTACTTGAGATTGTTCTGTTCAAATAAGTGCTTTCATAGCCAATTATCAAATATTAACTGTGAAGGTAAAAAAAACCACATTGTATGTTTTGTATTTTGCTGGCTTAAATTTCAAAGCTTCCACACTTAAAAAAATTAACAGGAAAGAACTATAGATTAAGAAGCCTTACAGAAGTTTTAAAAAATAACCAGTAAAGTCAGCACAACAGGGACAAAAATTATTCCTGCATTCTCACAATCCTTCCCTCCTCTTTATTTCAGCATATTTCCACTTAGAATTTTTTTTGGTGTAGTTTAAATTCTTTCTGAACCAATTTAAACTAATTGCAACAACTTGGGGTATTACATCTAAAGCATCACGCAGGCTTTAATATCTCTTTTTATGTATCCAAAATATCTCCTTGAACTTAAACTTTCTCATGTAAACAGGTATGGCATGAGACTTTTTAGACTGTCAAAATTTGAAAAAAACCCTTATTTTTCTAATTTTTCAGTTCTAGTAGTTTTAACTTGCTTTAGATTATTTCAGGTTTTGCCTCTGTGTTGTCCACATAATGCTAAATGTTTTCCTCTTTTAGTTATTTCCCCTTCTCTTTTCTTATATTAAATTTTGCTGTGGTGGATTTTATTATTTGTGTATATTGCCAGGGTAGCCTTTCTACTAGATCTGGCTGGAAATAAACTAGAATGAGATTCAGCCAGGCTTGGTCCCTTGATAACCATTTAATGAACACTGTACTTTCAGTCAATTGTGAAAAGCTACAATATGCTGGCTCTTTAGATGGCAAGCAGGAACTTATGAGTTCCTTGAAGATTTTCCCTTGCTGGAAACATATAAAGAGATAAGCACATGAGCAATGTAGCTCTGCAACCACTTTCCCCCCTCTACTAAATAATGGGAGCAGAAATCTTCCCTACGTGTTTGAAAATTCAAGCTATGGGTTTTTTCATCCTATAAATCTCCAGTTATGGCATGGTACGATTTCTGGTTAATGTAGCTGTTGCCAGCTAGAATGAGACAAGCTATTGTGCTTTCCTGCTTTTTTGTCTGCTTTTTGGTTCACTTCTGGCATTGCATCCACCAGTGCAATAATTCACATCACTTCTTAAGTATGGGAAGACCAGCACCAGAGACAGGCTTGGGAAGACTGGACGTTTCCTAGTTGCATCCAGATATAATTGCCACACCTGAAAGGGGTAGGTGACCAGAAAAATCAGTCTACACATGCATAAATGAAATACTAAGGTATGTTCCCCTTTAATGGTAACAAGACAGTACTGACCCTATGTAGTACTACATACATGGGACAGCAGCGTCATCAGTTCTCCCCCTCTGTTTCTGAAGAAAGTGCAGTTTCATATAATTTTAGATACACAATCTAGAGGTAGCTCTGCCTTTGCAGTTTGTATAATCAACTTTTATGACTGTGATTCCCTACTCAAGGTTAATTGGATTGCAACAGGAGATTCATCTTTTCTTTGAAAGCATATGCATTCAAGGTGCTATTCATCAGTGTCTCTCCTCTTAAATAACTTGCTTCTCTTTTGACTATCCATTTTGGTATAATTTTCTTCAGATATATGTCCATATTCTTTCATGACATGATTGTCCCCCTCCTATTTCCAGATGTGGTTCCACATGGCCTTAAAACATTCTTGCATACGTTGTTACTTCATGTTTCTCAATCCTAAGTATTCAAATTAGGTAGAGAAAAAAGAATATCTTTTGGTAGAGGTATTTATGTATTTATAGATACAGATTATATATATTATACTATATTTTATTACACATAATACCTTTCTAAGTACTTGCTATTCACATCTTAATAGGCATCTGGTTATGGCAATGTTAGCAGTACTTATTAGAAGCCTTTATTTAAATGCATTTTACTTTCTTCAGGCTACAAAACCCTTTAATAGGCTTCTTGCCTATCCTGTTGCACAGTTACAGCAGTTGTCTTACAGAACCTCTGCCTCTACACATAAACCTCCCAAAGGTGTAAAGGAGATTTTTGAACTGCATGGCTTTACACATAAGTCATAATTTATCTAATTGTTATCAGTTTTTCTCCAAAGGAAAAACTTGAAGAAAATAAGAATGGATTTTGTTTGGGCAGGTTGAGCCCCTTTTATGCAAGAGGAGCTTCACTGTAAATATAGTCCTACTGGAAACCATTGCAAAACTGCTAGACCACTAGATTATAGTCTAACTTGCAGTTAGTATTATACAAAGAACAGTTTTATTACAATAATTTGGCATAATAAATCTAGATTAACAAGTCCAGTTCTGTGTACTAAGGCACTACTGCTGCTAAAACCTGACCCTACTCCAGTAATTGTTACTAGCAAATAAGTATTTCTAATATGCCCATATTAAACATACACATAGCACTTATTTTTCTCTAAGTGTTATTGCTTCTCTTTTATGTTAAATTTTGCACTGATATTTGCTGCTGTCCTGCAGTAAATTATCTTTCTGCTATAGATTTAAAAAAGGCTGCAATACTCAATGCCACGAGCAAATCATGATGTATCTACACTTGTAGATCAGGGTGGCAATGAATGATGACTGCTTTGCAAAGCAGAATGTCAAATTGATTACATATCACAATACTTGGAATATAAAGCATCGTAGTAAAAAGACTTGCTGCTTTATGTTGTTTTGCCCTGGCAGAATATTTTTTTTACAACTGAGGTAGAGAGGATTCTGATGAAGTCAATAGCAAGGTATGCCAAGTTCTGTCCCTGTTCAATGAGAAATCACTCATGCTTGCAGTTTACTGTTTTTGTTGTGCTCTAAAATGGTACTTCCTTTCGTACAAAAAGGGTGGTGGACCCAGTTATGTGTGATGGTGCTATGTGGTGGTATGCTGAGATGGATATCCTTTGATCAAGATAGAACTAACATAACTCTTAAAGGCAAATTAAGGAGGTAAGTCATCCTAGTGAGCCTTGCACGTTCAGGTTAGCCTACAAGTGTTTTCAACAAGGTCATTGACAAAGCTCCACAGACCTCAATGCAGAACGTAACACCTCACTTTGGTGATCAAGACAGGACCAAGAGGTCTCTGCACCTCTGTGACAGCAAGATGATTCTACATTTTCTGAGGTCCCTTGTGCTTTGTAGCCTTTGCTCCATCAATCCAAATTTATGAAGCTGGGAAAATAAATCCCTCCAAATGCAGAAAAGCAAAAAAAAAAAAATTTTTTTTTCCCTTTACTCTATTTTGGAATATTCTCAAAATTCCAGCAAACTTGTTCAATTTCCTGAAGTCCTGGATTTTTGCTTTATTTGGCATATATTGCCTCCATGTTGGTCACTGCATAAGTAGCCATCCTTCTTCTTACATGATCCTGACCATCATTAGCAGATGTAACTTATCTTTATTTTCATGATGTGATGTCAGTTGTCAAAAAGATAATGTTAATACAGAAGGGAGTGGTGATTTCTGCCTAAAAAGCTGTAGCATTTTCATCCCTGTTTTTTACTAATTTCAATAAACACTTTTGAAAATGCAGCATAAATCATAGTGAGGGAAAAATACTTTTAACAAGTAATCTTTAGTCTGAATTTAGAGCTTATTTCACAAGGTAATAAATAGTATAAAGTACAAATGATTGACAAAGTAGCAGCAAAGTTGCTACAACCAGAGTTGGCCAGTATTCCACATTTTGTGAAAATGGTATGATGCAAACAAGTATCCACAGCTGTGATTAATCATTAGTGGACCTTATTTGCATCTGTACACAAAACCATCTTACACAATTCTAGGCCAACAAAATAATTACAAAAATTTAGTTTTAGATCTACAACAATATAAAGTCACGTTGGTGTAAAAGTACATTGGATGCTCTTAGTTGGGTTATCAGCCAGACCCTGAGCTTTAATACCCATTTTGGCTTTTCCTCACATTCAGAAGATGTTCCCTAGGGAGATACCAGCATGGTTTTTGTAGGTATGGTAGATGGCTGTCCCAATTTCTTTTTCCATTCAGAGAGAGAGCAGGTAACCAACCGCTTGACCCTTTGCTTTCAAATTTTCCGCAGCTCACACTCAATGTTTATGGCAGAAATATGAATCTGAATGCATTTTGCACCCTTCCCCTTGGCCCCTTACAACTATCCTATTTGTAAGAAATTTTGTAAGAAAAAGCTATCAACATAGGTCAGAATACAATTTAGCCAAAAGAGGGTGCTAATGTATCTATGGAATTGGTTGGCCAAAACGGAGCAGGGAAAACATAGAATTTACAATGATGTAAATGTGCTGTGAAGAGACACACACTTTAAATAATAAATAGAGCATTTATATTTACTGTATGAAATTTTGAATGTGAACAATTACATTATTACAGATAATATTTAGTTTCTATAAATGGATTATTAGATATTAGCAACTTAGTGGTAAATCCTAGAGTTAACTAGGATAAATGAAAATATACTTGCATGGTAATCTTTACATTTTGCACTTATATTACAATTGCTGTGACTCACCTCTCCCCCCACTTAAAAAAAAATAAAAATAATTGAGAACAGTACAGAAAATGCCAGAACATATAAGCAGGTTAAAGAGACAAAATATACTTTTTGCCTAACCATATTTGCATGTTTACTTCAAGTAATATTAGGTTAGCTTTAGCCTCTAAAATCTTGATGTTTTCTAGAATCATTATAAAATGACAGTGGTTAAATGTTGGGAAATGTATTTTGCTGGTGACAATGCTGAAAGTATGGTTAGGCAGTGACAGGGAGGGAAAGCCACTAATAGAAATACAAAGATTTCCCAGTTCTTAATAAAGAAATCCATGAGAACTGTTCCAGCCTGCACATAAGCAAAAATCCACCAGGCAATTCAGGGGTGTAGTTATTTCTTTGCCTCCTTCCACAGTATATTTTTGCCATAATCTTTGAATGTGCAAAAATTGTGAAGTGGGTATGCATGTGTTGAGTACAGTACCCAAGGGAAAGGGGGAAGGAAGTACTACAAATCATATTATTTTTCAGCAAACAAGGATTTTCATGAGTATGAAAAATACCCATGAGTATCTCACTTCATCTATGAGTTTAGATGCAACATGGTTTTTGAAATCCTTTTAAGTTGCAGATTTCCAAAAGACAAAAGTTTCCCCATAATATTAGAGAATATAACAACTTATTGTTGGCAGAGACTTGCAGAGTTTCAAAATTACTTTGGATTTGAGTTTTGACTATGTCCTCCAAGAATTCTGCTGTCAGAAACTAGAGAAGATGGTCTTGGTATAACTTATTCACTCTGCCACTTCTTCATTTCTCCTCCTTACACAGCTAAATTATTGCTATTAAACAGCAGATTTTCAAGCTCATAAAATTCTTCTCTAAGCATACATTTTGCTTTTAATTTTTACCCGAGTGCACTAAATTTAAAGAAATTTTAAACATATTCTGGGGGAAATACTCCTCCCTTCTCTTACTTGGCACTCAAGTTCCTTATTTCTCTGCCCAATTCTTATTTATCATGACCAGGAACTGGTGTAGAGTCTTAGTGCCGATAGAAAAATAGGGAAATATCTTATGGAAAACAAGTCTTCCATTTTCCTTTATCCACTTAAATTTTGGGGCAGTCCTCCTTCCTTACTGCACGGGCAGTAACCTCTATACCAGCAGCCTATTCAGAAATTGTGCCATGACATTACTGTTGATTTTTTTTCAAGTTAATGGTTTAAACTGTAGGAGGTGACTTTCCAACCTTGTTCTCTAGGCAGGATCGTGTCTGTTGCAGTCCTCTGTGGTGGGAAATCCATGGGTAAAAGATGTTTGTTCTACACCTCTGATGGTCTGAGGGTGGAAGAGCAAAAGGTGGTAACCTCGCCAGCCAATTCAGCACAGTGGGGGGCTGGCAGAGGCCACAAATTTAAGGATGTAGAATTAGATGTCATGTTATTTCAGTCTTTTTCTGAGGTGTTTAGTTGTGACACCAGTGTTCCTTGCACTTGGGGTGGAGTTTTAAGCTCTTTTTGCTTGTGAGGCAGATGTCAAATTTTAATAGCATGCCTAGGTTATTTTAACACTCAAATGAAAAAATCCAGTTGAATTTTTCATGTAGCCTTAAATAACATCATTTTGGTTGTTAAATGCTATCAGCAGCTTCCTGGATATGGTTGCTACATTCCTTTTATTTGAAAAGAGGGAAAACTTAATAGCAGTTTCAGGATCTCTTAATCCCTTACTCTCAGCGGGTACATAACCCCAGAGTTGGTTATAAACTAAATGGAATAAAAAAATTGCAAGACATTTTTGAAAATTATGGCAGCATGACTCCGCTTTTTTTTCTCTGTTATTACTTGAACTCAAGATTTTAAATAACTGTTGCATTTTTGAAAGGGAAGATGAAAGCGCGAACAGTCTTGGATTTTCTCAACTTTTAAGGATGAAAAGTGGCCAAATAGTATAGATAAAGCTGTTTTGCGGTAGTGGCTCACAACTTTTTTGCATTCCTGGTCCACCCTAAGAGCAGCTCTATGTATTTATCAAAACAGTTAATTTGACCTAAATCCAAATACATATCATGTGCCTACATTTTCCTTCAAATCTGTGTATTAAGCCAAGCTGACAAAGTTCAGGAGGTGATAATTTTACAGCTTGCTTTTTTTCTTTCAGCAGGTGTGGCCATGATTGTTATTTTTGCTTTGTTTACTTTGCAAATATGTCACTCTTTAAATGTAACATCTGGTGATAAATATAACTAAATATACATCTACAGTTTCATACCAGGTTTTTGTCAAATGCACAGAAACTGCCTTCAATGTCTATATCCCTGTCAGTGTTATTAATGGAAGAAAGAACAAATGTTTGCTTTTCCTCATTATCCCCCACAGGAATTGTTATCACAGATGGGCAACAATAAAGATATTAAGCATCAGAAAAGAAAATGTGTAGGAATATCCCGACCTTCAAAACATGTATATTGCAGAGTCTAAAAATACTCCGGAGCGTATCTTTCCTGACTGTAGAGGTAGAAACTTTTCCATCTTGACTTCATCAAATGCTTATAACAGAAAATGAACATAAATTCTTAAACAGTTTGGAAACTGAAAAGATTGATTTTTCTTTACCTATGTGGCAATTTGATGGGATAAAAAAAACATAAACACACACTACTAGAAATTCTTATAATGGCATTTCTAGCAACTGCAAAGTGAAAGCAGAATGATGTATAGAGTCTAAATAAAAAGGTGTTATTAGACTTCTTGAATGAAATTATGGCTGAATAATACTCATGCAATTCCACCTTAGTCTTATATATTAGTTTGCATTTAAGTTGATTTAGAAAATAAAAGTGGTGACAGTTTGTACCAAGAGACTTTTGATGTTGTTCAGAAGTAATTGTAAGGTAGACCTGATTTAGACCTGTACCTGTGAGCACACAGAGAGCATTTTTGTGTCCTTGACATTTTTATGATCTTTTAAGGTGAGGTGCAGATGTGCATACTATGAGAAAGGGATGAAATAGTAACCAAAAGCTGGTGAAATGACATTCTGACATTTTAATTAGATCCAAATATGTCTGTTTCTCCTGAGAATTAGTACATTGTATATAATACCATATCATTCACAGTTCATTGCAGTTCTGTTTTCTTATCACTTCTAATAAAAAAAATTAGCTGCTATCTGTACCAGGCAACCACAGACACATGGTCTTTGTGAACAGAATGAACCAACTGGTTGCAGCTGCAAAAGAGAAACATTTCTGATTGTTTTATATTTTAATTAATCTTTTAAAAAACACACTTCTCCTGGTATAGTACAAGAACTAGAGAATAAGGGGGCAGCAAAGAATGTGGCAGCAATGCAAGTCCCAGAAAAGTCTGGGGAAGAATGAGGGAGACAGTGGTTTTGGAGCAGTTGTGTGAATGGCAGGGTGCATCTCCTGCCAATGGAGCACAACACACAAAGCAGGCTGAAAAGACCTTTTCTTCTAGCTGCAATCAATTAAGGAATTAAGAAAAACTTAAAAAAATAATTCAATTGCAGTCCCATCACTGAGAGTGGGCCAAATTTAATGGAACTCTAGAGCAGATATAAAACTGTTGCTTTTATTGCAAATAAATTCAGATTCTGTCATTTGTGTTAAGTTTAATGGCATCAACAGATAAAAAGAACATGTGAAAATAGTGTTGCCATAGCTTTCACATTTTTTTTGCTGGTGGTTGTTTGGCTTCTCCTGCTCTCTTCCTGTTATGTATTTCCATATTCTTAAAGAATCATGTGCAGTGAAGAGATTTTTAAAGGAATTATTGGAATTAAAATATTTGTTCTGTTTAACAAACAAATATTTTTGGGTTTTGTGTAGGTTTTTCCTCTCCACCCTACTAGTAAGAGCTCACTGGAAAGAATATACATGAAGGAAGGTATTCATTGATGATATAGTATTTATTCATAAGGCTGAAGAAATATCTGTACTTAAAAATTTAAAATTAAACATGTGTATCTAAAACTGTTGTGTCTTTATTTGCTGAAGAGGCGAGGAGGACTGTTGTGACCAACCTTTCAATGGAGCTACTGGATTCAAACTGCGGCATCAGACCTGGCATGAAAACACAGTGGCAAAGACTAAAGGTTTGTGAAAATAAATGTGTGGTCAAGGCAGGCAAGTAAGTCGTGTGCACGTCATACTGGGAGATTTAGTTGGTACACATGTAGGGCATGGTCACAGATCTGGTGCAAGACTTCATATCTGGGAAGATAAAATGGGTTAGCATAAAGTTTGAAGAAAAGAAAGCTTTTTAATATGCAAAGTTAATTTTCACATCTTGGGTTTTATATGTAAGAGATGATTTTTCTGGGAAAAGTTATAACGGTTCCGCTGGCCTGTATGTCTCTTATGATGATGGTACAGACCTTTGTCATGTGTTATGTAGTTTACTTTCTACTGACATATGAAAGCCCAGAGTAAAATTTATGATCAACCTCAAAAAACATCTGTGTAGCTTTTGCTTTATAGGATATGTTCAGTTTAGGTTTGTATTCAGGACACCCTCTACAAATCTTCTTCACCACTTGTGTTGCACCATGTTAGCATCCAACAGGTATCAGGGAGGTTAAAGTCCCCTACAAGAGCCAGGGTTAAAACTTCAAGTTATTTAAGGAAGGTTTCTTTAGTTTCCTCACCCTGATTGGCTGGTCAAGCTGCAGTGTCACCCTCACTGGCCTCTCCTCTGCCTCTGACCCAAATATCTCACCCATCAATCCTCCATCCATATAGCAGAGCTGTGACATCCAGTCTGCTCCCTCATGTGGAGGCCAGCTGCCCTCCTCAGTGTCCCTGCTTTTCTTTCCTGATGAGCTTGTGCCCATCCCTCACTCCAGTCGTGCAGTGTCTTGCTCTGTTATGCCAATGATGCTGTAGCTTGGTGACCACACACTGAGCTGTGGTTCCTCCTGTTGGCTTCCCAGGCTACATTCATCTTTATACACATATTCAAGACAGGCAGCCTTCACCCTGCTCTGTAATTCCTCACCTCTCTTGCTCCTGTTGCTCTGCATTCATTTGACATGTGATGACTTCAGTTGAATGCCAGTTCTGTAGTGTGATATACACTATCTGTGTCCATGCTTCTAAGGGACAGATGGTTTGTAACCTGATGCAGTTATTAACTATTGAGTTCATTCAAAACATAAAATGAAGCGACAATTAAGATTTATGAAATAATTGTCTTACAAAAGCCTATTGACAGGGAGAAGCAATAACAAAAGAGCTGAAAGAAAAGAAGTGCTTTGTGCTGTGACAACTGAAGATGTAGCTACATGTAAAATTGTTGTCAATGGGTTGAAAATCTAAAATTTTAGTGTTCATTCTGCTTTTACCAAGTGCCATGAATGCATTTTTCTGTATGCCTGACCTTCTTTGTAATCAAATGGTGTTGGATAGTTACTTCCATGGAGCTTAATTTGCTAACGAAAGCCCCATGATTGGTGTGTCACTGTTGATAGTACATGACTGACGCTTTACTGCCATTCTCAGGCTATCCTATTGACTGAAATACTGACCAGAGATGATCTGAAATCCTCTCCTCCTAAGAGTCCATGTGTGATTGGCTTACTTTCAATTAAAGAATCCTGAAAGCTTTGAATTCTTGATCTGGACTAGTTATTAACATTGGTATCATACTGCGATAAAACCCCATTTTTAATCTTACAGTACTCAAGGTACATAAAGCATCACTGCTGTTTGAGATTTATTGGCTTCCCACTGCTCATGTTCACTTTGTCAGCAGTACAGAAAAGTCAGCTTTGAGTTTGTAGGTACAATGGAGAGAACTGGAAGAAGTGACTGTTATTCAAAGGTCTTCTGTTGGAGAGGGAAAAATGACAAAGAACAATTTGTCTGCTTAGTTTTGTTTGTTTAGTTTAAAAAAAAAATCAGTACCAAAATAACACTTGCCCTTCAAATTTCAATAAGAATACGTTAACATACAGAAATATAGGTTATAGTTAAGAAATTATTAAGCCCTAGCTCCTTGATAATTAATGTTATCTTAGGTTCTGTGGATAGTATTTATATCTTAAACGCCAATTTTTCCCCAGGAAATATAGGAAGAGAAACAGTGCTTAAGATTAAGAACATTACAGTCTGGAAATGGGAGAACTGAGCTGAGGTAGAGCTTCTTCAACTCAGCAGCCTGGGTAACTTGTGTTTTGGGTTGTCCAGCTTGTGCTCAAGCCATTAAAGTTCTTTATACCTTTCCGTTGTTCCAAAGGCTTTCTGTCAACACATTTTTTGCTGCAGAAAGCTTTGGCTAACCCTTTGGGGAGGGGGGGGGGGGTTGCAGAGTAGAATGCATGATTTGAAGCTTCACAGCAAATTAAAACATGAACTGATCTGCTGGCAGGGGCTCAATTTTACATGTTGATAGGGGCTTGGGCAATGTGTGACTGCACCGTTTCCACTTCACACCTTGACATCCGTGAGCAAAGAGGTTACTATACTGATGGATAATTAGATATTTCAGCACCAGCCCTTCAGTAGTTAGTAATAGCTTTTTATGAAGTTAAGTAATTACATCGCACCCACCTTTCTTTTCTTGACAGACAGTGTTAAAGCCAGACTCTTTGCTGGTGTAAATAGGCACTAAAAGTGTTTTAATTATTCCAGCATACCCCAATGGAGGGTGATGTGGCTTTGGCAGCATCTTTAATGCAACCTAATTACTTTAACACAGGCAACAATTTTCTCCTCGCAGATCACCTGATCTTGTCAAGTGGGTCATCTTTGACCAGAATCTGCTCCCCAAACTTCCAGATGCTCAAAAGCTATAAGCATAACTTTATATACAGGAGTTGATTTGAGCTTCCTCTGGAAGAAAGTTATGTTTCCCTCCAGGCCATGCAGAGATAATTGTAGATCAGAGCACTGCAGCCAAAATAAATATATTCTCAAGGCAGGTAAGATTTCAAAGTTTTGGTGCAAGACAGGATGACTTATACTGTATGTATGTTTCAATTTATATGCTGTTTTATGCAAATTGCCATCCATTTCTGTTGACATGGATATTGACAAACAAGGTTCGCTTGTCTTTGGAGAAGATGCTGCTGTTTGTTTCTGCAGATGAGCTACTGGCTCCTTTCTTATTCCTAAATATCGCTGTAGCTGTACTGCCAGTGTGCCACTCTATCTTAAATGTGCACGTTATCAGGGAGGAATTTACTTTGATTTGCAGCAGCTTCAAAGCTGCTGCAAATCAAAAAAAGCACATTTATGTATTCATTTATGAGGCAACACATATCCAGAAAGACTGCTAGTTAGGTAGTAATGTCATTCATGCCTTTCTGATAAAATGTAGATAAATAAAACTTGGAGAGGAAACTGAAGTTTCTTTCATCAAGAAACTGTTAGAAACTTCCTGTTTGAAAAATGTGAAATAATATCAGAAACCAAAAGAGAAAAGGTTTTTATGATGACCACAGCATGACTCCAGCTTTTATCTTTACTAAGAGATAATATATTCACAATATCCCATTATCTTTCCTTAGAGGGAGTTTCAAAGATGCCTGAGCTAACTGTCTGTTAGCTCTAATTTTACTGGTATACTGAAATTATACTGGGCTACTACTTTTGTTTGGGGCTTTTGAATATCCAGCTTGAGAGTACTGTGAAGGCACAGGACCAATGTACTTGGGCATGGGAGCAGGAGCTGTGCAGCTCCATCGCATAAAACCCTTGAAAAACTACCCGCTGCCCTGAATCATGTTGAGACAGAGGGAGGAAACTGTCTGCATTTGTGTTGGATATGTTAGTTCATTTGCAAATTTTGGTATCTGAGGAATGAGCTCTACAGCTTTTAAGGGACTGTTGAAACCAATTTGCATGAGATGTACATGGAGCAGGAAAATGGAGCTTCTTTATTCCCTGTGTTGCAGAGGAAGAAGTATGTAGGGAGGGATCGAGTAATGTGATAAATATCTGTCGAGATCAGCTTCAAAACTGAAGTCAAGTTTCCTGAGTACAATATTTTGATAAAAAGATAACAGCTTTTGCTCTAATTGAATATATGTCTATACACATATCAGTTAGGTACTTGGAAATGCTGTGATGGGGTGCTTTGAAGACTGAAAAAGCACAACAGTACCATACTTATTCATCCATTAGCAACACTCTCCTGGCTAGTGTCAGTTCTTACACAACATCAATCATCAATGCCATTTCTATACAGCGCCGTTATTCTTTACTACTAGTGTTCTAAATTAGCTGAGAGTACACAGGACCCGGCAGGCGTTGCCATCTCATGCCGGGAACTGTGGCCCTGGTGGGCCCAGAGGCTGATGTTCAGGTGAATGAGCTTGAGAGCTCACCAGTGAGAAAAAGCTAAGCTGAAGTGGGTTGTCATATTTCTTCTCCCATTTTCCTTGCTGATGCCCGATGTTTTTATGCCATTGTCCTCCTCCAAAAATGAGGAGTTGCTGAGGCTGCTTATCTTGTTTTCTCGTGTCTTGCCAGCCATCCTTCTTGTGTATATGGCAGTCTATAAGTAGTTCTCTGTCCTTTTTGTGAATTTTTTTTGTTGGATGTGCAGCTACACACACCTGTTTTTATCCTTTTGGCAGTCACATTGCCCGCATACTTCTACATTGTGCCTGGCTATGTCATCCCAGGGCAACCAAAATATGAGAGAGTTACAATAGTTTAGTATGTTTATTTGTGGATTCAAGGCAAGCTAATATTAATTCTATCTGGACTAATAGTAATTACATTCTGAATGGTAAATGTATAATGTAATCAGCTACAATTTCCCAGCATTGATTTAGGAAGCATTGTGATAAACGTTATTTCTTATAGAAAGTAAGCAGATTGTCAACTTGTTGCCTCATATGTGAGCCAGATAATGCTTACTCTGTATACAGGCTGGTGAGTTGAATTTTAATTGCTTTACATGCAGTAAATTGGTATTTTCATGTTTGGAACCATCACATCAAATTATTATTTGAGTATTTAAATTAGCAAGTAAAATATGCGTTTCAGCAGACACACATATGTATGTGTTTGGGTTTTTCAAATAGGATGTACTCAGTGAGTAAATCCAGAGCCCCTTGACAGCCCAGTCTTGTAAAAGAGTGCCAGACATTATTTGGAACTGTGTAGGATTTCATGTTGTTGTTTTTCTTTTAAAGCCACTAGTACATTATGTTGCTATGGCTACTCTATCACAAAACATTACCAATGCATTAGTGTGCTTTAAACACAGTGTATTCCCCTCTTACTTGAAATTCTATTGTGTTTTTCTCTGGTGTAGGATATTTTTGGAACAGATTTGCATTAAGAAGAACTTCAAGACCTCTTGGTGTAACAAATTAAGATTTTAGTGTTTAGCTGTCTACTTTACCCCTTTAATAGATTTTATTAATGCTGTTACTGAGTGGCAGGAGGGAATGAGCATTTATGTTGTTTCAATTCACACTCTGATATTACCAATACATTAAGCTTGCATACTAAAATTCAGATTAGCAGAGCTGAAGTGCTAGGTACATATTCTTCCAAGATCAGAGCAAGCTACTGGACTTTAAAAGTTGCTTAGGAAAAAAGATAATGCCATATGACAGAGAAGGCACAAGCTCTAAAGCTTTTTTTTTATTTGGTTCCAATAATATCCTAGACATCTAATGCTCCTGAAATTTTTTAGTGTCTGGGTTGTCAATGGCAGCAAGTCTGGTGATGGTCAGCAGCAGCAGGTCACTGTCTTGGTGTGCTATTGCCACTAGCAGTCAATGCTCCCTAAAGATTTGCTAATAGATAGAAAGATGAAAAAGGTTGTTTAGCAGGATGGTCAGTGAGTGAGTCTCTCCTGCGCTGTGGTCATGCTGAGAGAGCAACTACCAGAAAGCTGGGCATTTCTTTCTTGTCTGGTGATAAAACCAAAGTGTCCTTGAATGCTGCAATTTCTTTATACCCTTTGCTTTCTTTTTAATCCCGTAGTGTTGATGACTGGATATTGTTCCAATCTGATATTAACAGGTCTTTAACAAAAAGAGTGTTTCATGGGAATTTTCTCTCCCGACTTCCTCCTGAAATAAGAGCAGTGATGATAACAAAAATTTTAAAATTTCTATTATGTTTCATTTTACTGTTACTTTTCCAAACCACTTTTTTATCAGTGCTCAGGGCAAAAGTAATTCCAGTAAATCATATAACATTTTCTTTGTTGTGAGAGTGTTACAGGAGAGGCTGCTATTGCTGACACCATGAGTCCTTAGTGGGGTTCACAGCACATGCCTAACCTGCAAAATATCCCTGTAGTGGATTCAAAGGATGAAAGTGGGATCTCCTCTCTTGTCGTGCCAGACAAGGTTAACAAAATGATGTACTAAAGATCACCCTCAAAGGTAGCTCGCTCTCCTCCTCTGCTCACAACAGGGAGAAGGTTAATGAGCTTCTTTGCTAACCCCAGAAATACCCACAAAACCTGCCAAAGTACTCCCAAAGCTGTGGGAAAGGGTTGGTGGGGCTGCAGTTCAGAGCCAGATATCCTTAGCAAAGTAAATGCTCTCAGAACACTTGGAGGAATGATTTAGGGTAGAGATGGACAAGTTGACTTTAAAAGACAGGACTTCCTTCTTGGCTCCTTAAGGTCTAGTCAAGCCCTAAGTACAGAAGACTTGGTCTGCTAGGCTTGTGGATCCTGTCAGCAGCAAGTGCTTTAAATTCCTTATTTCACCTCTGGCTCCAGACAAGGGGTATTTGGGGCTCATTTATCTATCTCTTTTAGTAGTTTATGTTAAATCCCTTCTCCTGGTCTTGGCACTGACTGTGGTGCTCCTGACTCAGTGCAGCCTCTTGTTTTCTTCTCACGTACCTACTTCAGAGAAACTGAAAGCACCTGGAGAGAGTTTTAAAGAGCGCTGATATCCTCAGTTTTCTTTTTAAAAGGAGTGAAAGCTGCCATTGTGTTAAAATCAAGAGGAATGTGAATCTCTGTTTCAGTAAATTATTCTTGTCACTTAGTGTCTGTCTTATGAATTTATACTTCTGTGAGGCTTATTAAAACATGTCTGAAAAAAAAAGATAGAGGAAGTAGTGCATCTTGAGTAGCAAATGCTGTTGTTTGTGGCTTTCCAAAGCAAGTTAGATTGTGAGGCCTTGCCCTTCTTACTGTTCCCACTCAACCATCACATCCCTGTATGCAGTCGCAATTGGTGTCCTTCAAAGGTCCGTGCTGGTACTGGCACTATTTTAACATTTTTATCAATGACATAGACAGAGGGATTGAGAGCAACATCAGACGACGCCAAGCTGTGTGGTGTTGCCAATATACCTGAGGGACGGGATGTCATCCAGAGGGACCTGGACAGGCTGGAGAGGTGAGCTCAAGTAAACCTCATGAAGTTCAACAGGAGCAAGTGCAAGGTTCTGCACCTGGGCCAGAACAATCCTCAGTATCAATACAGACTGGGGGATGAGGTGTTAGAAAGCAGCCCTGAGGAAAGAGACTTGGGGGTGCTGATGGACTGAGCAGGCAGTGGGCACTTGCAGTCCAGAAGGCCAATCGCATCCTGGGCTGCATCCAAAGAAGGGTTGCCAGCAGGTCCAGAGAAGTGATTCTGCCACTTTGCTCTGGTGAGACCTCACCTGGAACACTGTGTGCAGATCTGGAGCCCTCAATATAAGAAGGACATGGACCTGATGGAGAGGGCCCAGAGGAGGGCCACAAAAATGCTCAGAGGGTTGGAGCACCTCTGCTTCTAGGACAGGCTGAGGGAGATGGAGTTGTTCAGCCTGGAGAAGAGGAGGCTCTGGGGAGACCTAATAACGGCCTTCCAGTACCTGAGGGGGGTCTACAGGAAGGCTGGGGAGAGCCTGTTTACAAAGGCCTGCAGTGACAGGGACAATGGGTTTAAACTGAAGAAAAGCAGATTTAGATTGGAGATTAAGAATAAGTTCTTTCCAATGAGGGTGGTGGAGCACTGTAACAGGTTGCCCAGGGAGGTGGTTGAGACCCCTTCCCTGGAGACATTCAAGGTGAGGCTCGAAGAGGCCCTGGGCAACCTGGTCTAGTTGGGGGTGTCCCTGCTGACTGTGAGGGGGTCGGACTACATGACCTTTGAAGGTCCCTTCTGGCCCAAATGATTCTATGATTCCCTAAGCCTCAGTGCACTCCCCAGGGCACGGTGTTCCCCTTGGTGGGATGGTGTGGGTGTAGTCATCTGAGTGTGTTCCAGATCACAAAAGCAGAATCCTGCAAACATCTGAAAAATTATGTGGTTTTTTTTTAAAAAAAAACTGGGACATGGAAACCACACATAGAAAAGACACTGAAAAAAGACATAAAAACCCTGTGACTTTTCTAAAGCTGCCTGATATTTTGGAGTCAGTAATTGTTTGGAGAATTCTTTATGTAATGAAAAACTCTTCTTTTTACATATTTCCTGAAGTAAATGAAGGACTCCATATTTTCTTTCTGCAGCATGCAGACAGAGCAATTCTGCTTGTTCTTCTCCTGGCTTTGTGAACGGTGCATGATCAACCTGATCAGGGTCATTTAATCCTCACTCTGGGATCTTGGAAACTTTCCTGAGAAAATGAATTGTGAGACCTTTTAACCTTTTATATTCCTTGGAAGAGAGCCTTAAACTCATTTTTAACTGAGAGAAAAAAAATGTGCATATACCCTTGTTTTGAAAAGAAAGGAAAGAATGTATAATTTAATCCCTGAAAATGGCTGCAATACTGATGATAACTCCTAGTTTATTTTATTTGTGGATGAAATGTATTTGTAAAGTTTTATTGCCTAGTTCACAGTCATTAAAATGTCTTTTGGAGGTGTGGCTTTAAAGAAGGGAGCAAGAGGGCTGGAGAACACAAAGGCCTCCTGTATCAAGGCTCTCTGTGATTCCAAGTCCTATTACACACATCAAATCCTAACTCTCTGACATTTATCTTGCAAAATATCTAATTTTTTTCTTAAATTAATTGATTGACCTGAAAAATAGAGATCTATTTTATATAATGATACCTTGTGAAATTAAGGTTAACAGGTGATAGATTTTCTCTTTAAAAGCACTTCAGACAGAAAAGTAATCAATGCAGAAAGTTATAGGAAAATGTTAGCATAAGAATGAATGGTTTCAAATAGTCTGCTCATAAATTCAGGCTGGACTTCAGAAGTTTGCTCACAGATAGAGGAAATAAGGAGCTGGAATGATTTTTCCAATAGTAACAGAAAAAGCAATCAAGCGAGTGGTAAAAGGCAAAATAACTTTTCTGCAGGAAAATATGCTATATTACTTATCTCATTTATTGCGTGGGAAGTTCCTCACAGGCCTGTGTTTCTGTCCCAATGGGAATTCTTAAATGGACTCGACCAGGGCTCTGTTGGCAGTATGACATCCTCCAATGACTCTTCTATTAGTAATTTTAAGAATGGAGGGAAATAACCTTCTCCCAAGAGTTTAGGAATCTTGCAAACAGTGGGTAAAGGTGGGTTGAGGTGGCCATGGGTGGCTGCCAGATGCCCACTAAGATGCTTTCTCACTGCCCACTCCTCAACAGATCACAGGGAGAAACTTAGATTTTAAAAAAAAAAAAAATATATATATATATATAAAGACACCAGTTACCATCAGAGGCAAAACCAGACTTGACTTGGTGAAAAAGAATTTGATAGGTCATTTGTTGATTCTTCTTCCATTGAACCTTGAAGTGTGAAAAAAACCTTTATCTATGAGCCTTTCTAAATTTCTTCACAGTTGGTACCACAAAAGGCCTCTGAGAGGTGTAAGCAGCAGCATTTCCATTAATTTTCTAATTAATGACTTCTTGATTTATTTTTTTTCCTTGTGTTATTCCTGCTGATAGTAGTATTTTTTTGTTGTTTTTAGGCTTGTTTGGGTTACTTTTCCCTAGTGAGTATCTCTTTTGATTTAACTGTAAGTGGTTAGGGAGAACAAAAGAGAGGATATAAATGAAAATGTACAGAAAATATTTGTTAAAAATATAGATTCTTGCCACAAAAGAGCAAGATGTAAGATTTCTCTTTAGCTTCTTTTCTCATAGCCTATTAACATCCCATTATCTTTTTTTAACTTTATATTTATTTCCAAAAATTCAGCAATGTCTTTAATGAGTGAAAACATTCTCCTTTAAAGGTCACACCACTCTGAGATTGACTTGGCTCTTGATTGCACTTGAGCTAGTAGCTTTAATTCCATTATTAACTCCATTTGTTTTTAATTAAGCAATGTCTTTTAAGCACAGATACTCTATCACTGCTGGTAACAGGTAAGTTTTGCTCTTTAATATTGAGTTTTATGTTTTAGTTCAACTGAGATGAAGCTTTGAGGGCAATTTACTCAGACCAAAGATTTTTAAACAGGAATGCAAATTGTCTCGCAATTTGCAACAGTCCAATTTAATCTAATAGCTTTTGAAGTGAATTATAATAGAAACAACTCACCTAGCTATATACCTAGTTTCATATTAACATAGATTACCTCAATATCAAGGGTGAACTAGGTAACATTTCTGTTATTGACACTGACTCTGACCAATAATGATTCTTTCAGAACTGTTGGGCTGCTTCTTCCTTCCTTCCTTTCTTCCTTTCTTCCCATCAGAGAAATCCTTTGCCTACTGTATTCACAAAATATGGGCAAATCAAATACAAATTTTGATATGTGGGTTATAGAACTTAAAAAACAGAAAACAGACAAAAAGCCAACAAAATCCCCCCATCTTTTGGGTTAAGTTCTGGGACTGCATTTTTTTTTATCAGCTTACTTAATTTTTTCTTGTTTTCTAAAGTGCATCAAAGAAGAAAGCATAGAGAAAGTTGTCTGAGATCAGTAGCATCTGTCTGCATCATCAGCAGAGCAAATTTGGATAATCATCCAGGTGCCATGACCTGTGAAATATAAAAGCATTGGTATCTTTTCTATTAAAGACTTCCAAGTTTTCTGATGGTCATGCTGTGTATGATGTGTATTGATGAATTTGGATCATTGTGCCAGGAATATAGCATTTCTGTCCTATCCCACATATGATTTGAGTATTGCTTTTGCAGTAATGATGACATTGTTTTTTTCTTGTCTGTCTTAATCATATAATGTAGATTACTTAGTGTACATTTTTGGGGAAAAAAACAACCAACCAACCAAGAAAATGTAATCCTGTCCACAAAATTTGCAAGTGAAAGGACAGTAAGGGTCTTAGTATTAAAACATTTCAGATAATATTTTGCAGAGTAAGACATATGAATTCTTAAATGCTTCTGAATTAATAGTCATTAGTAAATATTTTACATGCATTTCTAAGATTTTTTCCTTGTTTTTAATGCCTTCTCTGTCTTCTGACAGCAAAAGTGGAAATTGTGGCAGTTGTGACTGGAATGCTAATAACTGAAATAGGCATTTTTAGTCAGTGGGATTCATTAGCTGTTTTTGCTTGAGTTGTATAATATCATTAGTATTTTATGTATACTTACACAATTGATTTGATTTGCATTTAACAACACAGAATAGAATTTCTTACATATTTGCTTACTATTTCTTGGCAATTAAGCAATATTGCCCTGTGCAGCCAAATCTTTTTCTTCTAAGAAGGAGATTCTGCTCAATACACCTAAAGTATAGGTGTATTATTTGTTATTTCATGTTTTCAGTCCTTCCTCTCCCTTGCTGTACTTTTTGATAACCAGTTCTTAGCTTTTTCTACTGCTTGGAATTAGAAGCTGCCTCTTTTGGAAAAAGTAATGAAAAGGAAATCAACAATGGTAATCAAATTGAATTATAGCAAAGTTCTGGCTTTCAACTAGTAATCGCTATGGAAATTGTGCCCAATTCATTATATACTGTATAAACATGTAATTGAAATTTCTTCGTTCTCTTCATAAATGTGTTCCCAAAATACTGCATATCTCTTATCCTTAATTAAGGGAAAAGCTCCACCTGAAACTCAAGCAATTACTAGAATTTCTGTTGGGCTGCAGAAAAATGCAGAAGAACTAGGTGAGAACACCAATAAGTACAATAGGCACGTGTATCTTGCTGCTCTTCTTTATATCTTCAATACTAAGAAGAAGCAGACATAGTGAACAATACCTTGGAGGCCAAAATTGTTTTCTCTTTTTGAAATGGCCAGTTGCTCGATGCTTTCTTTCTTGCAGGCTCTCTTTTGTAGGATCAATTAATATCCAAGACGCGCCTGCTTACACAGGAAGCAACATTGCCTTTAACTTTGGGAAAAGCAGATAGTGTTTTCTTCACTTAAAATCCTAGGGCTTTTTTCTCTCCCTTCCCTTTCCATGTTAGCTCTCTGCTTAGGAAGAGGTCTCTTTTACTATCTCTTGCAGCCACATTTCCAGCACTGCTACTGCTGCTTTCTGTCTGCTGCTTTGTGAATGCATTTATACATGTTATTAAAAAAGCACTGGAAGCTACTTCTAGTATTTTTATTGTACCCCTATTTTTCTTCTCTGCACACCTGTGCTTATGGTTGACCTTATTCACATCTAGATTTTACATTACCAGCCCAGCAGAGTTTTGTAGCTGGCAACCCTTGATTCCTTATGCAGATTGCAAGTTGAAGATGATGAGAGATTTTTGGGTTTAGTTGAAGCTTTACGCAAATTTCACCCCATTAATAGTGCCTGACCCTATTAATAATGTCTGTGGTGTCTGAAATGGCAACACGCTTCTCCTGTGTGATCACACAAAAGGAAAAGCAATAAAATCACTGCTCAATCAGGCTTAGCAAGTTACATGCATCATGCTGTGTTTTCTCTCAAGACATTTTTGCTCCAGTGAACCCAGTTGCATTTTGCTGCCTTTCAAATCTGCTTTGGGGATTTATTTATTTTTTTTTTCCCCCTCTCTGTGTCTGATTTCTTTCCTGCTACCTGTTGGATCTGTGCTGAGAGCCTTCTAAAAAAAAAGCTGGTTACTTCAGGCAAGCCTGCTTGCAGGAACGCCTTTGTTATACTGATAGTGGCTGTTTTTCTCCCTGCTGGAGCTTCTGCACTTGCAATCTCTGTCCCAAGGGAAGTCACGGTCACATTTTGCTTACATCCTGGAGGGCAGTTACGGTTAAATTTTATGTAGTTTTGGAGTTTACTCTACTGCAAATACCACTTTACAGGATGAGGGCAGTGCTATTTAAGCCAGCTACCATTCAGCTTCATGTGCATGCGGGTTTCAGTGTTTAAAACTCCTAAAACTTACATATTTTGCACCTGCCCACCTCCTCTCAGAAGAGAAGCCATGTTCTGTTACAGGCTTTGTCTTCTCAGTGTTTTCTACCTGCAGTTGATAGAGCAAAAAGAGAAAATGCAAAAGAAGAGCAAATATATAACATTGTGTAAGGAGCCACCTCTAAGGTGGCTCTGAGTATTTCCTATATAAAGTAAAAGATTTCTAGCAGGTTATCTGAAATCTCAGGCTCTTCTTGTTTCTCTGGATGTACTATCTCCCCTGAACTGCATGGCAATTTTTATGAGGACTTACTCTTAAAATCTGGGTAGCAATAGACTAGTTGGCTATTATTGAAATCATAAGGGCAGTGCAAGTTCAAAGGAGATATTATTCTTTTTCACAAACCATTTGCCACATTAAAACAGTCACCTCTCACATCAGAAGTGTTTAAAGTAAAAGCAGAGGTGGAATGCACTTCAAAGCTGTCACTAGAATGAGCTGAAAGGCGTGGGTTTGGGGTCTGGGGGAACAAGACAGCACTGAAGGCCCCACTGCTTTCACTTTGGGTTTCACTTTGGGAATATTAGAATATTCTACTCTGCTACTGCAATGGCCATCTGTGGGAGAAAAAGATGAAACTTAGTGTCATGTGGTTTCCTGAAGGTGGCAAAAATCAAAATTTGTGTTTTGGAGGGGATAAAGGGGTTCCTGTTCATAAGAAAGGCTCTATTTGATTCTAATCTTTTTCACCTGTTGAACAATTATTGATGACTTTCATTAATAGTGCTTTGTTGTTGTGCTATGTAAAAGAGAATAATCAGTCCTGCATTAAGCTGCATGTAAAAAGTCTGTCTTTATTTGCATGGTAATGAAGTGCTACCTAAGATGTTACAGGTAGAATCAATAGGCTAATGAGATTTTATGCAAACAATCTCAAGTAACAACCTGGTCTCACCCTTAGATAAAAGGTTTTGTTTGAAGTAGGAAAATTCTTCAAAGTTTTTTTAAAAAAGGATGTATCCTTATATCAGTGCAAATTGAAACATGAAAAAGAACTTTTAGAGTAAAATATTATAGAAAGTAATTCTAATTTATCTACATGCAGTACGAAATAATAATCTAATCAGTCTGATTCTTACAAGAAGGGATACGGTCTTGTACATCAGTTTCATTCTTTTCTTTGGTACTAATGTTTAGCCTCAAGGACAAAGTATCTGTAAGTCCACAGCTGAAATACAAGCCAACCTCTCTGGAATAAAAAATAAAATAATAAAAAAAATTGCCTACAGCTTCTCGGGCAACACTCATGTACTTTGCAATTGAGGAAGAGACAACTTTGCAGGTGAAGAACTGACCCTAATGGTACAATGTTTTTACTGAGATAAACATGACACAGTATTTTGGAAACCAGTGTGTGGACTTACTTCCTTAGCTTTATAGTGGTGTACTTCTTTAATTCTATTTTTCTGGTGATTAATTCTTCATATCTTTTAAGTGAAACAGAATTGCAGAACGCACTTTTTTTCAGCTGGACTGTTGCAAATTATGTTTTGCTGCAGTTTTTGGTAGGGAGGGGGAACAGAGCTCTGTGTTTTCTTGGAAAGAGACACATAAATCTGCAGGGAACTACTGTGGCCAAACCCCATTTGGTCTGCTTAGCTACACCTGGGCTAAGACATGAGAAAACCACCTGATTTTGTATTACCAAGACAGTTAGCCTTCCACAAATCTAAGATTCTCTATAATAAAGGAAAAGTACAGAAATCTGGGTTCAGCTGTGTGAGGTAGTTTTAAACAGTATAAATGATGGATCTATCCAACACACATAAAAAAATACAGGCAATGTAATTCTGGTTTATTAGAAAGATATGCAGAAACCAGAGACTGAGCAAGGCACAGTCGAGAACTTCAGGCAAACCCCCAAAAAATCAGTAAAGATAGAACTAAGTGATTCCCTTTTTTTCATTTTACCAGTTGGCTCAAGAATGAGAGGGAAACCCACATTTTAATCCGGAAATTTCTCCTCCCACCAAAAATCTTCATTCTCTTTGCATAGGAAATAAAACACTTGTATGTATTTTCTGAAGTGCTCCAGTGCTTCTGAACGGCTTTGTTTTCATCACCCAGTACCATGGGTGCAATAGGTGTCGTGTCTCACAACCTGAAAAATTCAGATGGACTGGGATGGAGAGAATGGGGCAGTTTCCTACATCCTAGCAATTAAGGATGCATTTTTCCTTTCAACTGCTGCTACTGCGGGTTGAGTATGTGCAGCTCTGAAATGGCAGGGGTGCTGTTAAACCTCTGTCGTAGCATCCTATAAAAGAAGCCTTTGCTATTCTCAAGCATTATATTTTTTTTTTTTTCATGAGTGTCCAAAACTAAATGGAGTCATATTATCTTTAGTGAGGTGAGGTTGCACAACAGAAATATGTGTTCATTGCAAATTTGACTTATTCTGTGTCAGAATAAGTAGTACTAGGGTGCTGCTTCCCCTTGTCTCAAAGTATTTAATGCTTCATCTGTTTAAGAGACCTCTCCCATTCCTTTCTGAGGGCAATCAGCCCTTTTCTGAGGGCAATCAGCCCTTTTCTGAGGTCAATCAGCCCTTTTCTGAGGCTGATAGTGCCCACAGCAAAGGCTGCTTTCACCCTACTTCACCCAGCTTTTCAGTAATGGAGGAGGAGAGAGAAATTTCCAAGGCAGTTTAGGGTTAGGAGACTTTTGAGAGTGCTTGTCTCTCAAAAGATGAGCGTCTCTCAAAAGATGAGCATCTCTCACCTCACTTGCATTGCTTTATTTAGAGATGCTAGACCTTTCAGCCTTCTGTGTTTTTCTCCATGACTGAAAATGTATCTAATCTATGTGTTTTGCTAATGAATAGGAAGCTGAATGAATTTCCACTAAAACGATTTCTTGCTAAATATGCTAATGTACCCTGTTCCTTGTAAGAAAAAATGTCTGCATGTCAGTTATTGTTTCTTTTCTTTTCTTTTTTTTCTTTCTGATTAAATCAAGTCCCCTAAGAAGTGGGCAAAGCAGCATTTCATGGCAGAGCACTTGTGAAATGTGTCCCACAGGGAGATGTGTCTGCTTTGAATTTCTTTGGGATACTGCCAAGATGCTCTTTGAAAGACTGCCACAGCAAGCAAAAGGAGCCCTCCTTGAGGTGAGCGATGCTTCATTTGACTCGAAAATTGCAGACTGTGTTTGGGAAAGGGACTTGAACAACACTAACAGCTTCTGTGAAACAGGGTTGGGTTTTTTGATTTTTTTTTTTTTCCTGAGGGGTGTGGGGGAGTATGTATGGGAGAGAGGTTGAAAAAGCTGAGGCTTTTTGACCTTTAGGAATTTAAAGGTGTTGTCTCTCTGATTATTTTTCACCCCATTCCTTCCGTCCACTTCCATTGATGGCAGACCAGGTGAGACCTGTGCACATGTGAGCATGAAAATGGTGCCCTAATGGTACGGTACAATCAGGAACTGGGAGTCTAGTGGATATGTAAATGTGTAACTAAAAGGGTTAAGGGCACCTTCCACAGTTATGAGCAAGAACAAACAGTGAAGAATAGAAAGAATCAGTTTACAAGATTGCCACCTAAACAAATGAGTTGCAGAAAGCTTCTGCATTTATCTTCCCCAATCCACACAAAGAGTTATCAGCCTTAGTGGTCAAAGAGCGTGACAAACAGAAGGACGCTCCAAGTCAAGGCCTCATATGGAAAGAACAACCAAGAGTTCACTAAGGGCTCACCCCCGTGTGACCACTGAACTCCACCCAAGACCCTGCATGAAAGCCCTAATGGACCTCATGTGCATGTGTCAGGGTGATGTGAATATTATAATGAGTTCTGGGAAATATAATGAGTATGCATATTCTGTATAGATGCAAGTCTTAGTAAATCTTGCATTCAGTGTTGGGTGGAGAGATCCCTCATGTCCCCCGTGCTAAAACAAAAAAGAATGCCTGCTTCTTAAGACTACATTGGTGTTAAGAAGTTTATTCCTGATTTTGGTGACACTAATAACAAAAGCCCAGTTCAAACAGCTTCCCAGCTCTGCCGTTGACGTTGTCACCATTTTGAAACTCATTTTTGAAATAGAAGTTAGAATACAGAAACTTTTGTGTGCAGTCACTGCTGTGCATGGACAAGGTAATGTTCTTGTTATGGGGAGGTAGATTTCACATGAAAAGCTGTGCTTTCTAAGCTCATGGTGGGTTGGTGATGCTTTCTATTTCTGTGTTTTAGCTAAAGACTGGACAAAACTAAGTAAAACTAAAGAGTTAAACAGATAGTACGGAAAAAGAGTTTTGGATGGCATGTTGTTTTCCATCAGCTCTTTTGAATTTTTTTTTTTTTTACTGAAAACAACATAAGTTGTATTTATTGGCTTTTTATTGAAAGGACCATTATAAAAAGCTTCTGATGAGCTAGATAAAGCTTTCTGGTTTGGTTTTAACAGACCTGCTGGAAACTTGTGATATAATCTATTACTATTTATGAGTTCCTTTTACTGATGTAATTTTTTTTTTCATCCTTCTGTGAGTTCCTTCAGTTTCTCCTATTGTGGAGCCCAAAGGAACCAGAAAATTAAAACCTAAGGCAGTAATCACAGTAAATTATAATTCTCATATGTCCCATATGAAAAATTAGTTTATTTAATTTCTTGTTCTTATTAGAACCTTTGTCATGAGCATAAATGATCAAAATTTTTCATTGTTCAATATTCCATATAAATTCTAGCAGAAGGAAGACGGTTTGACCTTTGTGCTGCACTGCTTTCTGGTTTGAATTTCTTTTCCTGTGTCTTTAACAATAGAATAATCAAAACAGCTGACTTGCAGTTCTTAATAGCAGAGCCATTAAGACATTAGTTTTTTTGTGGCCCTTAGGTGTGTAGACACCCTGTGAAGAAAGGTAGTGGCAAGGGGGTAACCTGCATGGGATTTCTACTTCATGACTTGCTCTGATTTTTTTATGCACACTCCAAAATTAAATTGAATTGAAATCTCTCTGGTGTGGGACAGGGACAGATTAGATGAACATTCAAATAACTACCTATTCTCTACTATTTTATCATGAGTTTGATAATGACTATAAAATAGTTCTTGGGGGTCTTGAACAGGAAATTTCGGTAGTGCAGTTAGGCTTTTCATAGATGTACTATAAACTCCTTGTGAGTTTATAGTTGTGAGTTGAGCTTTGAGTTGACAATAAAATCTCCATTCAAGCCAACCAATGGTTTTGTTACAGGTCTAGCTGGCCTTGGCATAGGTATCTATGGAATGTTGGAATAAGAAAAAAAAAGTTCTACTTTTTTTAAAACAGTAAGAGGTGGTTTTTTTTGTTGTTGTTGTTTTTTTTTATTTTATTTGGGCTTTCCTCTCTCCCTGTGTAATTTTCAGTGAGGAAGCACTGGTGTGTCATGGTCACAGATCTTACAGTGAGGAACATCTCAAGCCCATAAACTCTGTAATGCTCAGTTGTGTTTGATGGTTTCTTCTTGAATTTTATTGCTTCAAGTAAATGTAGTATATTGTTTTCTTTAAAATTACAAAGAATTTAGTAATTAGTTTTTACACTTTCTCTTTAGCATCAGCACTTTTTTCCTATGTATGTCATGTTCACCTTTCCTGACTCTTTATTAGAGTATAGGAGTATACACTCTTTCCTCAGTGTTGCATCTTATATCCCTTCTAAAGAAGAATGCAAATGCATCTCAGTAGATGCTTGTTGACATGGCTATGATTGCAGTTTCACAGCCTCCCTCTCATGAGTTACGTGCAGTAGGAAAGTGGTATTAAAAAGCAAAGTATTTCAATGACTGTCTTCCTTCAGCTCATGATGTAGGAGAAGAAAATGTATAAACAGAAGAGTTAGAGAGGAGAAAGCAGTGTGAATAACATGGAGATTTCACATGCCTAAATGAAGGTATGTGGATAAGGGGTCAAAGTGTTTAGCTAAGTCAAATTGTCCTTGTTTAGTGCCCTGGTTAAATGACATATGAGGACTAAGGGTAAACCCAGCATATTAGAGGCCACAATTCAGTAAAAGCTGCTCTCTTCTTTGCAGTTCTGGTTCCCTCCTTGCAGCAACCTTGAACTCATACGACACAAAGGTGACAAAACACTGTAGTTATCATCCTTTCTCCAAAGTCCAACAACTTCTGCAATCTCCCCACACCCTAGCTCATCTTCTCGCTTGTCTTCTTCAAGCAAGCTGGAAGAGAGCAAAAGAGGAAATATAGGCTGAAATAAAGGGCAGATCCTGACTTTCTCTTTGAGGGCAAAGCTAAAGTAAATAACCCTTGCTGCAGACCTACCACTACTGCCCTATTAAAATCTGACATGTCATTTATAGTTGGGGTTTGAAAGTGCTGAGTGCTATGTAATGCTGCATTCAAAGCCAGCTTGCCTACTTCAGGTGCAAATCCTTTGAATAAAAACTTTCATTACTTAGTTCTTTCACTGTATTTCTGATTAAGGTGATTATGTTAGGCACTGACAGTAGAATAACATTCTCAAGCTATCTGTGCAATGACTTTAGCATAGCAGATCATTAATGGGGGACATTTTAGAAAGTCTGAAGTGCTATTTCCAGAGTGCTTCTAATACTGTGGAAATATAGTTCTTTTTCTAGGAAGTACAGTTGTTAGTCAATACAGCAGGAATTGAAGGATAATGAACAATTGTGGAATAAGTGAATGACTTCATAAAGCACTATAAACCTTCTAATTTCCAGGACAACAGTTCTGATATGATCCATTTACTGAAAAGAATCCATTTTACACATGGAGGGTTTCTTTGTGCAAAATCTTGAAGAATATAAGAATTCCTCTGTGTTATACTGAGGTTACTGAGATGCTTAGCACTGAGTAAGTATCTGTGAGTTTTTTCTAGTCTGGGCAACACAGGATGGACAATTTTTCACTTGTCTGGAAACTCCTATAACAGTGTCAATAGCTATTTTTTGTGTGCTTTTCTTTACATATATGCTTAAGAAATGCTTTTCCTTGAAAACCTTGTTTTTTGCAATCACAGTGAGCAGATTTTACTTATGGGTATAAAGTGATCAGCATTTAATTCAAAGTAGTTGCATGTAAATGTGAAAATCCTACACAAACCAAATCTTTCCACTTTGCAGAAAAGATGGTTATGGGTATCATCTTATCAGTGTGATAGCAATGTTTATCTAGCCAATTCCAGGGACTTAATTTTGGAGTAGTATCAAAAGGAAATCAATGTAAAGGTTTGTTGTACCTAAGACACCCCCCCCCCCCAAATCAGCATTCTAACTTAGTAATTTTATGAAGTTGAAAAATATAACTTCAGAAAGACAATTAACATGAATGCCTGTAACAAAATATAGAAAGATGAGGTAAAATGGAAAAGATAATGGACAAGACTTAATCACAGCATAATTCCACATTTGTGCTTCGTGGCCATTTCAAATGGCATCTCTCTCAGTATTACATCATGTCTTGTTATTTGTGAAGTTAAAGTCAAAGCATTGATGTTGGCTTTGTATTTGTGAACCTGCTTAGTGGAGTCATTGACTCTTTTAAGATTTCACTTTCCCAATAAAGTCATTTGATTGGAAATCAGTCCATTCCTCTTTAGACTCTCAGGAATTAGGTTCATAGCTCTACTCTGTGCTTATGTGCATGGAAAAGAAAGTCACGTCTCCAATTTAGAGCAGCATCTAAGCATGTGCTTAATCCTAAACAATCCATGGGAGTCAGTAATGTCCAGCAAATAGAAATGAAATATGCATAAATGGTTTGCTGACTTGAGCCTGTGGGCAGTGGAGCTCATCAATAACAAAACTAAGTGGATTAAATAGAGGCTGTGGTTCAAGAGCACCTGTAAAAAAACCCACAAAACAAAACAAAAAAACCCAAAAAAACAAATAAGCCCTAAGCTTTCCTAAAGTGAGGCTGCAATGTATGGGTTCAGATGGGAAGAGGATCATGGGTTCCAGTAAAGGATGCAAAAAATAAAGGGATAGGCAGAAGGTTGCTAGCAAGAAACACTCAGACTCAGGTTTAAAGTGAAAGCTGGAATGTGGATTGACAGAGCAACAGCTAAGGGAGTAGGAGTTAGCCACTGGCATTTGAATCATCCAGCATCAGAATTTTATCAAAAACCAAACAAAGAAGCAAACAATCAGTAGCAAAGGATGCAGAGCCAAATGTAACCCTTTACTAGCAAGGTGTGCAAAATTTTCCCAGAATACATTTATAATAAGATTTTAAAAAATATCTTAGTGTACCTGGCTTTTCGCTATGGGTGGAAAGGTAGGAGGAGATGTGTTTTTTGTGATAAAGAAGGCTACGAAGAGGGAATAAAATGCAAAAGCAGAGACAAGGTCAAGCCTAGCAGACACTTTTTCAGCTATGTATGAAAGCAACACACATGGAGAGCCATCACTCCTGGCAGGGATCCTGGCCTCCTGCTGGCGATGCTCTTATTAGTTCATAATATGACACAATCCACTGACATGAAGGAGAGCCCATCTAACAAGTGCAGAGAAGACAGAGACCCCTGAAGGGCATCAATTGCTGTAGCTTCTCTAATCACTGTGTGATATACTAAGGAAAGGAAATGAAAGACTTTCAGGGAAAGGACAGGAAAATGGTTGAAGAGATGCTCTTTTGGTGTGAGGGAGGCTTTTAGGGCTTAGAGTACATAGAGAGGTTTCTCCCAACCTCCATCTCTTTTCATATTATCTATATCTAGATATATAGATATAGATTAGATATAGATATTGAGGAATATTATTCAAAAATCATGGAATTCATATGAAAGGTTTAGCTTCAAATATATGACCTGAATTTTAAGCTAAGCTCTATTTTTGTAGAAAGTGTGTAAGTAAAGGTGCCTGGAAGTGTAAGAAAGAGAAGAATCAATTCCATTGGAATATGGAGCAAGGGATTTCTTGGGAAATAGGGAGAGTTACAAACAAGTGCAGAATCTGGGATCTGCAGAAACCCTTTTTCAAATGGAAAAAGAAATATAGTACAATTTATCTTGCCTTTGTCTTAGATAAAATTTCCAATTTGGGCACAAACAGATATTAAAGAGTATTCCTGTCCTTTCTGTAATTGTAATTTTTTTTTAATCTTGTGAGCCACTGTGAGAGTATAATAATAAGGGCAAAATAAAGCAAACAATTATTAAACCCTCTGTTTAGCAACAACAAAAATAATTTTTTTGTTATATTTTATTGCATGTAAGTGGACTCTTTGAACATAATAAGACCACTAAACTTCCAGAGAGAAGCTTAGCAAATCCATTATACCTCTAAATCAGCAACTTCTAGTTCATGGTGCATGATCCCTTCCTCCCTCCCTTCCTCCCTCCCATCTTCAGTTCTGCTGTGGAAAATAAGGTCTTTGAATGTTCAACTAAATTCCTGCAGGAACCACTAGATGTTTGGGCCCTGGCTGACATGAAGAGCAGGAAAAGGCTCTTCCCAGGTCCATCATCCATCCTGCTCTGAGGTTATGAATTGCCAAGATTTGGACTCAGCAGTTTCAAATTCCTGGACAGGCTGTGATCTTTCTTTAAAACAAATCAGGGAAAACAAAACAGGAGCCTGTTTCCAGCATTATAATCTACCTGTAAATTGCACTGGCATAGCCACAAAGTAAATCCCAGATTTTCTTCTGATGACATGCTGCTAAAATATAAACCTGATTGAACCTGAATTACTGAACTAAAAAAAACCCAAGGGGAAAAAAAGTATTTATTTTTTTATTGCAGCCACAAGTTCCAGAATTATTTGAAACCTAAAATATATTATTTTGGGTTCTTTCTTCTAGCCTCTGTTTCATATCCCATTTCAGAATATTACAGAAGAGTTCCTCAGCTTGCTGTGCTGCCATATATGCAGATATATTTCTGAAGACTATCCCTGTGGTAATATTAGGATTAGCTCATTTTTCCTACCAGATTTGTTTCCTACAAAATTTATCTCAAAAGCTATGAGGTTTTACATTAAAACTAAGCACAGATTAATACTTCACTCCTAAAGTGATACTTCCTTCACATCTATCAAAATAAATGTGGCACTTACTATAATTCATTCAAAATATCATCTTATCATCTCTCTCCACTTGGTAATGGTCATTTTCAATTTCCATAAAAGCAGAGAAGAACTCCAGATCCCAGGGAAGTTGATGGGAAATTTGTAATTGAGTGGAAACAAGACTTCCAGGAAGATTGGTGAGTTTTCTAACAAAAAGAAGAGACTATTCTCTTTCTGAGTAAATTAAGTCTCTAACAGATATATGTCTCAGCTGTGACAATAATGCAAAGGGCAATAACACTTTCTAATTACCTCTTTCATCTTTGCGAAGTTCCTGCTCATGGGGTTTAGGAACAGAACAGAAAGGTCCCATTGTGCTCCCAGGCAAAATGGTAGGAGGTACTTCATCCCAGGTCCCACAGCTATGAAAAATTGAACATTTTCATTTTGAGGACTTGAAGATGTACTAAAAATGTAGCTTAAATGCTAGCTTTCTTGCCTAGAGGAGGAATATGTTCCCACATTCTAGTTCCTTCCTGCAATTGATGTTTCTTTATGCAAAGTTAAGCAATATTAGCAGTAGTCTCCTTGCATACAAATGCATCCAAGACTATGCCAAAGCGTTCATGCTTTTAGAGAAGACATGATTTAGACCTCTAAAAGCATAGGATAATATTTGAACTATTTTTCATGTCCATGAAAAAGGTGAAATTCTGGCATGTCCTCTTCCTTCCTTTTCAGATCTGTGAATCTACCTCCAACTCTTAATTTTCATTCTTTCCCTTACAAGAATCCCAAAATGTTGTGTATGAACTTAAAAGGAATGCTTTACTTGTTGTTTTTGCCCTGGAGTGTTTAATTTCAGAGGAGAAGGCAACAATAAATTAAGTTGTACATTATCCTCACTCTAATTTTTTAATGATATTTTTTGCTCAGCTCCTGAATAGGAGATTGAAGAGTTACACAGCTCTTCGTGTAAGCTCAGTGAGATTGTGTGTGTTGGAATGCCAAAGATGGAAGGTTAATTCCTACACCACCAAATTGATGTTGCTTCCTAAGAGGATTCGGAAAGTGAAATCTTGGCTCATGGAAGCAGTAGAATAGGTCAGGCTGCAGTTTCACATTTTGTTTTGTGATATTTTTGAGCCTATAGATTAAGACACACTGAATTTGTAGGTCAGTGCTTTTGAACCATCCCTGTTGGGTAACAAAATAATAAAAGAAATGCTCTACAAGTGCAGAGATAACCTTAGACTTACTAGACTGATGTTTGGAGCTGTTAGGTAAGAAGCATACTTAAGAATGAGTGTTTGGAAAGGAAATGAGCAGCCCTCTGCCAACACTGGGCAACAAAGGGCTGAGATGCAACAGTGGAAGGGAAAGAAGAGTAGGCAATGCTAATTAAGTCAAAAAAATATTAACTTTTTTTGTGTGTGATGCCCTTCTACTTGGTGTAATGTGATTAATTCTTGCTGAGTTTGAGCAGTGCTAGTGTGGTTTGTCATGGTTCTCATATTATACACCTTGGGTTTTTTTGGGTAATTTAAGCAGTGCTCATTTATTTGAAAGGTTATCTTTTCCCCTTGGAGTTTATTTTGAGGTTTAATGGGATTTATTTCTTATGTCTGTATGTATGATATGTTTTTTTTAAAATAAAAATGTGCACAGAGTAATGAGTGAGATCAAGTTTAACAAGCAACCAAACTCTCTTGGTGTGTTTTCCCTGGAATTTCGCTGAATTGGTTGGGCAGGGTTTTATTAATGTCAATGAAAACAGACACGCGTCAAAGGTTTAAATCTTGTCCCAAAATCGCTAAGGGAACTCTGGCAAATGTGGTCATTGCCCCAGCATCAAAGTTAAGGGAATTCAGGGCTTAATGGGGAGCTCATTAAATTCCTATGGGCGGCAATACATATAAACTGTTACATGCAAGGAGTGGCAGTATTCAGACTGCCATATTTATGAGGCTAATAAATGGGAAAATTAATTTGGCATGTCCTTGGGCTAACATCAGCACCTGATGCCTTTCTGCAGAAGTAAAGAAGCTTGACATTTCCAGATGGTAAGTCTCACTGCCTTCAGCATCTGGGGAGATGTTTGTTTTCTACCCATTTTGGCTAATGAAAGAAGCAAGAAGAGATTTAAAAAGAGGTTTGTGGTGTTAAGGAGGGCAGCTCAAGCTAACCCAGTGGAGAGATGCGCAGTTTCATCATGGCATCTGACCTTTCTCCTCTCCTCCTGGTACAAAGCTCTTCTCTGCAGTGCCATAATTGGAAGTGCCATCCAAACCCCTTTCAGCAGTCAGCCTGTATAGGAAAAAAGGCAAGAACATAGAGCAAAATAATTTATCAGTCTTGGTAGAAGTTTTCACCCCAGGATGGTGATATAGTGGAGCATCAGAAAGTAAAAATTAAAACTTTGTTTTAGACTTTCAATAGAAGAGTTTAGCTAACAGGAGGAAAAATTAAAGGAGAATAAATAGGGACTCTTACCTTCTGCCCATAAAATGACCTTGTTTCCTGCTCCCATGAAACTGAAAATGATGATTAATAATTTAAAAATTTGCTGTCTATTGTTGTTTGTAGGTTATGCAGGAATACTGGATTTTATAATAGCTCAAATCCCAAATTAAGTTGCAGCCTTCTGAAAGTGGAGTGTGGTGGAGGGATTATGGTAGGAAAGAATGATTCATGGTAGATTATGACCAAGAGTGAATGGGAATCCTGTGCTCAGCTACAGAGGGAGAATAAGTATATCTGAGATAAAATTTACACGAGAGTACTGCAGCTAATACTGTGAAACCTCTCAGGGTTTTGAAATCCAAAGGTTTAAATACCAGAGGTTTAGAGATGATATTCCAACAATATATCATTTTAATGCTATGCAGGTTTTAAAGAGGGGTAATATTGACTTTATATGCCCAAAGATCTCCATACAATTTCCCTTCTCTGACTTTCATTTACAGGTTTGAACCTGGAATAGCTAGTATCTCCAAAGTGGTCTGAACCCACACCTCCGTGAACGTCCATGGAACCACAGGATGTGCTTATGCCTCTGAAAATGTAAGGGTAATGAATGTAAGAATAAGAATTGAATGTAAGAAATTCCAACTAAACATAAGGAGGAACTTCTTTACTTTGAGGGTGGCAGAGCTCTGGAAGAGGCTGCCCAGGGAGGTGGTGGAGTCTTCTTCTCTGGAGACATTCCAAACCTGCCTGGACATGTTCTTGTGTGAACCTGTTTTGGCAGGGGAGTTGGACTAGATAATCTCCAGAGGTCCCTTCCAACCCCATGTGATTCTGTGAAAACACAATAACCCTCATTTTGATGCCATAACTGAAGTTAAAATATCCTCAGTTGAGAACCCATAGAGATAATTTTTGATGATTCTTTATCATCAGTCTATGAATAGAGTGAAATACAGCAGAAATCATGGCTGTTCCAAACACACGTAACAGCAGGTAGGGCAGGACCAGGATGTTGTAAGCTGTGATGAAGCATATGCTTGAATATGCACGAGGCCTTTTCATATGCAGAGGGTCAGGGTTTTTTTTTTTTCCCTCTGAGACTATATCTTTGATTTATCCTGATGAGAAGAGAATGTCCCTTTCAAATCCATTGACTTTTACGTTAGCCATAATTTCAGATTGCCTCCCTGGGGATCAGTTACCTTGGGGAGCAGAGACTTTCAGAAAGAGACAGTTTAATGTGGAGTGGGATTGCCACAGCTGCGGTTCTTTCTTTTGCAAGAGCTATTTTAAAGTTTATTTCAATATAAGCTGAAGATAAAAGCTTTTCACTGTTCATTAACCTTTGTTTTGCTGTGATTCTGTTAATAAGTTGTTTTGCCTGCTTTTTTTTGGCATCATTTCATTCTTTTTGTTTTGCTTGCTGGTAAATTTATTTTCTTGTCCTCTCTGCTCTTTGTCCTTGGTTTTGTTTATATTAATTTTACTTATATTTTAAAGATATATTTATCTGTGGAAGAGCAAATTGTGCAGCTTGTTTAGAAAGATGAAGTTATTTAATGAACTTGAAGGGAGGCATGTCTGAAGGCTCCTTCATATGATTGATTGGTCCCGTTGATTTAAATTGACTTTTAGGGAAGTCCATGGCTAATCAGTTTATAGCACATATATTTGGTATTTATGTGCCTAGTCCTGATATTAAGCTCTATTTATAGGTATCTGTAAGATTATTTTTAATTATTTTATAGTTACAGAACTCAGTGCAAAAATATAATCTACTTGCCTACATTAATGGTGGAAGAAGAGATATCACTTGTAGTCACTTCCACATGCAGAGCCAGTTTAAGTCAATTGGTTTTATTATTACTGTGCTCTTCACACTCATATGCCTCAAATTGAACTGAAGCCATTTGAATTTATCTACTGTATCGAGGCAATCAAATGACAAGGAGTGGTAGTCATTGAGGATGGATTACTTTGGATCTCAGTATCATTATTTGCCTTTAGAAATACAGTGAGCCATTCAGTCCAAGGAGGAATACTTCAGTTTTTAATTAATAGTTTCAGAATGCTATTATCAACTTTTCTTTTAACTTCTTCCATTAAAGATTATAGCTATATGGCCAAACAGATAGAGGGAAGAGTGCAAACAGTGTAAGATGAAGTCTGCCAAAGAAAAGGATTTTCTAACTCTTTCCGCAAAAGAAAAATGCATTGCTGTCCATCAGATCTCTGAGATTTAATGTTGAGAATAACATGATCCAAAGTAGACAGTTATTTTGTTTTAATTAGTAAAGCATTATCACTTAGAGGACAGATAACAAAGTAAAGTTGTTAAATGAACATAAGGCATTAGACAAAATGTACGCTCACAGGTACAAAAAAAATTTATGAACATATATTTAAATATATTTTATATTTATTTACATTTACTTTTTATATTAAATATTTAATTTATAGTAAAATTATTATTTTTTAATAAAATACAGTTTGTGCTGTATGTTTTTGAGTAAAAATATGTTTTCTTGTGTGAATACTAGAGATGTACCCTTCAAAAAGAGAATGGATTTAAAAATAGCGTATTTGATCTTATGTGATATTTGGCTTGACTGTACAGTTATAATTCAAAACCTTTTCTGCCTGTAGTCATAAAGTTAGATGGCAGAACATGCTTATGGCAGAACATACTTTACTGACAGACTGCATAATATTTCACAGGTATGGTAATGTGAAGGTTAATGAGCATTTCTGCAAGGTCTAAGTCTCTTGCATCCAGATACTTTTACTCTCAATGTCATGTTGTAGGAGTCAAAACTTGGCCAATTTTAAAATTAAATCCTTCAGTTACTCAAATTGCAGAAAATGGAGGCGTGAAAAATTATTTCTTTCTGCTGAGAATATAGAGACCATGTTGGTAATATTTGTTATCATTCCTAAAATATTAGCTTTATGTGAGAAAGAGCAAACTACTCTTTGCTTCACGACGGTTGTGTGTGGTTTGTCTTCTGCCTAGTCTGAATGTTTATAGTCCAACATCCAACATGCTATTATAGGGCAACAGCATTTTGCAGATGAATTTTTCTTATTATTATAGGATTATTTCTGTAATCTTAGTTTGCTAGTGCATTTAATACTAGTGTCATTGGTAGTTTTTTCACATTGCAGTTATTAATTGTTAGACACATCACTTTTAAGACTGCCCTGTGAGGGCACATTCAGCTATATGCCTGGCTTCCTATAAATTGCTCAGGGATAGTCTGTGTGCCTTAAGCTGCTGGAAAAACTTCCGTTGTCTTGACAGGGATGGACTTTCATTTCAGGCCTTTAATAAATCTTTTTTGATTTATTAAATCAGCTATACCTTTGAACAATTTCCTTCTTGGACATACACAGTCTTCCACACTCTTCTATATTGATTTTCCCTATTTCAATTTTATTTTATTCTGCTACTTTCTTCTGATTTAAGTTGAAAGTTCAACTGATAACCAATTTTTCTGCAATGCTGGTTATATTATGTCAGTAAGTGGGAATAGCATAGCATCTCTGTTTTCACTCAATGAGAACTGACATACTGTTGATCAAAATTTATTGCTAATATGCTTTGATGAATGTTTCAGAATATGTTATTGTTTTACTTTTTCATTTCTGGACACTTTCTATTTCTGTTTTATAAATTCTATTTTCTCCAATAGTTTTAGGCATAATGTATAATATTAATAACATCAGCTTCAAGAATCAGGAGCATAAAATAATGCTTTTACTGAAAACTAGTTAGAGAGGAGAGTGATTTACAATGTTCTTCAAAATATATGATTACACTTGTTTACTGAGATGCCAGTTATATACAAAAAATAAGGGAAGATGTTTGAATTTCCTGTTTCAAATTATTTAATAAAGAGACATAATTCATAGATGGAAGACAGATCTATTAGTTAAGCTAGCCCAACTCTGATCAAAAGAACTATCCACTTCCAAACACCTCTTTAATCCTCCTTTAAGCTTCCAGCATTCCTTGGGAAGACTTTCATGCAAGTTTTATAGGTGATCAGTCCATTATTCTCTCTCAATTTTTTTCTCTTTATCCAGTAATATGATGGTTCAGCTCACCATGTTGAATCACTTGTTTTCTTTTCAGGGATCCAGGTTATATATTTCATGTGATCACTTCAGCCCATTTTTGTAATAGCATTTGTAGTAGTGCCTACTTTGCCTTGGAATAAAGGACTAAGGGAAGTTCAGCTGTTAACTAATGTAAAAAAAATACACACAAAATACACACAAATGCTCCAGTGTCTTTTCACTCTGCATATGCTTTAGTCCTTGAGGCCCCTTTTATCAAGGCACTTAAGCATATGATTACCTTTATCATAGAATCATAGGGTGGTTAGAGTCGGAAGGGACCTTAAAGATCATCTAGTTCCACCTCCCCTGTCATGGGCAGGGACACCTCCCACCAGACCAGGTTGCTCAAAGCCCCATCCAGCCTGGCCTTGAACCCCTCCAGGGATGGGGCATCCACAGCTTCTCTGGGCAACCTGTTCTAGTGCTTCACCACCCTCACAGTACAGAATTTCTTTCTGGTATCTACTTTAAATCTACTCTCTTCCACTTTGAAGCCTTTGCCCCTCGTCTTATCACCACGTGTCCTTGTAAAAAGTCCCTCCCCATCTCTTCTGTAGACCCCCTTCAGCTACTGGAAGGCTGCTATAAGGTCTGCCCAGAGTCTTCTCTTCTCAAGGCAGAACAAGCCCAACTCTCTCAGCCTGTCTTAATAGCAAAGGTGCTCCAGTCCATTTGACTGCAGCCCACTGTAATGTCACCTACCCCTGTACTCCCTTTAATCCTCACTCATAAGTTCTCAGTCAGCCCTTCATCCATCCCCAGGTGGACCTTCCTTGTTACCCCTGCTGTCCTTCCTGAAGAGCCTATATCCTTCCATTCTAACACTCCAGGCACAGGAGCCATTCCACCACATCTCTGTGATGCCAATGAGATCATAGTCCTGGAAAATTGCGCACCTCTTTAAGTCCTCTTGGTTGTTCCCCAAGCTTCTTGCGTTTGCATAGAGGTGCTTAAGCTGGGTCCCCTGTTGTTGCTGACTTACTGGTTGGAGTGGCTGTGGTTCCTTTGTGCTGCTTTCCAAGTGGCCTGCCTTTGACATATTTGCCCTGTTTGCAGGTCCTGGTTGACACACTCCTGGTTGTTTGTGCTCCCTAGAGCTATTTGGTAGGAAAGTGGAGTGGCTGCTGTTGCTGCTGGCCTTGGCCCCTCCTCATGAGCTGCCAGCTCCCGTGGGTCCCTGCATTGCCCTGGCCTTTCCCCAACTCAGAAAATCTCAGGAAAAGCACCTTTTCACTGCAATCAGCTGTGGACTTGCCTGCACCGGGGCTGTTCATCTCTGCGAGTTTTATCCATGCAAACATTTTATCTGGCCCGTCTTCCATGTGCTCCCATGTGCTTGGTGACTGCTGTTCCTCCAGACTGCTCCTGGAAGTTGACTCCAGAAGGCTTTTTTTGGAGATCAGGGATTCCTGCTGGACTAATTCCTCTACTGAGTACGTTCCTGCTTGGACCCACTGTTCTGTGCATATGTATGCCCAACCGTGTTTTTCCAGCTACCTGTAATCTAATCTGTCACTGCTGGCTGATTATTTTCCTTATCGCTTCTTTCCCAGTTTCTCTGTTTGTCAAACAATATATACTTTGGATTATTTTTCACTATCTGTATTAGCTAAGATGTTGTCATAACATCAGATGTGTCCAAATTAGGACTCCCCCTTTCCCCACCCCTAGTTTTCTACTCTGTTTGCCTGGTGTTGACTATGTCTCCCAATATAGAATAGTTTGCCAGTTTTCTTAATATGATTATTTCTCACTTTTCCAGGTCATTTAGGAAAACATTCAAGAATAAGAATAGCAACCACGATTCCCTTGTTACTACAGATGATGTCAACATGGCATACTACTACTCCTCATTATCTTTTGTTTACTTTCAATTAGTCAGGTTTTGGATCTGTCCAACACAATTTGAATTAACATTTCAATTACTGTTTCATGAAAAAGAGAGTAAATTCTTCATTAAATTACATGCTTTATTAAAATAGCCATTGACATCCATAAAGAGAATTTCTAACATGATGTTTTATAATATAGGTGTTTTTGCACAAAATATTACGAACAGCCTTAAAGTATATACCATTTAAATTAGGTTGGAATTCAAATGTTAGATTTTCAATGTCTTCTGTTTGAAGGAATAATAAACTGATCTAAGAGCTAGAAGGTCTCAGATTTCTTGAGGAAATTTCTGTGGTATTGTAGGAGCATTGGGTTGATGAACAACAACAACAAAATCATCTCTGTGCCCCAAGATAGTAGTACAAGAAGTTTCCACTGATGGAGAGAGGATCCAGGTTCAGTATCTGCCTGAAATTGTGTCCAGTTGCCTACAGGGCAATTTCTGCTGTCATGTGCAATGGTACAACTCTATTGAAGTCAACAATATACCATAAGCACTTCTCACAGCTACTTACTCCATAATATGGAAGAAGTGCACCACAATTTGTAACAAGTTCTTTAATACTGTCCAAGTTTCTGTATCTTATGTTGAACAGTTTCACTGCAATTTTGGTGCTTTTACTGAATCATTTATGGTTTTTTAGAGTCCTCCCTTCTTTAGGCCACAATCTAGTCAATTGCTTTTGATTAGTAAGTGTCTGACTTTTAAGGATATTCAGAGAAGTGCTAAAATTTGCCCTTCACCCTAAGATGAGCCACTGCTGTGGGAAACTGGCTATCAAGCCATGTTTCAGTTCACATAGGTAAAGGCAACCACTAAGGCACTTAAACTGTATATAAGGATTCCTGGCCTTCTTTGACTCAGCAAACAAAATCAGTTATTTTTTTCCCTCTCCGTTCCCTCAGCAGGTATTTTAATTAAAGTATACTTTTCCTCTTGGCCAAGAATGAACCTGATAAAGCAACTGTCAGTAGCTCTACTGGGGCAACAGAATGTCTCTGCTCTTACAGTTTCAGAGTAGACTCCTACAGTATAAAGATACTTTGGAACAAAGATATAAAGCATCCTGCTTTTTATTGACTGTTCACATGCTTGGCATAATTAATAGTACACTGGGAAGTTTACATTCTGTTCGGTTGAACATAGCTACTTTTAACCTTGATGACAGAATAATTTCCTACAATCTCAGTCATGGATTAATGTTGAACACATGTAGGTGACTTTATTTTTTTTAATCCCTAGATATATTATGACTATATTAGCTGGGAAGCCATTTCACCAGTGCTGCAATACTTAAATACTTACAGGTTTGAGACAAAGGTAAGATGCTGAGATTTCTATGGAAATTGTAAAATATTTATTAATACAATAATACTGCTTTATCTCGGATTCACTTTATAATTAAAATTGTGTATCACAAGGGTATCTTTGTACTTGAAAGTGGTTTTGAAAATGTCAGTTTAGACACATGCTGTAAAAATAAGTACCTTTCTTTGCTTCATATATAGGCAACAGAAATTGTTCTTTAAATTTAAACAACCATTTCTTATTATATTCCTGAATAATACATTTGAGTATTTTCACTTCTGCTGCTGAAATATTGCTTAGAGGCAGGAGAAAAATCTGACTCTGGTTGAAATTCAAGACTTTTATATAACTGGTCTTAGTTATTGAATTTGGAAATTATAGAAAGAATATCTCTGTCTTTCTGTATGAAAAGCTTCAGAGACTTCAATCTCCAAGTAATAGTGAAAAGGAGCACTTCTAAATGAAATACATTAGAGCCATTTCAAGAGTCAGAAATACGCAGTTCTTTTTACATCTATGGCAGTGAGGTTTTGTGTAGGTAATACATTCTTCCATGCTTGTTTGTGATATGCCTTCAGGGAAGCTAAATATTTTTCACTTTCTGTTTTTTAAAATTGGGGTAATAATTCTTAACTCAGGTCTGGATGTGGCCTCAGTGGCAAGGATACAGAAGACCACATGACAGTTTAGCTTCCTCTGTGTTTGGTCCTTTCCATGTCTTCTAGTACTGTGGTGCTCATGGGTGAAGGAGAAGGAACATAGTCCTCTTTCAGACCTCTACAAAATCTTCTTGGTGGCGTTTTACAATATTGCCACAGGATTGGTAGACGAGGGCAGAGCAACAGATGTCATCTACCTAGATTTACATAAAGAGTTTTGACACTGTCCCACAACTGTTCCACAAGTTGTAAAGTCATGGATTTGATGGATGGACCACTCGGTGGATGAGGAACTGGCTGGATGTCTGCACTCAAAGGGTTGAGTTCAGTGGCTCAATGTCCAAGTAGAAGCCAATGACAAGCAGAGTTCATCAGGGGTCCATACTGGGACCAGCACTGTTTAACATATTTGCCAGAGATGTGGACAGTGGGATAGACTGCACCCTCAGCAAGTTTGCTGACTACACCAAGCTTGGTGGTGCAGTTGACACGCTGGAGAGAAGGGATGCCATCCAGAGGGACCTGGACAGCCTTTAGAGGTAGGCCCGTGCAAACCTCATGAAATTCAACCAGGCCAAATGTAAGGTCCTGCAGCTTGGGCATGACAATCCCAGCCCCAAATGTAGATTGGGCACAGAATGGCTGGAGAGCAGCCCTGAGAAGGACTTGAGAGTGCTTGTGGATGAGAAGCTCGACATGAGCCAGCAGTGTGCACTTGCAGCCTAGGAACCAACCAGCGGAGGACCACAAAAATGATCAGAGGACTGGAACACGTCTCCTATCAAGACATGCTGGGAGAGCTGGGGTTGTTCAGCCTGGAGAAGGTAAGTTCTCTGGGGAAATCTTATAACAGCCTTCCAGTAGCTGAAAGGTGCCTACAGGAGAGATGGGGTGGGACTCTTTTATCAGGGAGTGTAGTAACAAGATGGTTTTAAATTGAAAGAGGGGAAATTTAGATTAAAATTTAGGAAGAAATTCTTTATGGTGAGGGTGATGAGACACTGGAACAATTTGCCCAGAGAAACTGTGGATGCCCCATCCCTGGTGGTGTTCAAGGCAAGGCTGGGTGGGGTTTTGAGCAACCTGGTCTAGTGAGAGGTGTCTCCACCCATGGCAGTGGTGTTGGAACTAGATGATATTTAAGTTCCCTTCCAACTCTAACCATTCTGTGATTCACCTCAAACTATCTTGTATTACAAGCCTGTTTTGAAATTTCATTTTATATGTATAAAGAGCTAGGGGAACATTATCTTGGAGGACTAGGTTTCCTTTGGCTTCTTCAAGATCTTGTTGTATGGATGTGCCATGGCTACGCTTAGGTGCTCCAGTGGAAGACAGCTGAGGCACATCTGCACAACACGGAGGTGTGAGTTGTCTGGGCTATGACAAGTCATACAGTACATCATAACCTCATCTCCTTGCACTTGTGGTTTGACCAAGCACTCTTAAGCAGTGAAAATTGCTTTCAAGAGTTTGATGACAGTCTATATAGTGACAAAATGGGAAATGGAAGAAACTCGTAAACTGATCCTAGAAACAGCTGCCTTAAGTCTGCAGCTGACATGGATGACCACAGGGGGTCAAGTACAGCTGGATTTGGACTTTCTGCATTATTAATCATGATTTTCTTATGAGCAAATTTCAAGTTTTAATGGTCTATGTGAAACTTAGATGGATTTCAGCTTGAATGAAAGGAGGAAGGCATTAGCAGAAGAAATGTAGTGCTTTTACATGTTTATTTGGTTTTGTTTGGGTTCTTTTTTGTAATTTTCTTATTTTAGTATTTTCCTTTTTAAATGACCTGCTATTTATTATGCAAGGACATTATTTTGAATCATGGTATGAATAGGGCACTTACAAAATCAGCTAAATTAAATTGCTGATTCAGAGACTGTAATTAGAATTTGATTTTGTGTGTCACACAACATTTTTTTTTTTTTAAGAACAGGTTTGTTCTTAAAAAAAATCTGTTTTTGATTAAGAACAGATTTGTGTTGACCTTCAGAAATTGTAAGAGCAGCAGGGGCTTGCATCAAAAAGGAGACTTGAGGTCTGTTCTTAAATAACAGGCAAGTGCAGTCCCTGTTTACATGCATGAGAGTTTTACTGACAATGATGAGCTTAAAGCTTTATATGATACTTGCACAGAATACATAATCAACAGTGGAAAATAACCGAGACACCAGCTTTTAAAAAGACAGCCTTGAGATACGTGCTGTGATTAAGGAGGTATTTTAAATACTCCCATAATAAAGTGCTCTGAAGGGATGAATATTGCTTACTACCTGACTGAGAGGTGAATGGCTGCATGGGATACCACAACCTGGCAGAAAATTGTTTTGTTGTCTCTTATCATATGAGGCATATGATGTTTCATATCATATATCTCATAGCACAAGAATCTCATATTCTCATGAAGCATGTCACGAACACACTTCATTAGTTCCAATGATGCCAGGACCAAGCAGGAGGGAGGAGTCCTGAGACCAGTGTGGATGCTTGTGCCAAGGTCTGCATTGATCCATAAGGACTGTACATCCTCTCTTTCTTTCTGCAGCCCATGAAATTACAGAATAGAAGCAATGGTTCAGTTGTGAATTAACAATGTTAGGAAGATTGTTTTTCCTAGCAGATGATAGATATTGAAGAGGGGAAAAGTTTCCCAGCCCTATGGTTAAAATTAATAATCCTTAATTCCATAAGACAATAAGCCAAAAGTCTGTGGGTTCTGCATTGGAAAGTGCTTGTTGATCCTAGATGTTTTGTGAAAGAAATGAAGTCTCCTTTTAAAAAGAAAAAAGAAAGGCATTACACTTCCCACTAGCACAATAGTATGTCCTTTACTATCTGGAATTCAAGGCAGCTGTGCCTACCATCTTCCAGGAATCACAGGAATAAAACCTGTGAAAAATATATTTCAATATTTGCATGTGAATTTGATAACAAATATAGTAACGAAGTAACAAAGATGTTAGTATTAGCATAAACTGTGGAGAAAAAAACCTCTTTCCCCATTTGCATCTTCAGATAGCCCAGATCTGTGTCCTTGTTTATCTCCATACCCAAATAAAGACACATTTGATCCCTAAGTAAGCCCACAAATCTATTTTAGGGACAAAAATTTATCAGCAGTTTTTGGGTACAAGAGGGAAAATTGACCTGAGGGTGTTACCAAAGCTAGATCCAAGCCCCATACTTACAAAGCTCTACGCTTAATGATATGTTGTACTAATCAGTAATGAAATATATTTAAAAATCCAGGCTATACAATAGTAAGCTTGAAATAAAGAAAATATGGAAATGTAAGTCTTCTTACTTTTAATCTGAAGACACCCATCTTCTAGCAAATCATCTCTCATGTGTTTTTATTTTAATGGTTCAAATTGAAAATGGACTGGTGCAAGGTTAATCTGTTCACCTTCTGCTGTCTTTGTAGTCAGGCAAATAAATGACCTCTGAATCTGTCACAGTGAAGCTTGCAGATATTTTAACAAGTAAACCATTGATTTTAACCTTGAGTATATAGAAAACAGTGGCAGTTCCCTTTATTATCAAAAGGAAGGATTCATCCATCATCTCTGGGTTTATGATGCTTATAACTGAACCAGTGACAACGATGATGTTCAAGACTTTCTGCTGTAAATTGCATGCTCTTGTGGTGTACTGCAAATAATTTTGATGAATTTAGCTGGGCCATTAAGCTCATTAGCTCCTACAGTGGTTATGGGCTGACATCCACTCAGGTCTGCAGAGTTAGCAATCAATTAGGAAAGAGGATTTTTATAATCCTTTGAAAAAGCATCCCCCCTCCTTTTTTCCCCCCTTTTAAGGAGACACTGTTTATAAAACACTGATCCCTATGAATATAGACTGAGGAGTGGTTCAGCCTGGAGAAGAGAAGGCTAAGGGGAAACCTTATAGCACCTTCCAGTACCTAAAGGGGGCCTACAGGAAAGACGGGGAGGACTTTTTACAAAGGCATGTAGTGATATGATGAGAAGCAACATCTTCAAACTGGAAGAGGATAGATTTAGATTAGATATCAGGAATAAATTTTTCACTATGAGGGTGGTGAGGCACTCAAACGGGTTGCCCAGTGAAGCTGTGGATGCCCCATCTCTGGAAGTGTTCAAAGCCAGGCTGGATGGGGCTTTGAGCAACCTGGTCTGGTGGGAGGTGTCCCTGCCCATGGCAGAGGGGTTGGAACTAGATGAACCCTTCCAACCCAAACCATTGTACAATTCTATGATTTTATGATCTGAGACTTTCCCTTGAGCTGAATTATGGAGCAACTTTATCCCTCTGTCAGTGCCTGGTCTGGTTGATTCTGGTTTACAGAACCTTTCTCCATGTTTTACCTTACAGAAATATACCTTAAATGTCTAGATCTTGAAATAACTACAAGCAATGTAAAATTCATCTTGGTCTTGGCTTCCTCTCCAGAGATAGATTACATGCTTGGGAGCCCATCACCATTATAAAAAGTGATCAATTCCCATCCTCCGTGGACTAGTATAAAATAAATCAGGACAGAAAAGTGACTTCAATAACAAGGTAGAACACTGCTGCACACTTTATACTTACAGATATCTCATAGGACTTACATCTCTGAGTAGAAGAATATTTTGAAACCTTTGGGCACTGTGTTGCACAAAGATTTTCAATCACTCCTTTCCTCTACCACAGTTCAACCTCTGCAAGCTCCAGACCTTCATCTGTAATGCCCTAATTATCAGTGGAAAAAATATAAGGCTGGATAGGATTGATAGGATTTCAAATCCTCTCTTGGCAAGATATTTTGTTTGCTTCCTTGTTTTTAATTAATATTTAATTGGATGTGCAGACAAGGGGTTATATCCTCAACTGGTGTAAACTGGCTTAGCTCCATCAAAACTATCATTACTACATTGATTTATACAATCTAAGAGGCTAACTTTGAGTTAAACGAAAGGGCAAACACTTTCTTCATAGGAAAAAAAGAGGAAATTAAAAAAAAAGAGATGTCATGCTGTGATCTGTGGTAGGGTAATAGCAGTTTGTTGAATGCTGGGGAAAATTAACTCCTGCGAAAGAACTGGAAAATGATTGGAAGCTTTTTGCTTTTTCTTTTAACTTTTTTCTTCTTTCCCTAATCTTACTATCATCATAGAAAGTTTATTGCCAATTAACTTTATGGGAAGGAATTATAGTGGTTATAAGCAATTAAAGAGTACAGTATGCATTTATGCAATGATGAGCAGAATTAATATAACTTCACTTGCTTTTTAAACTTTGCCCTAGCCTTGTCTCTAGATATAAGGCACTGTTTTAATTGAGATAAAGTACTGCAATCACAAACTGTATTTTGTTAAAAATCAGAACGTATTTTATTTATTAGTGTTAGTCATAAAATTCATATTGGAAATAACACACAAATGAGCTTCTTATCCATAAAATCATTGAAACATAACATGACATTTACTACCTGTGGTACATAATTAGACTCCCATTCACTTATACAACCATTCTGTGATTTATTTCAGTCATTGAATGTGGCGATATTGAGACAAATTTGCTTTCTATTAAAAAATTGAAAATTTTAAATTGAACTCTTTCTCTTTGTACTCTACTTCTCGGGTGTTATTTCAGATGAAGCAGACAAATTGCAAACACTGCCCCATGCTCTGTTTATGACATGCATCACTATCTATTGAACTGTTTTTTCAGTTATTTTCTCATTGCATTTGATGGGGTTATTTATATAATCTTTCACTATTGCTCCCTAACAGTGATTTTAATTATAGAATAATTACTCTATTAAACCATCTGTAATTAATGTACAATATTAAAGATCAGGCAATTAAAAATTATTCTTCAACATTTCCATTTGCAAAATGAGGTCCAGTTTCAAAATGAGGCTTTAGATGTGCCTTCAAGGACTGTTATTGAATATAAGCATTAATAATTTATTTAAATTCAATATTTTAATTTTTTTTTGATTACTTTGTATTGCTCTAAGATAAGTTGCATATTTGGTGTAGAGACATAGTCAGTCTCCAAGCCTTGGCACATTACCCTTTGATTTGTTTTCTTACTTTTTAAGAACTGCTAACAAAGTAAGACCTTTGTGTATGTCTCCTTTTTTTCCCCAGGAGCTGAAACTACCTGCAGATTGTTTCCCTGTTTTTTGGACTCCTATCTATAGCACATGCTTTTGCAGTTCTTAGCTTGCTATCACTGAAATATATGTCTCTCTGGAGAAAGCTATCTTCTGGCCATCAACTTCATTCCTATTGACCTTGATGAGGTAAGAATGAGATGATCTCTGTAACTGACCTGGAGCAAGGTGCATCGCTCCATCATGTTATTCCTCTGAATAAAGCTGGTCATACTTGGCTAGTATGATTTCAATTTTGGAAGCCTGGAGCAAGACTAGACAGGAAACTGGATTCATGGGAGGACAGCCCTCGTCAGACAGAAAGAAGGTGAAATTCTTCATTGACTTAATGTCCTACAGCAGGTGAATCAACTGCACAAGTCAAATTTTAGCTAATTTGGAAAGAATGGACCAATATGAGGGTGCTATTAGCATCTATTAACATGCAAAACTGGTTCTACATCCTTTTTTAGGGGGACTAGGGACTTGTAGATAAAAATTAAAAGGCAAACCCAAGCTAAAGTGTCCTTCAATTTACCAAAAAGACCTTTCTTTACTTTTTAGCAATGAGGAATGCGGTCCCTTCCAAATCATGTTTTAATCCTGAAACTTGGTACCTTCTGCAGTACAAGGACCAAACTTGTGATAGCAAAACGGTATGTTTTCAGTCTTTCAGTTTCATCTTCTTCATGTACATCTTAATGAAAACTCTGCTTAGAAAGAATTTTGGAGAGTGTTTAAGATGACCTCTGTCAAGCTGAGCAGAAGGCTCTAAACATAGTGTTAGAAGCAAGAGATCATCTGCAGAGTTCATGATCTTTGAGTATTAAGCATGATGCCATCTGAGAAATGTGAGGCAGAGGTTGGTGTGCCATGCTTCACTTCTGTTCTCAATTATTTCTAGGATATAATTTTTAGCAAGTGACGCATTTTGTGAGTGAAGGATGATGAAAACAGGCAGCACTGCTCCTTTTGTAATGTGTTTTAATCCCTTCCACCCCCCCTCCCCCCAACTTCTTGCCTCTTGAGGCTTTTCAGCTACCTACTGGAGCTGAACTCTAGTAGCTGAAATTTGACTTTGGAGGAGATATGGTCATTGGTGAGATTATTCCTGGGCTCTTTTTGTATTCTCTGCTTCTGGCATGAAAATTTTAGATAGACAGGAAGGAAAGTTGTAGGCTGCAACAGGAAGTACAAAGTGGTCATTAGATGGACCAAAATGTATTAATCACGATGCTTAACGCAACCATCAGGCACTCTTGGTTGCCATAATGATGGATATGAAAATCTCACACCCTCCATCTTAAACATAAAGAAATTTGAAACTATTTATAAAATTTTAATGCCAAAAGTGTTTTCAGCTTAAATAACAATCTCGGAGTACTTGTTATGGCATTATGCATTTTTATTATTTTATATAAGTACCTTTTAAACTGTTTCACAAGAATTCTTCACAGCAGGTACCTGTTTCAGAATGCCTGAGTGAATGAGAAGCTGAAATTACATTTTCAAACATGACAGAGGAGAAAATTTTACAAGTGCTTACATAAATAAAGATGCAAATTTAGATACTCTGGAAAACCTTAACAGGTTCCTAACCTGAAATCTGTCTGCATCTTTAGGTAAATGCCACTAAAAATGTGGCCTTCAGTTACCCTGTCCTCTGAAGTGACTGTTTTCTGGAAACCAAATCTATTTTTTTAAAGGGTTTTCCTGGACTTAAATCTACTTAAAAGTTTTTTAATATTTTATCAGAGATAAATATCGGAGTATATTCTCTACTGCATATTTGTAGCTGTAATTAACTGTGAAGGACAGCTCCTTAACGTAATCAACAACATTAAATTACAGCCCTACATGGGAAATTAAGGTTAATTTTGCAGACAGTGGGAATGCAGAGGAGACCGCATGCTAAAATGTGATACATTGCTGACCAGCACAACACAAGCTGTACTGGAAACACCACTGGTCCTGTCAGCATCCTGTGTGGGTACAGGAAAAGCAGTTAGGGGCCTGCATCTTAAACAAGGCATGTCTAGTATTACTGCATCTGCTGGCAGCATGGGAGAGGTAAAAGGGATCGACTAACAATGCAAACATTAATTTGTAACTAAATCCAAACAGCCGAAACCAATGAGACAACAGGGGTAGCTGAAATAATGCTGCAATAACATCTAACAGATGGTAGGTTCAACGTACCAGTTGGGGAAGTTATTGCTACACAACACATAAGCACAACGATGCACGAGAATGGTGATTTCGAAGTGTACACACACTCACACACCAAGGAAAGCCTCTTGCTCAAGGGTCCCCAGAAGATGTAATGGGTCACCCCAAAGGGGCGAGGGCTCACTCAAGGATTTCCAGGAGACGTGTTCACTCACCAAGGCAGGGTGAGTCCTGGCAGACTCAATCCTGGAAAGTTACTTTGATAACTAAAAGCCCTAAAAGATAGGGCTTCCAATCACAGACCTGCTGCTCTAGGGAGAACCACTCAAAGGAGGTCTCCAGGGGTAAAAGGGGGATAGAGTCAAGGGGGCAGACATTTTATAGCTTGGTTGGATTTTAACTGTGGCTGAGAAACCCCGTTGGCTGGGAACCCTGGTGTTGACCAAGGGTCCCACCTCCCGTTTTCTGCCACTGTGGCGGAAATGGATGTCATTCTGCACCTTGCAGCAACCACCTTATGACACCAGTGGTGGAAAAATTAAGCAAGTGAAAGTGCCTCTGTCTGCCACATTCACAGCCTCTGTCCTTGTCGATGGGTAGGGAAGCTGGGAGATGTGGATGTGCCTGCTCCTGCAGGCTTCACGTAGACTAAAAAATAACTAGAGATACTTGCAGGGAACTTTTGATTAAAGTAAATGAGGCAGATCTTTTGATGCTACTGGGTAATATGGAAAAGGCAATAATGGATGGACACAGTGGTAATCAGCGATGGTGTTATTGTGTTTTAATTCACAGTGTGAGATCTGTATGAAGTCCTTAGAAACCGCAAGGCTTTGCTAATATACCAGTCCCCTAAAATGAAAAAGAAAATAGTTTGAATTGGTTCTGATTTTATATATTTGTTTTAGGTAGCAAAATAGAAATATCTCTGATTTGCATGGTGCTTGAGTTTTTGTCTGCACTGCAGCACACTTTTTCACTGACTAGCGCCTTGTTTACAGCTACTTTGTATAGCAAATCTTCCCTATTGTTTTGTCTTTATTGGCTGTGCCAGAAGGCTACAGAGCTAAAGCCCATAACAGCTATCCTCCAGTACTTATGAACGCTTTTGCATTGCTCATCTGTCATTGTAGCTGGCAGTTATCTTGATGTAAAATATCTGGAAGACTCAAATCACCTAGAATACTCAGGATCTGAAAACAGTATGAATTTTTGAAGCCACTCTTCATTTAATAGAAGTGGTATAAAATTAGAATGGGGAAAAAAAATATGAACTGTGTTAAGCAAGACCGTTCATGTTCCTTTCCATGCTAATTTTATTTATTTCAGAAAACTTTTCAAGCACAAAATCAAGTCAGCTTGCTATCCAAATCATTAACTGCTAGCTACCTGATTTTATGATAGGGTATGTGTCCTTTTGGCCACTTTTATTTGTAATGTGAGGAAACTCTGAAAGCTGTGTTTCTTTAATGTGATCTTTAAAGATCACTTGTTTTCAGGTAATTTCCTGATGGAGACGTTATACAGGGCTGTATGTTTCTCCCTTTGTCTATACATATATGCAGGGTATAAACCAGATTTCTAAGCACCATGTTAACTTTTTAAGGCACAAACTGACCTTTCCCTCTGAGCTAGTGGCTGGTTTTTGCCAGGACATCTATTGCCATGGAAATGGTCTTTCTCTGAATGAAGAGGAACAGGACAGTCTTGGATGCATCCTTTCTGCTTTCAAATATTTGTATTTCCCAGATGGCTCTGCTAGGTGTGCTGGTTTGGAAAAGCAGAACAAAAGCTGCCATGTTCAGCATCTGGGCATCCAAACCAAGGACTTTGTAAAAGTGATTTATTCTCAGAAGCTTCAGTTGTTGGTAGTGCAACTTGGAAGGACACGTGTTTGCCCACCACATATTGCTTACCGTAAGCTTGCAGAAAAAAACCTAAATTCCTAATTTGATGAGTTATTCTGAGAACTAGGAGCAAGAAGACACTGTGAGCTATGATCTAAAGTATGATTAAAATCCCCAAGATATTTGTCCATATTTTGGTATTTGACTAATTAGGCTCTTTGCCGCTCCGCTGTAAAGCAAAAGTGGTAGTTCTGATTATGCTTTGTTTACCAGTTTTCTTGGATTTATTTTTCCATCTATGACCCTGTATTCTTACAGGAATCTCACTATTTTTATAGCTGTACTGTGCTGTCAGTACCCTTCAGAAAACTGGTTGATTGTTCCTAATTAACAGGCTGTGTTCCATTTGAGAATTAGTTGGTGTTAATGCTCTTGGTGGTCTTTAGTTATTCCTTTAGTTATTATTAGTTAGTAGAGAGAAGTCATAAGAGTCAAATATCACAGACTGTATTGTTCACTGTTAATGGGGGAGGCAAGTCTAATGCAGTAGGGTGGAGAGCAGGAAACCAGGTTTGCCAGTGCTTTATGGCTCTCAAGCTTTAGGTAATGTATGGCAGCAATTTATTTTATTTTAATGATGGAGAAGGTGAAACATGTAATTTTTCAGTCATTTCACACATGCCATTAGCAACATAATTTGAAAAGATAATGATTTGCAAACCACCTGCTATCTGGCAGATGCTTAGATATTGGCACGTGAATGGAATATGGTATGAAACATATCTGAAGGTTTTAATTGCCCACTAACATAATGGCTTCTGTTCTAGAGAAACCTTTATCAGGTTAGTGATGTAGAGCTGCTTTTTCTTTTGAAGTAGATCTGCTGGAGATCTTTTTTAATAGACAGCAAACAAGGAGGATCTCTATAGATTTAATCTGTCCTTTTCAATTATTTTTATACTCACAACTTTCAGATGGCAGGATATGAGGAAGAACATTGGGTTTGTAACAAAGGGGAACCTTGGAAAGCAGTCTGAGAAAGAAGCTCATGACACGTCTTAATATATCAAGAAAAACAGTGATTTATATCTAAAATGGTTGAGAATCTCTGATCTTCTCAAGAGTCCTTGGAAGTCAGAAGTAAATGTCATGTTTACTAGAAAGTCCATGTCATCACAAATCCTATGCTAAGCTCAAGGATACAGTGGTGGTTACATAATCAGTAATCCTTTCAGCAATGCAGACTCCAGAACTTTAGTGACTGTTTGTTATCATTTTATGGATGTACATGTAACTTTTATCCATGTAACAGTAAGGAGCTAAAGCTGGAGTTGGTGCCGTTCTACACCCAAAGTGAGACATCTTGATCAAAAGAGAATGCTTTGCTGGGAAAGAAAATTTCCAAAGTACCTATGGAGAAATTTGTACCGTGATACAAATTGAGCTTTGAAACTACATTTTCTTACTCCACTTTTAGTGAAAAGTCAAAAACCATTATCCCTCCCAACCCAGAAAACTACACATAAATATGAAAAAAACATAGCCTCTTTGAAAGCATCAGCTTCTGAAATTGCTTAGAAGTACTTGGGTAAACTTAGAGGTAGTTGGATAAGCATCCTAATGCAGAAACTGATTATTTAGGAGACTATTATATTTATTTTAGAAGACTATTAGTTTTACATGTGGACCAAAGTTAAGTGGGGATTGTGAGCTTGATAAGGTGTATTTATTATGAGTATTTGCTATTAATATAAAATGGTACAACAGTCTTGCAGACAATAAGATTGTAAAACCAATGCCAATGTATTTGCGAGATGTGTGTTAAAAATACCAGAAAACAAGAATTTGCTTTGGCCACCATAAAGGGTGTGATCTTGGCTGCTAATCTGAGCAGATGGAAGAAGCTGTGTAGTTTAGTTAACTGTGAAAATAATAACCTACTAGGACATAGCCTGTATACTCGGTGACAAAGGAGGAGCACAATCTTAGATGGCACTTAAACTAACTAGAGATGCCCAGGCTGACTGGAGAGAATAACCACCCTAATTCATTCACTTCATTCTAATGTGGGCTTGAAAATGCTGCATCAATTTAACCTGTGCCTGAGAACAGAGACTTTCCTGGCAGAAGCTGGATTTCAGTGGCTCTTCTGATAGATATTTTTCCACTTAAAAATACCTCCTTTAATACTTTACATAAACTAGGCTTGAGATTTTAATTACTCAAGCAAGAGTCAGTTTAGGAATCCGGATGTGGAGGTAAACGAGCATGAGCTGGACACTCAGATGGGATCTGGCATGGTTAGGATGGAGGTGGGAACAATTCTGTGATGGTCATGGTACCATTGCTTGCTCAAGTTTTTTGTGGGCTAATTGGGATGGACTAAGGTTAACAAGGGGAAGCATGTGGGGGAAGGACAGGGCTGTTATTTTTCTTGTTATCTTTTCTTGTTTCTCAAGGCCCTGTACTAGATGAACTAGATAACTGGGTGGGTTTTTTTTATTTTATTCAAAGTTCCAGTAATATTCTGGAAGGAATGATAAGTGCTCTACATTTTTCAAGGTTACTGAAAATGTAGCATAACTTGAAAAACTGGATTTTAAACATGAAGTGTTCTTGTATTTATCCAGCTTAGATAAGGACTGGAAACCTTGCTAAGTTTGTCTTGGTATAAATTTAAAACAATGGCTTGGAGAAACATATGTAAAAATGGAAGCATTAACAATCCCCCAAATGTTCCCCATGAGAATTTTACTTAATTGAATACCAGCTTCAGTTGCAGCCTCATTCTTTCTCATGCAGCCGTCAACTCTCTTACCCGTAATTTTGAGTGATTAATGATTGAGATGTTATTTAAATCACTGAGCCTTTCTCTGTTAGAATTTGTAGCTAACTTCCTAACTGAGAGCAAAACTGAACAATCTTCTTTTTTTCTTTCCATTGAAAAGCGCTAAAATTTCAGAACTTTCTGTTCCCTGCTACAAGGGCAACATCCCCCCTCCCAATGAAACCAGAGGGATGTCTCAGAAGGAGTGATAAATGTAAACATTTGCCCCTGGCAGATAAGCAGTGTCGAATAAACTGGATTTGACAGCATTAACAAATTTACTGTGTTGGATTTGAATGCATTAGCTGTGGTGAACTGTGGAAAGGTTTGATAATGTCATGGCTTTCAAATTATAGTCTTACCAAAGTACTTAACAGATTTGTCTGCTGTTTCATGTCTGTAAATGACTACATAATTTACACATTTAATGGATGCTAGATTACCTGTTTGCCATTAGACTCTTATACTACAGTGAATGAAAAACAGAAAACTGTACTTTCCCTAGACATAAATGTTTATTTAACATCAATGGCACAGATGTATCATCCTACATGTCACAATGCTGTGGCTTTGGAAAATATGGATAAAACAGATGGTTATACCCAGCCATTAACTATATTTAAGAATTTCTATCTGTTACCCACAGAAAGGTGACTTGGAAAAGCTTGTTTTATAGTTATTGTATGTTAGAATGACATTTAATCAAAACAGTGGTGTTGAACATTGATAACCTGGTAAGATAATCTCTGCTATTAATAAAAGTGACCTTTAAAAAATAAAAGGTTTCTTCACTGTGGCCTCTTCAGTTTTCTCTCTTGTCTAGCAAAAGAGAAAGCACCAGAAAATAGTGTAGCATTTATTATGTAATTAGTAGCACTTAAAGTCCTAAAATGCACATTACATCATACAGAGATAAGAATGCATTTGAAAATATTTTGGGCTATGAAGTTTAGCATATAGGTAGAAGGAGACAGATCTTAGTGACCTAACTAGTTATTATCTTTTTCAAAAAATCACTTTAAAAAGCCCTACAAAAATAATGGATATACAACTAATAAAAACTATAAAAGTTAAGATATAAATTTCAAGTAGAGTTCCATCAAAATATACTTTGTATCTTATAGAGTATAATAGAGTTCAAAAGAGTATTTTTTATATATTTTTCAAAATAACATGTAAAATTAAAAAGATTATTATTCCAAGTATGAAAATTTATAGACAGGCTTTCTTTCCTTATTGGTATGCAATTAGGACTCCTCCATTTGTATGTCACATTGATACATCATCTAAATTATGTGCATTGATGCATTCCTGACACCATCTTCCCTTGGTTCCCAAGCCTCTTGTGGCAGCTTTGAACGTGCCATTTCAAGACACTTGTAAATTGCTGTTAAAGCTTTCAGTCTATAAACTGAAACTTGTGCTGGACTTTTTTCTGGTCATTTTCTGTTATATTAAAAAATCACAATCTCTATTTCAATCTCAAATTCTGAAGCTGTGATACATCTTGAGGTCTTGTTCATGTGTGACAGCATTGGGCTTGCCCCCAGCGAGAGGAAAGAAGGTTGAGTTGTTTTACTGCAGAGTTTTGGCAACAAAAATCAGCCTCTGTTTTTGATGGGAAATATTTGCTTTTGTACTGATTATGCTAATCTTTCTTTCATAGTATTTGCTCTTTCATGTGCTTAAACAAGGCTGATAAAGATAGTATCATTCCTTAATTACACCCTGACAGCTGAAGTTTTGTAGTGTGTCCATGTCCTTAATGTAACATACAATAACTTCGCTGATTATAACCCATTGCTCGATCCTCAAATATTATTTGAAAGCTTTTGAGCTCGAATGAGATTTTCAGCTCCAGCAATCTATTACAATTTTCAAAGATGATTTACCCCCATATTAAACAGGTTTGTAGTTTCTGTAAGTATAATTTACCCAGTATTTGAAGATCTACTAGTTATTACATCTATTGTCAGTATGAAATGAAAAGGCCACGATATAAATAAGAATCAGACCATGTAACTTAGCCTACTGAAAAATCTTACTTAATGAATTTCAATTTCTGTTATCTTATTTCCCATTGTGTGTAATTAAACTTAAAAATAGCTATCCAGCAACTATAATGTGTAACAACAAAGATAAGTTGCAGTCTTGAATTTAGTCATAATCCACTATTTATTTGTAATAATAATCTGTAATTTATCTGTAAACAATAAAATGAAATTTAATTGTTCATCGAGATATATTTTGCTATAGTGACTCCAGCTACAGTTCTTAGGACATCATTACATAAATCCAAACACTTCTAAGTAGTTGCATCTAAGATATAAACTTAAAAAGAATGTGGAAAAATCATTAATTGTAAGAAATAATAGCACATGTTCTAGTTGGCAGTCTCAGTGAAAACATCTGCTTGTTTTCATTATAATGTTGCTATGCATTGCTAGTATTCTGTTTTTTCTCTTAAATTATATTTTGCTGTATTAATTTTAGATAATATTTCAGTCCAAGTTTTTATGGGTGTCATTATTTCACAGAGGGAGGGAAGAGATACAACACAGTAGTGAAAATTTAGCACTACATAAAGCAGCCTATCTGCCATGCTACCAACTACCACCAGGAGGAATCTGTCTCCAAACTTTCTTTTATACCCTTAGTGCCATCCCAAGCCTGGGATCTTCTTCAGATAAGAAGATAAGTAAGAAAAAAAGTGGGAAAAGGAAAAGTATGACCTTCCAATACTTGCATACAAGCAAGCTGGAATGGGGTCTCACCTCCAGGGAGGAGTGGAGGACAGCACAAGTGACCCAAAACTGACCGACGGGGTATTCCACCCCATCTGCATCATGCTGAGGGTAAAAGCCAAGGGGTGAAAGGGATCAGCCTTCTTTCTTCAATGGGCAGTGTTTGAGGAGGACTATGTATGTTTGTCTGCCTTTGATCCTGATCTGTGCGTTCCTGAATCCAGGACTTTCCCAATGCCTGCTGGTGATGCAATCATCCTCCTAGGGGGTTGATATGGTTTTGTATATATTGTATCTATTTCAATGTTTTCTTATTAATATTATACTAATACTAATATTTCATTAAAGTAGTTTAGTTTCTTTTTTGATCTGTAGGTTGCTTTTTCATTCTTCTCTTCCTTAGGAGAGAAATTAAGGAGAGCATCTGTCATTTGTTTTAGTGATCAGCCCAGCACAAACTACTTCATGGTGACAGCAGTCAAATCCAGGCTTTCAAGGGCAATATCAGGGATAATCATCCTGTTCAAATTACAGTTTTTAATTTAAGTAGAACTTTTTTCTTACTGAGAATGCTGCTACACATTCATATTTTAATTTTATTAGTTTATGTATACAGCTACTCAGTTATTTTCATGTTATGGAATTTTATTTTATAATTAGCAAATGAATGGCATCCAAGCAATTTTAGATTTAATTTGATCAATATTTAATGAATTATAATTATCATTGCAACTCAAGTTTTACACTGTCATATACTGCTGCATAATGTTTAATCAAGGAGAGAGAGAGAGACTAAAATATAACTGGAAAACAGCTATCAAGTTTATGTTAAAGAAATGTAGTGGGATAATTAACTCAATTACAGAGGTCTAATTTAATAATTTTTCTAGTTACCACTTAAAATTTTAATTCCAAGAGCATTTCCCTAATTTATATTTTTAAATATGTGGTATATTTATTTTAAATACACAGAGAGCAAAACTACTTTGTGTTTTCAATGTTTGAAGTCTCTGCATCACCAGCAAAAATTCCCAGGTGCTCTGTCTGGAAAAATGAGAATAACATTTCTGTAATTTAAAAAGGAGTCTGCTTATATGGACAATCAATAGACTTTGCTTAGACATTAATAAGAGACAGTTACGTAAAGACTGTGTGCACCAAACAAACTATTTAAGGTTAATGTATCTGAAGGCAGTGCAATGAGTCATGAAAATCCATGAAAATTGTATGTTTAATATTAAACCTCTCATTCCACAAACTGAAGAGATATTTTACTCAAAAATATATCTTGCAGGTGATTGTTTGTATTTAGAAATATGAACATGATTTCACTTTTTTTTTTTTTTTTTATTAAGTAAAATTTATTGATTGTGAAACATCTTCTCTGGTACTGCACTCTAGGTCTAGTGGGAGGTGTCCCTGCCCACGGCAGGGAGATTTGAATTAGATGATCTTTAAGGTCCCTTCCATGATTGCATGTGTTGAAATGAGTTTGGAACAGGAATCCTGAGAGAAGTCTAAACATTTCTGTTGCACTTTAAAATATGCAGTTACGGCTTTTGAAAATACAGTTTATGTTTAACTATTTGGAATAAGTGATGCACCTTTTCTTTCCAGGTGTTTCTGAAGATGTTTCTAACCCAAGACTCTCCTCATTTGACACAGTGTCTGAAGACTCTGTGATTCTCTGATTCTGTGACATGGATGATTTACAAGCTCACAGGTGCATTGCACCTCTGGCTCTGCAACGTGATGCTGCCTTCACTGCTATTTGCATCTTGCACAGACCTTATGCTGGGCTTTTGCTGTTGACTGAAAACAAGGTGAGGATGCTCTTCACCCACATGCTTGTGGCTCTTGTTTTTTCTGACAGTGACTGATAACCCCCCGATTTATTGTCTTTCTCTAGACAAATATTTGTTTACATCAAGTGTAAAGCTAGACAATTTAAGGCTAAGAATAAGTTCCAAGATTTTACCCATGAGGGAGTTTACTATGGGAACAACTTATCTTAGGGTTGTGGTGAAATTTGTGCTGCTTGAAATCTTTAGATCTGAATTGAATATGGAGATGATATCTAAATGCATATGAGTGTTGAACAAGGAGTTATAGTTACAGAGGAAATTGCTGAATGAAATTGTGTGGTCTTCAACGTGTATGAAGTGCCATTTGGATTATAAAAATGAGTCCACTCTGGTCTTAAGGCCAGTAAACCATAATCATAAAGCCAACAGAGGCATGAACTAGCTATTGACTGCTTCTTGTTTTATATTGATATGCAGAGTATGTATTATAACAAAAAAGTGAGGTGGGGGATCTTGTTCTGAAGAAGGCATAGAGAGGAAAACTATTTTGGTGAATCTTTTTTAAACACTGTCAGTTACAGCTAAATGAATGTGAAAGTATTTTTAGCTTAACAATAATTTTCCTTATTTGAAGACTTTTGTTCTTTTAGTTAGCAGTTTGCAATGCAGTATGGGAGTCTGGTCATGTGTGATGATTTACCATCCAATTTAATTTGGAGTGATGGCTGGAGGTATCTTTTAGCCTTTAAAAAATATTTTGCTAAAAACAAATGAAGAGTATAAAAATTTAAAAGCAAAAGGCAAATAACATCAAAGCCCAAAATGTTTATCTAGGTAAAGTTTTTAGTATAGAGGTATTGTACAGCCCAGCCTTGCTTAATGGTTTCAGGACTGGACTCTTAATTTGGTTATTTTTGTCATAAATCATGTTTTTAAATAATGCACTTGTGTTCTTATTTTCCTGATGTCATAAAATTTTTTTGAAATGGGGAAAAACTGCCTAAATTCTAATATTATTAATATATGCAAAATACAAGTTCCAAATCTGATGCTATTCATCACATCCCAAATTAATCATAAGGGACAGAACCCAATATCTCATTTCAGGCAAAGACCAATAGCTCTCGGGGAAATTAAATCACCTTTCAGAATTATTTCATTCTGAAAAGCTAATAATTCAATGGAAATGAATTTTTAGAAGAAAAACCTGATTGTGTTATATAATCTTTCTGTGGGGTTCTCCATCTCAGACATTAACATTTCATATCACATTTTAAATTACAATTTGTTGAAAAATAATTTACAATGTTGTTGTGAGTGTCACAGTCCTTTAATGTTTCTGAAGTGATAAGAATATGATTTGGAAACTCAAGGGAACATCACTTAAATCTGATTGAGTCAGAGACAAACACAAAGGAGGCGACAGATACAGAGCAGGAAATTCTCAATTTTGCCATGACATTTTCATCTCATCTTTCCCTTCTCCTATTCTACTTCTACAAAATAGCGTGCAATCTGCTGTTCTGCAACCCTTCCCACTTGGTATGAAGATTTAATGGAGAATAGAAAATGTATTAAAAGCATATTTATTTTTAACTTTTCTGCTATAAGTGGTAGATAGCTCATAGCTATGCAGTGAGGGAGAAAAGGACCTATATCCTGTATGAAGATGGGAACAAGGGAGATGCTGTACTTAGAAGGTGAAAGCCTCAGTTTGTATTCTTTTTAACACCTACACTTGCCATTTTAAAGATATGGTGGCTGTTGCAGGTTTTTTTGGTGCTTTTTTAAAATTAATTATAAAGCAGGTGTTCAGGTATGCACTTCTGAAAGGAATAAGAATCAGCTCAGCCACACTGCTGTGTGTTGAATGTTGTTTCACAGTATGGGCAGGCTCTGCTGTTACAGATGCTTTCAGCTAAGTCTTTGGCTTGCCTCAACACTAGTAGAGTCAGAATATGTTCTAATAGCCCAAAAGAGAAGTAGTTTTGTAGGTTTTCAGAAGACATTATTATTTCCTTCATATGGATTCCCTTTTTCTAAATATTTTTATGCTCCTGGAGCAGTCATCCCATGTGCTATACTGCTACTCCTGTGTCTGCCCTCATCACCCTTCAGCTACCTCTGAAGGGTGAAAGATACCTGAGAAAAATAAGTCTATCATCAGTAGGATTGGTTTTGCTCTTGGAGTATGTCTCCTTCCACTGGGAAGTTATCAGTACTGTTAGTTGGAAAAAGGATGAGAAGTCCTGCTCTTTTAATGCCAGGATGTCTACTTCGAGATTAAATTTGCACATTTAACAATGTACTGAATACTTATGAACCTTTTCAGAATAGTTCTAACCAAGACATAATTTGATCTGTATGTTTCATTGAAGTGACATATTAATTATTGATTATGCTTAATGAATATGCTAATATGCAGAATTCAGGAGGTTTCTGCTCCCCTGTTGGGCTCTCTAGGCTCTCATACATTTTTTAAGAGGTATCTGTAGGAGACAGCATCTGGGCTTACGCCAAGGCACCATAATGAAGACCACATACAGAGTTCAAGGCCTGGTGCTTGTCCTTCAGGAATAGCATCAGAAACTTGTTTTGTCTGACAGTTGTTCTTGAAATTTTAAATTAGATTATTCACTTTTTCATTGTGTAAATATGGTGTGTTATTATTAGTGTTTTTCCATTCATCTGGGGACATAAAGTTTGACCTCATTTTCCATCTTGTATTGGAGGGGAGGGGAAATAAGTGGAAAGAAGTTCAGGCCAGCCATCTAGTCAATAATATATTAGAACTTTAGCACTCCTTCTGTATGCATTTGCAATGAGATTACAAAAGCCATTAAGCCTTTTTTCTTCTCGCTGTTTCTAATACTCAGGTGAAATAACTGATATGCACAGTGGAAACAAGAAGTTTCTGCTGATGAGGCCTTGACTGTAGTTTTGAATACAGCCTCGAGCAAACGCTGATGTTTAAATTGCTTCACTCTTAAAAGCCCTGGGGTCCTCTGTAGCATCTATGGGGACCTCAGCAGATGCATCCATAAATCTTTGTGGTTGAAACCATTTATACAATAACACATATTAAAGCAGTAACAAATAATTTAATAACATAGATGAAAATGGGAATAGTCTAGTGTACGAGGCTTGAAAAAATGCGCTATTGAAAGGTTTGACAAATGTGAGACAGAAGTCTTTCTTGAGATCATTTTACCATGGGCACTCCAGGATCTGATAAAGTATCAACCTTGAAACTATTAGACTACAATGAATAAAAATCTCTTTTATTTTTTGAATATTAAATTATTTCATTTTGGCAATTGTTGTGCAAAGAGAGTGATGTGATGAATTAAACTGGCCTAAGGTTTCCTAAAACAGTAGAATAAATTGCTGTGCAGCAGCAGGTTCTCCTCTTATCTTCAGATCTAGCATAAAATCTGAATCTTTTATGATCTGTAGTCATGGTCTCAGGACACATGAAGGCACTGCTTCTAATCGTCTCTTTGGCTGCAACCAGATCATATTCCTGCCAATACCATACTATATACCATGGTATGGTATCCCACACTGGTCTATCATATAAGATATACCTTAGATGGTATTCTGTAGCACAGTGTGGATATCTTTGAAAGGAAAGTACTTTTTTATGGGGTTTTGTGCAAGGATGATCTAAGTGAATGGTTTTGCAGAAGATACAGAACATCTTGCTTCTTTGCTGACTGGATACATTCTTCTGAAAGAGCATGCAGAATTGTTCTTAGTATTTTCATTGAAAAAGTAAGGATTGTTCCTTCTTCTGGAACTGGATGCCTCAAAAAAGGCTATCCTGAAAGTTTGGGTTAAACAGTTACTATCTATGCTGTTGAGGTTTAGCCTCAGCTGGCAACAAAGAACCACAGGCTGCTGGATCTTCCCCCCTCTCCTTCTCTCCCTCCACCCTGGCTGTGGGATGGGGGAGAATCGGAACAAAAAGGCAAAACTTGTGGGTTGAGATAAACGCAATTTACAGAACAGCAAAGGGAAGAGGAAAACGACAGCAATAACACTGATAGAGGAATGTGTGAAACACAATTACTGTACCAGTGCTCACCAAACTGATGAAGTAACACTCTCTGCCCACAGTCTGAGTAGAGGCAGTACAAAGGATGCTACATTAAACTTGCCTGTGGTGAAAGACTTCTGCCTTAAAGGTAAACAAGAGTAAACTCTGTATTCCTGTGGTTGCCCTTAGGGGTCAAATCAAGCCCTTGGGGGTTTTCCTTGCTTGAAGCTTATACTTTCTGTAAGAGTTTGATTTTGCTTTCAAAAAGCCTTAATTCTTCTTCCTTTGGAAAACAAATTTCATCACCAACCCATAAATAATCACAGGAAAACATAATAGCAGCCTAATTTACATCTAACCTTTCTTTTTAATGATTAATGGATACTATTTATGTAAACTGTTTCTACATTCCAGTGTGAAATGAAATTTAAATTGCAAATTTTGCAGTGGTGTATTTTAACTGGTGACCCTTTCCCCAATCACAAATTAAAAAAACCCAATTACATTTGCAATAAAGATGCTAATGCACTTCTTGTTTCTAGGGCATGTAAAGTTCTTGCTGCCAGTAACTTTATTTTCCCTGTTGATGAGCCAATAAAAATGTATTTTCCAAAGTGCTCCAAGATCTGTGTATGTGCACATTTAGGAAAGCAGCTAAAGAATAATTCTTAACACGTCCACTTTGCAGCAGCATTCATGGTCAACTAAACCTAGTGCATGTTGAAGGCTATGTCATCTACCATTCTTCACAGTCAAGAGCAGCCCTTTGAAAGAAAGTAGTTTTTCAGCACATCTGAGGCATTGAACTTTCACACTAGCCAAAGGGTTCTTCATAATTTGTGATTACTCAGTTCTTCAAGGCTGGTGCCAATGATGCTCCTCTCTGCCTGCCTGCAGAAGTCCAAGAGCTGCACTTCACTTGGATTGCCTTTCATCCAGGACTACCAGGAGTGGCTCCTAGCTGAAATGTGAAACAGGTCCCTGGAGACTGGCTTTCTCTAACGAACACCTCATTTGAAGTTTTTTGTATTCCAGAGAGCTTTTGATTTAGGGTCTTGGAGGCAATTTGGTTCCAGCCAAAGCCTATCTATTTAAAAGTAATCTCTTTCTTTAGCTTCTGATTGTGCTCAGAACACTCTTTGGGCATTAAAATGAGAATGCATTTTTGCAACTTGTTGCTTTGTTTGAACTCTTACAGAGTGGAAAGGAAGGAGCTGCAGTGTTTTCCCTGTGTCTCATCGTATTCAGGACCACATTTCAGCTGTGACTTTCAAAGGCCAACGCAGATCTACAAGACCCCTCTTGAAAAGGTTGGTGGCCACGATGAGCCATTACAAACCCAACTGAGTTGGAATTAAAGCCAAGGACACTACAAAGTTCTATGAACTTGTCAGTTCGGGGATCTTGAAGGGAATGAGAACAAGGGCTTTCCAGGTGTGTGTTGGGGGAAAAATTACACCAGAACAGGGTGCACTTTGCTGCTTTAGGGTTGCTGGTCTTCTGAAGGAAATATGGACAGCACTATTCAGCTGGATGTATTTTCATTCCCAAGACAGCAAAGTAGATGGAACCACATAAAAACTACGTGAACTACTTAAGCAGATTGGGTTTTGTTTTGGTTTTTTTTTGAGAATACCTTTTTGGGGATGGGGGGGGGGGGAGCTTTTTCCTATTTTTGGAGCCATGCGCTGTCAGAAAAGCGCAGGACCAAATGCTGTCTTTGGTTGTGTCTATACATCTGCAGTAGATGTATAGAAAGGTGACAAGGACAAAAAAAGATAAAAAAAATAGACAAGTGTGCAGAAAGGCAGAGTTTTGGTAGTACCTAATGCTGCTTGCTGACAATGGCAGGAGACAGAGCAAAGCGCTGCTCATGCGCTGTTTGCTGCTCTGCGTGGCCAGTGATAAGCAAATACCTTTTTACTTGTAGACTGAGCAAACTCGTTCTGTGAAACATTAAATGCAGAACCCCTGGGTGTCATTCTAAGAGGTGCTTTGCAAATGAAAAGAGCACTTGAATAATATACAAACTTTCCCAATAATACTACTGTGACAGAGATGAACTCAAGGAATTTCAGGCTGTAACTTTTACTCTGGCTTCTAGGAGTACTCACTTGTTCCTGACTGTGACAGATCTCTTGGGAAAGGGAGCAGCATTATTCTGGGTGAAACTGAGTGCTCAGTGTCACAAATAGCTTATAAGGTTCCTTGGATTCTGTAGATGACTCTTTGGAATGCTGTTCATGGCACAGGATGTGGTGGGTGCTCAGGCCAGCAGCGACCAGCAACCTGAGCGAATCTGCAAAGAACCAGCAAATCTGGGCTTGGAGATGTAGGTCCTAAATCCAGTGTGGTGATCTGGGTGTACCATGTTTGTGTTTGCAGTCCAAGGAAGCCTGGTGTTTGTCTTTTTGCTGGAGCACTGGCAGGTACACTATATGCACTTACTGGTCTTGTAGCTTTGCTTAGCTCATGTCATTAAATTCAAAAAGCCTGAAATCTCAATGCTTACTGTAATCACTTCTGTGATGTCATATAATTGTTTATCCTGACAATTTGTTAGCACATAATGCTATCTTTATGTTGCCACCACCCTTGAGCTCTGTCATTGTGTCTAGTTTCCTGCCATTGTTATGGGCAGAGAAAGCCCACCTGACCTTGGGTCTTTGCTTAATGTCTCTATGTGAAGATTAACTTAGTCTGATTTCTCGTTGCTCACAATACTATCTTATTACTTATTTTCTCATTTAATTTTTTAGCTGGAAGTATTGTGTAGTTATAGTTAAGAGGTTGGATCCCTTCAGTAATTCATTTTTGCCACTTCTTGTAGAGGTGACTAAAGGACTCGACTCAAGTGATAAGAACTCATACAAAAAAGTGATGTTCTTGCTGCCCTTCAGAGCAGGCTTCTGTGTAACAAAGAGGCACCAAATTGATTTAATGAAGCGTTATAGCCACAGACAAGGTTTCAGATTAGAATAAACCTTTTTTCACCCGCGGTTATTTCGCTGCAGAGGTTAGTGGCTTTTGAACATGGACTTATTTCTGATGATATTAGAAGTAACACAACTGAGTTTGTAAATGAGCATGGTTAAATGGAGTCTGTAATACATAAAAATGAAAGTTTTACTATTATTTCACTTTGTCTTTAATGAAGGTGTTCAGGCAAAATATTAGTTATATTGCTTAAACAGTTTTAGTTTATAATATAGCACTGAAGATGCTGAACTTGTTAGCTTGTTGATTGCATGGGTGTGTCAGTGCTGATCATGACTGACAAATAATTTAAGCAATGTTTCTAGCTCTATTAAAGCATATATTCCAACAACCATAAAATCCTCATCTGAAAGGCAAATTCTGTGTGATGTAGCCCACTGAGAGTCTTTTCAAGCTGTGCACACACCAAAATGTTTGTTGTGCTGCTAGATGTGAATATTGACTTTTAATTTACACTTTAAAATCAGGAGAAAACCTTTTCTAAAGAGTTTTAGCTCCTTCTAATTTACCCAATTACCAGTATGCACTTAAAAAAATACAATGTAACATCCCTCTTCCATGACTTGTGATTTACCTGAGTGGGGAAGGGAAGGCTCTGGTGTTGGGTTTGTTTTTGCTTTTTAATAAAACTATTGATTTTGTACAATCTGCTCTGTTGCAAGAAAAGAGGCTGAAACCATTGCCTATTTCCACCACTTCTAAGGAAATGTTTTGAAGTCATCATGCTCGCCTTCTCTATAACTCTATAAATCTTGCACAGCTTTGAATGCAAGGGATGAGGAACTGGCTTCCTCATCCTCCCATGCAGCTCAGCAGTCAGTCTCTGCTGCAGGGAGGAAGGGAGGGGAGGCCATCCACGCACACACACTGAGCCAGGCACTCTCTGTAAATTACTGCTATCGCTATTTTATTGCACTTAAAGACAAAGAAATGGAAGGAAAGAGAGTGTCCCGATATTTAGAGAAGCCCTTAGTCCTATCTGAGATCTGGATTTGCTCTGGACACGTCAGATAAGATGAGGTGGGTGGTCCACCCGGTCCCTGGGCTAAAGTGGGAGGACAATGCTGCTTGGATGCAGCTTTGAGGGGCATGGAGGTATAACTGCAAGCATTTGGGGAAGATTTCTGCCATCAAAGGTATGCTGAAGAACAGGACTGTTGCAGGAGGTTCCCTTGGGGAAAGTCAGAGAATACATCAGGATCCCAGTTTTCTTGCAGTTTGGGCACCTCTGACTCTTCTGCTTTTTTTTTTTTTTTTTTTTCTGCTTTCATCTGCAGCCTGAGCATGTCCTGCTCCTCAGCACAGTGCTCACCAGGTGTTGTAAAGCATCCTGTCTCATCCAGATAAGACATTTCCTAGTGAGGGAAAGATTTTCTTGTGCCATCCTCGGGGTATAGACTTTAAAACTGTTTGCAACCCACTGAATTGCAATGATTTTTCTCTATCCTTGTAGAGCACTGTTGTCAAAAAAACCTGCCTTCTTTTTCTTTTTTATTACTGTATATGATTTTTCATTAAAATACGTATCTTTTTAAAGCACAATTTAAAGGTCTTGTGCTATGAAACTGCATGCCACACCTTCTGTTTAAGTACATATCATCACCAGAGGGAGAATTACCGAAGGAGATGATGGAGACCTGAAATTCTGGGATCTATCTAAATTTTGCTATATGTCTCAGAGTAAGTGGCAGGTCCAGGATTGCGATTGGAGAGGTCCCTGAAGCAGTTCACATTTACAGGTGGGTTCATTAACACACACATTTCTGATGACAGTATACAGCCAGGTGGAAACAGAATCCTTAGCATGACAAAGAATTCCCTTGGCAATTATGCTAACAATACCAAGGAAGTGTAAAATTAAAATGTGTTGGATGATTCAGGTCCATGAGCTTCATAGCAGTTTAGAACTACATTCACCACAATTGCCAGAGTCATCTTATAAGATGTCTTGCTGAACACAGATGTTGAATCTGACATCTGACTTACAATTTGTGGAAAACCCTAAATTGCACATCCCTCAGATGTATGGAACTAAGAAGCTGAATCAATATGATTTGGGGTTTTTTGGTTTGCATGACTTTTAATTTTTTTTCTGCCAAAAGTAAAATCATGCTAAATCAGAAGCTTGTCTTGTAGACATTGTATTTCAAAAATTTCCAAAAATTTCAAAAATTTCTGAAACAGAAATTAAAAGATCAACAGGAAAAGCATTAGAATAACAATAATACAGTACATCCCATTTAAAAACCAAACACAATGACAGCGGCATCATTTCATGCCTCTTAAGAATACCTGCAGCAGTGAAACAGGCTGGACTGGAAGGTTTTGAAAGGACAGTTTTGAATACATTTTGTTCCTATTACTTAAACCATCAGCTTAATAACTCTGAGGACGGATGTAGGTTGTTGAAAAAAATCCTTGATGAGTGGTGGAGCTTGCTGTTCCCTTGTCATTTCTAGGCCTGTCTAATTTCTGCTCAGCCTACCTTATCAGCATGTCAGATGGAAATCAAATCTCTTGCAGAAACTGTATTATTACTGCTTTGTTTTTAAGCAGATATAAAACCTGAGTTTTCTGACTTTTTTTTTTGGCAATTGGGGGCAAAAATTTTAGACTGCAATATTTTTCTGTACAAAGGATTAACAGACTCGACATGATTTTCCATCCCTCCTTTTTAAAGAGGTATATAGGAGACAAACTTTGACAAAGAAAATCAGAATCTGCCAGGTTTTGTTGTGGGGTTTTTTGGGGTTCTGTTGTGTTTTCTTTTTTTATTTTAATCTGAAGAATCAGACCCTCCATTTCTACAAAGTGGCTTCAGTTTTGCTGAAATATGTTTGGATATTCTTCCTGTTACATAGCTTCAGTGTATGCCAAGTGACTACAAATGGACAGCTTCATATGAGCTCTTATTGTTATTTGCTAAGAAGGTACCAGTTTATGCTCTTTTTGTTCATAGTAGAATAAAACTGAAGTGAAGCATTGCTTTGGCCAAACAAAATTTAATATATTCAGACTTTGAAAGCTTATTTTCCCCCCTTTCCCTGTCCTTAATTTTGCTTTTGTTTCATTCTCACTCTGCAGTAAAGTAACATCCTCAGCTCTTCATGGGTAAAAGGTGATCCAAATGTTCGGGTCATGTTAACTTTGCTGATCAACTCAGATAATGATGACTAAAGGCTTTGACAGCGAGGGTCAGTGAGTCAGTGAGCCTTCTAGAGGACATTTCTATGCTATCCTAGTGTGATTTTCCCTTTTTCTTCTTTCTGTGCATTGGTGCATTTTCACTAGTTTTTGTGAAGTAAGTCACAGTTCACAGTGAGATGTAATTACTTGATGAATGTTACTTTTTAAAAGGATTCAGGATTATAAATATCCTTGCAACTACACTTATTTTGGCAGTTTTTTTTAAAAAAAACATGGTCTTTTCTTACTAACGGGTCTAATCACGTAGGATTCTCTTTTTCATTTAACTATTGTAAATTGTAAATAGGCGAATACTGTAGAGCTGTATGCATATGATTAGGAGGTAGGACTTTAGAAGCCTTCCAGCAAGGATTTAGGTAGCTGAACAAAGAGGTTTCAAAATAAACTTGCTTTTTGTGGATGAACCTAAGGCAAGAAGCACTTGGTAGGCAGACAAAATTCAGCATTGCTGGAGCAATGAAAAAGGTCCTTGGAGAGGGATGCTGGGAGCTGAGGAGAAGAGGCAGGAAGGTTTAGGGGAAAATGGGGTCTGGAAAGAAACAGAAGAATTCAGTGAGGATTCAGATAAATGAAAAAGGATTGCTGGAAGTGCTGGAACTGCAAGGTGGAAGGAAGGGATTTGATTTCTCTGCCTTCTACCCATGCAGCCTTCTAGTTCTACGTCCAGTTGAGTCCCAGGGATTGCTGCCTTGTACCTCCCAGAATGCTGAGATGGGACTCAGAAGAGATGGGGAAAAAAAGGCAGGGGGCAGGGAGAGACAGGAGTTGGAGGGATGGGGAGGAAATCTGTGGAGGGAGAGTGAGGAAAACAGGGTAAGATTGGTGGGAAACTGGAAACAGTTTTCTGTAAGCTGGTGGGGCAGGACATGGTGGTATCTTCTGGGGAGTCTGTCCTGCTGTAGCTTTGCTTGCTGGTCCCAGCAGGAACTGAGTTGGGTGGACAGCTATGGGATAAAAAAGCTAGGGCTGCCATTCAGTGTTTCTTCAGCTGAAGGAAATGAGCTTGGGAATTACATGTTATGTGCTCAAAATAGATTGGTTGGGACAAGAAGGAAATTCATTGCGTGAAGTAATTTTGCTGAGTTTACTAGAATGTATTTAGCCAGTTAGGTTTTAGCACATAAAACATCTGTGAACTGTGATTTTATTTTCTAAATTTAATTTATACACTCTTTTAGCAATTTAAATTTTTTTTCCTTTTGAAATGCAGCAAATATGCATCAAAGAAATATCAGTCAAAGACTGTGAGATAATCTGCCTATGTGCTGGTTAATCCTCAATACGTAAATGATAAATAATGAAGGTTATTGGAAATTCAAAACTTGTACAAATCATCATTAGACTCTTGTATTTTATTGCTGGATTATAAATCTAGGAGAAATGTTCTCATAGCTGGTACACTGAAAACTCCCATAATGAACTCCCATGATACAGCAAAGATTGTTGCCAATAACATAAATAAACGTGTTGTACTATCCTGTGAACATGAAATAGAATATAAAACATAACAACTGGAAGGTTGGGAATGGTTGTTCTCTAGTAGTTGGTTTATATTTTATAACTATAGGAACTAAATCAATATCATAATTCTTTATGCACAAACATTTTCAATCTTGTTTTGGAATTCTTATAAAATATTCAATAAACCAGAGAAAAGATAGTAACTTGAAAGGTTCAGGAAATATTCTTTGCTCTGGATGGAACATTACTTTAGAGGATTGAAAAATATCCCACAGCTTTTTTTCCACGAACGGTGTTGCATACAACTGTGTGTTTCAGAAAAAAAGAAAAAAAAAATCCAATAGCTTTAGATAAGCATGTTAATTGTGTTAGTGAACAAGAATATGTAAACGCAGTGACCTTTCCTCAAATGAGGAAAAGGGGTTTGTGGGGAGTAGTAAGGGGTTGTAAACTCAATCTAACAAATTTTGTTTGTGCAGTCAGTTGTTTTAGAGCTCCTGAGGGTTTGCAGTTTGCATGATAGTAGAGCTTAAAGACTCGTGCGTGTGTGTGTGTCTCCTTCAGGCTGAGGCATTACACAGCTGTGTTTCACTGCAACATAGGTCTTAAAAGGCTTTCACACTGTACCCTGATTTTGCATCCTTAAGTGCCCTCCCATCTCAGGCCTTGTATGTGATTTTGAAAAAAAAACAATCCAACCCCCAAACTTTGTATTAGGACACAGTCTTTTCAAACTTACACATAAATTGGCTTTCAACATGTGCTTAAAGTAAAACATTTTAAAATTATTTTTTACTGCTGTAAAGAAGAATGGAAAGCAAGTTTTACTGTGAGTGGAAATCTAATTTGTTGTCAACTGTCCTGTGCAATTAAGACTATAATTTGTGGCCTACATGAAAAATTGAGTTATTTCATGTAGTAAATCTCAATTTTTTACTTCAAAGAGCACATAATTTTGTAGCTGCTTTTCTGAATAATATAATTTTATTTTATTCAATTAATTACCTTTTATATTTAATCTTACCATTTAGTTAGTAAACTAAGTTATTTTGTAATTTTATTATTATGTTATCTGCTATTTTATTTATTAGTCTGTTAAACAGAATAATTCTATTTCTATTATTTCTATTTCTGTTCATGCTCCTACTCCTATTTCCATGCTATTCATTCCAGCTCTTTAGGTTGGAAGGGGATTTCTGAGGTCATCTGCTTCTTCCCTCACTCAGAGCACAGCTAATTCTGAAATCACTGTAGCCTGCTCATAGCCTTGTCCATTTGCCTTCTGAATATTTCCAAGATGGAAATTTCACAACCTGTCTATAAAAGCATGAGATACAAATGCAGGACACAGGGTGGGCAACTTTTGGTCCAACTCTTCTGAAGAACTCAGTGTAGCACTAAGGAGGTCACAAGAACAGAGTAGGATTTATTTTTGATGGATAATGCAGTACAGGAAAGATAAGCCAAATAAAAACAATTTGTATTGCAAAACGAATCCCTTCATTGATGAATCAAGTGACTTGTCACATGGAAACTATTTGGTTTTTTTGGAAGAGTTTATAAAGGACTTCGTGGAGGAATTTATTAAATCCTGCATTCATTAATTTCTGTAGAGTAGTGTGAATATTTCCTTTTTCCAATCAGAAATGCTTCCTTTGGAGCTGATTAGTTGTTCTTTCTAGGTATTATTTCTAAAAAAACTGTTGACATATTAATCCAGAGTGACATTCTCATTTTTTGTATGAAAGCACTTAGCATTGTGCATGTGAAGCATTAAAACCACTATGAACGAGGTCTGCCCCACATGTCTTTAAAATGTTGTGATTTTTTAATTTTTTATTTAAAAGTTCTTCTTCTACTTTGTCTTTCCTTTTTTACAGCCTGATCAATGTTTTCATATCTTTCATATCACATCAATATCATAAATTCAACTGTTAGAACTTGAACCGTTTCTCTGGAAGGAAAGCAGAGAGACTGACATAATCTCATGGGCTCCGATAATGGAGGAATTATGAAATATGTATTCATGCAAAATACAAGCAACAGAATTTAAAGACCGTGACTAACTGTGTGTGTACAGCTATGACAGTTTCTAGTACAAGGAAAACTTCTGGATTTTAGAACAAACTATGGTTTTTTTAACATTTGCATAAAATTATTTGCCCTTTAATTTCCTTGCCATTATGATTTCAGGAAATTATTGTAGAAAGGTGAGATGGGTAAAGATACAGCAAACGATGGTTGTGGTATTTTTAGTCTCCACAAAGAGGTTTCAGATCTGTTTGGTGAGTAAAATTCACAAAATGTGTCTAGACTTGATCTAAATGAGCCTTTGGGTAGTCAGGTGAACTGTGAATTTTCTGATCTCCACCCAGCTGCTCCCATATTTGGATGTGTTTCGTGCAGAATACGTTTTACTTTATAAAACCTCTGGATTTGATTAATTTTATGCCAATATTAAGTATTGATACAGTAATGAAGCCGCATACCCTGCAATAGTTATTGCAACGAAATGCACATAAAGTGGTGGTCAGTTCACTCTGCACTGGCTTTCAGAGGCAGTCTCTGAAGGGTTGCTATTTTGATATTCAGTTTTTTACAGGAATGGCTCTGTTTGCTTGAATGACTTCAACTCGCTGTGGCTATGGCAATTGCATTCTTTGGAATTAAATTGCAGAATTTTCTACTGTGAAAGACACAAAGGCTGTAGACTGCATTGCTTTTGAACAAAATATAATGCTATACTAAGTACAGGTTTTCTCCAATGCAGATAGGAAGGTTCCAGAAAAATCAAACAACCTGAACTCCTCTGTGCATCTCCCATTCAGATTTCATTATGACTACTTTTTGTGACTTCTGTTTTTGAATGGCCAAGAAGCCACTGCCTTAAAAACAGTGTGGATTTCACATATCAGCTGAGAAAGTTTCTCGTCTCCCTTGTACTCTGTTTCTTTCACAGGCTTTGCAGGAGTCATAATTTCTGAGATAAAACAAACCTCACCTAGTGCCTTCTTTCAAGCAATGAAACCTAATTAGGATCTCTGTTAAAATTCTGAGTGTTAGCCAGATGGCAGAAGTCCTCCAGTGTCAGTGACTTTTTATTAAGAGTTAACACCATTAGCTTTTAAAGAATGCTTAATTTAGACATTATTAGACATATTACAGAAAAAATATATGTAAAAAAGAAAACTACCTAAGGCCATTACTATACTTTGATTGCTGTTTATTTCTCTTTAATTCACAGTTGGCTACTACAGGGTCTTTATCCTTCAGCCACCCCAAAAGTTAGAGCAATATTGTACATGTATTTTATTATCTTCTTTTTAAAAAAGATTCCAGAACCCAACCCTCTTTCCCTGAAGCGAACCAAGGCAGTCTGAAATCCTTTTCTGTGTGTTCTCTGCTGTGAACACACTTTGAAGGAATCCTTTGGTTCTCACTTTCAGGTGTTTTGTTGATATTTTGGGTGTGTTTCTTTTCTGAGCTGCATCATCATGTATTCCTTGGGTAATATGATAAACAGGATCTCTGGGAAGCCGTCATGGTAGGAGTATTTTTAATGCATACCTAGCTTATCAGTATTAGATTTCCAACTTCCCTTTAAATCACAATTTGTCTTGTAAGTTTTTATTATGTAACATTTTAGTTTTAAAACCAATCTGATTTCCTTAAAAAATATTTGTAATGTCTAGTTGTTATCCCAGTTACTATAATTATGCGGGTAAACTGTTTTGCCAAGTTGTCTACTTTTTTGTCTTGTAAATGTTCCAAAGATTGTGGCACCTGTTGCCATGACCTGAAGACAAGAACATACAGTGTATAAGGAGCCAAGAAGTTCCACCTCAATATGAGGAGGATGTGTTTACATCCCTTGTCACTTCTGAAAATCTTTGCCTTATAGTAAGTTTGTGCATATTCATATATAATTCCTCATGAATGGTTTTAAAGATACTTTTAACAGAATAGCAAAGGAAGCACTTATTTTTATCACAGCATTTGGATATTTACTTCAGTAGCATGTTATTTATTGCAGTGATAAACAAGCCAAAGTTTTCGTCCTAAAAAATTAACTGAATAGGTAGCAAAAAGCAAGACTCAATAACGTAATGATCAAACTTTTTAAATTTTAAGTTTTCTTGAGAAAAAGTCCTAAAATATTTTAAAAGTAAATGTTTTCCAGTGTATCAGAGTACTTCAGACCTGAGACAAACCCTACATCCTATGGATCGCATGCACTTCCTTATCTACAAGGTGGAGTAACTCTACCTTCTGTGAATTGTCTACCTGTCTGTGAATTGTGGAAAAGATTGTCCTGATCATTAACTACTGGCCTTTTCCTCCAATTTGATGCAGAATGGCTGTAGGTGATAAACTTTTCCCCAGATTCTGCCTGTACCATCTCCCCTCCATTTCTTATTCTCTTGACCATCTTATTTCTAACAATGATTCTACCACTGTATTGTACAGGGGAAAATATTACTGTCTGATGGAATTAAAGGGGATCAAGAGCTGTATGAATGATCCAATCAAGGAGAGTTAAACCTTTGAAAATTGGTCTTGTGTTCATCTTTGCTGGGCTTTTTCTCTGACAATATGAAAGGAAATTATAAATGCTTGTTGAGACAAGTGTTATTCATGTTCACCATTAGTGGCAATTTGCTGGCTGTACTCCTAATTAATCATTCCTTCAGGCTCCCATTTAGTTTCTGACAATGGCGAACACATGCTTTCAAAAACTGCACCCTATAGACTGACACTGTTTGTCGGTGTTTTCTGAAGGAGAGGATGTGGCCATGGTAATGCATTCCACAGCGCTTTGAAATGAATTCCCAAGTGCTTCAATCACTATTCTCTGCTCTAGGCCAAAGGCAAACATTGTTCTTACTGAATGAGATGAGGGTTTCATTTACCAGCGATGTAATATCCGAACACCAAGATTCCATTACGTGGGATGTATTTAAATGAAATATTATGAAAATGGAGATTGTATGACTCTCTGTGTGCAATGAATGTGGTTTGAAATGAAAGGTGTCTATGCTAAATACTGTTATCTTTCCATGGTGTTAGATTGCTGCTTGCTTTTCTGCAGGAAATGAGAAGCAAGGGTAGTGATCCTCCTTTACTGGAGCCTCAGCAAATATGAATTTGGTTATATACACATGAGAAGTCTGCAGGGCTTTTCCCTGCCCTGTGTGCAAGACAGGCACGGGGAAGAACAGACACTTTGTTCCTGTAAAAATCTTTCAAATTATACAGTAATTAGCTGAAACACCTAAATAGCCTTTGGAGCAAGGAATGGAACCACGTAGGACTCGCATGAATATGTCAGCTCTGGCTTGCTCATTCTCTCTTTGTGCCTACTTATCCTGAAGGTTTTTTGTGTGTTGTGTTGGACAAGGTGAAAACCATCTTTCCTGGTCCCTTAGTAGAATAAGCTTTGTTTCACTAGAGCAGAATAGGAAATTGAACATTCCCACTTCTGGTAAGTGGCTATAGTGTATACTTATTTTTGATAGTTTGCTTTTTTCTGGTTGCTGGAAAAAGTACTTCTCCCGTCATGAGTAAAGGCATGAGTAAAGGAAGAGGATGGGGATTTATTTCTGTCCTCAGTTTCATAGATAGTTCTAAATAAAAGGCCGCTGAAGCTCATTACAGTTTGTCCAGAGCATCTGAAGGTCTTAAAGTGCTCCTGGCCTTACTCTGGGTTCTGCATCCCACATCTCAATGTGGTGGCAGTGCACATTTCTCTGAGGTCTGGCCCCTAATCTTTTTGCCTGTATTTCAGTAGACAGTTTCTTTTTGCTTTTATTTTTGGTTTACTTTTTTGTTGGTGTGTGTCCTGTCCTGTCCCCCTCCCCCCCATTTATTTATTTATATTTATATTTTTGGTTTTCTCTGCTGTTTCTAGTGGATCGGTCAATCCCATTGTGCTGTCGCACATTACACAAAACAGAAGGATTGCAAACAGGTAATTAGAAAGACCAAGTGTACTGTTTTCCTAATTGAATTGCATTGTCTCATAAAAAAATGTATTTTGTTCACAGAACTGTGCAGAGATAGGTGGTTCTGATACGATGTTTTCTGAAGTGATGGATTTTCTGTTGATCCCTCAGATCCTGGCAGTTGTTTGCAAATACATAGTTAAAGCATTGCAGAGAAAACCTTCTAAATGTGACTCAAGCATAAGTATGCAATGAAATGTAATAAATGTAATGGAAAAGCCATGTATGCCTAAGTCTGCAGAGAACTTGAGACAGTAGCTTGCAGTGTGAGATTTCCTGTTTACTTCAGTGGAGCCTCATTCATACCTCAGTGGTAATTTCTTTAATGTTCAGCAAATGACAATGTGTTCCACAATGAATTTTGTTCTCAGGATAATTTTCTCCTCATGCTTAAAATATTCTTCAGAATATTATTTTTTGATAGTATTCTCTTAGAAACCTGACTCATCCCAGATTTATGCTACAGTCAATTACTACTGATAAAGATTCTTAATTAGAATGTAATGATTTTGTGTATAAGGTACTGATTTGGGATGTGAGAGGCCTCGATTCTATTGCTGATTTCATCACAGACTTGCTATTTACTCACAAACTTAATACTCGATTGTGTCTATTTTTCCTCTATATTTTATTTGTCTTGTTTATCAAAGCCTGCAGATGTTTTAGGGAATGGGATTTTTTCCTAGTGAAATGTACAGAGCAAACACAACGCAACCCTGATCTCACCAAGGGACTTCAGTCATTACCATGTAACATTTGGAATACTCATGATTAATAATATATTCCAGCTGAGCATCGTAAAGCTCAGTTTTGAAAGTTAAAGTAGCTAGCAATTTCTGAGATAATTCAGATCTTAAAGAAAAGCATAAAATTGATTTCTCTGTGTTCCTCTGTTGACATTGTGGTAACTCAACTCCCAATCTTATAATGACTTGTCTGCAAATCTGAGCATACTGTTGAGCAGCTTTACTGATGAGTGGAGCTTCTCATGTTTGCAATGTTAAGTGCGTGTGAGAGTTACTGAATTGGAATAAAATATAAGAAATCATATTCTTTTTATTGTTTTGAGGTGCTGGTTTGTGGTCTTGCATACAAATCTTCTTTGCCATGTATAAAAGATTTCTGATTTCTGACCTTTACAAGAATGAGTTATTGTGTGTACTATGTTTATACAACCAGTTTATTCTAGCCCTCAAAAGTGGACATTGGTAAAAATATTGTCACATTCTTTGTGTTAGCTGCCTCACTGTAAGAATATTGAAAGCCATGTCATTTCAGGTTTTCTTAGTGTCCTTTAATTATGTGCAAACCAAAATTAATGAGGCAGTTATCTGCATGTGAAAGAAGTCAGCAGTTTTTTTGATATTTCTGTACATACACTTCACAGATTCTGACTGAGGTTAGAAAGCTACTGTATCACAAATTAATCTCATTCTGGAGGAGATGTCTAAGAAAATTAGGTGATTACTCTCTGAGAGTGCCTGTTTCTCTGTAACATCTGTAGCAGCAGTGCAAGTAACTAGCTCAGATGAATTGCCTGGTGTTGGGTGAGATGTATTGGTCCATGGGGGAACTCCAAATGACTCAGATCTGAATGCATAGGATGGATAAAGGAACCTTCATTCATGGCTCTGAGGACAGTTACTTTCTGTGGGAGCACCTAAGGTTTTCTTGTATTGTGAGGAAGTTAGATACTCTGATTCAAAGGAAAGGAATTTAAAATATTGCAGAGGTTCCGACTTTGCCTCAATGAATGTGGTGCTCTGGGTGAGACAGGTAAACATATTTGGAGCTTTTTAATGTTTACTAAATTACCCCTTTTTCTGTTGTGGATGTGGGCAGCTTTCTGAAACTCTGGAAGAGCCCTTCTAAAGCCTATATTGTTTTGACATCAAATATTACAGAAGGGATAACCCTGAATAGAACTCGTTTAGACAGCTGGGGCTTTGGAACAAGCATACAATTAGTCCTCAAGAACTAGTACTCAATATAAGACTACCTCATGGAACCAGAGCCAGCTTACCTTTAGAGTTGCTAGACCAAACATGGAACCTTATTTGGGTTCAGTAAATCTGTCTGAGTTGCTGTCTCTGAACTAGGCTGTGGTTTTCTTTGGACAAGTCAGCTGTTTAGAACCTCCCAACTTTTAGCATTGCAATGCTTGGGACCTTGACACTGACACAATGACACCACCACAGGAAGAGCCCTGACCCCTGTGGCTGTTGCTGGTCATCATCAACAACCATGGCAAAAGACATTAAATGGTTATGGCACATCCCAGTTGCAATTCACTATGGGATCAAAGAATGAAGGGAGTGTTTCAGTTCAGGATAATCTGACCTCAGATAGATTTGCTTTGATTGCCTTAATGGATTCTATAAGATTTGAACAAAAACGACGTTTTGTCATAGGGAAAACTCTTGGAGAATTTCTGATCTGTGTGACTTGCACGGAAGACTCTTCATTTAATCAAATACTTGTCAAGCACACTTCACATGTCTCTCACAGCAATTAAAGGAGCCATTTTCCTGCAGTGAGGAAGGCGTTCGATTACATATTATTTTAAGTAGAAAATATGGCATGTTTTGTCAAGAGTATCTTTAAAATGACAGTCTTGCTTTATGCTCGTATTTTCTGTCTGTGATTGACTGTTTAGAACTCTAATCCCTTTTAGGGCAATAATTTAACTTTTAAAAATTAACTATTTTGCTCAATAAAAAAACCCAAGAAAATACTTTTTTCCTGTGAAAGGGCTACATATCAAAATGCAGACACCACCACAGAAAGGTGCAGTACATTTATGACCTTGTGTGATTAGTGATCTCTGAATCTAATCTTATGGTACTTTAATGGACTATAATTATCTACAGTGTATAGTTACTGCCTTTCCTGAGATTGATTTAAAATTGCCTCAGGAGGCAAGTGCTGTGTAATTATCTGATAAGAACTAAACTTGATACTCTGACTGGAAACTTTTGGAAACACAAAAAATAAATATAGTTCAGGACAAAACTTACTGCTGGCCAGCTTCAGAAATCAAATCTTTTCTCGCAGGCTGTCTCTGCAGTGACAGATAAAGAATAAAAGGGGAAAAGCGTACAAACGTTTTAAAGATATCAGCCTAATTTAGCAAGCTTACTGGAAGGTGGGCTTGCCCTCTGCCACAGATGTTCTTACAGAATCATAAAGCAGAAGAGAGAAAAGTGGAGGAGAGGTACATATGAACTCTTATCCAGATGCTAGACACTAGGTTTTTTAATAAAAAACCTAAGGTGCTCAGGAGATTGTGTTTATGGAAATTAGCAACTGCAGGAAGGGAGGTATGTTTTCTAAGCATTCAGCAGGTTGTCTCCTGACTCTGGTAGTATGTATTCTGTGCTAACACAAGTTTCTAGAACACATCTCCCTTCCTAATGTGACTTTCTCGCTGGAGTTGACAACACAGCTAGGACCAATGCCATTTCAGAGCTTGACCAAATTAATCACATTTTAGTGCTTAACATATGGTGCTGGAAGCAGTGCTGAGTGTAGCATATTCTAGGAAAATCAGAACATTTAATTACTTTCAGGTACACTTTTAAAAAAATTTCAACTTTCCTACTCTTTTCCTATTATTTCAAAAGTGTCTTGGTTCTTTGGGCCTCTCACAACAGTCAGGGATTCCTTGAGAAGTTTGCTGTCAGAGGGAGGATGGGAAAGTAGACACTTTTTATGTGTTGACTGCAATAAGAGTTTGGGAGTTTGTATCAAATTAATCAGATGTCATCTCAAGGGATAATTGATTTTCTCTTTCTCTAATATGAAGATGCATAGATCCCAACTGCACTCGACAAGAACAATGGACTTCAGGGTGAACTTCGTCATCCTGAGGTCTTGACTTGTGCTTTTTCCTTTCTTTTTTTCTTCCTGTGGGCCTGGCTTGGTTAGGGATGAAATGTTATGCTTAGGAAAACAGTGTGTGATGATGAGCTGCAGATGGGCCAAGCCTTTCCACATTCATACCTAGTCGTGCCTCATGGTCCAAAAGGTGTTGACAAGTCTTTGTGCTGACAGTACAGTGCCAAGAGCAGATGTGCTGTGCCTCCAAATTCAGGAGCTTCCTTAGGGCAAGGATCCTGTGCATGTCCAAGACTGTGGTTAAATGGGAGACTGTATGGAGCCTGGAGTTAAAGACATTTCTTTTAACCGAATGCCTTATTTTTGTGAGAACACCTTTCCACGCGTTTTAGGTATTAGTGGTTTGTCTGCTGGGTTATCTAGATAGATAATGTCTATGCAATGAATAAAAAATAATCATGGAATATAAGAAATCACTGTTTTTTTCAGGTTCAGACCTGTGGACAACGCAGCTGAGTTTCCTGTCTTTGAGTGATACTGGCACATGATGAACTTAAGAGTGGTGCAATATTATCCCATGGCAAGAAGGAGGTCTTCTTTAAGCTGGATGGATTATCTCTAAAAGTGTCAATGGTAATTTTCTAACACAAAAGCTGTTGTACCTTCCACAATGTAACTCAATTTTGGACCTTTTTATGAAGAATGAAGGTAAATTAATCTGTGAAATAGAAGTTGTTGGTTGCTTAAGGATCACTGACTCTGCCTAGATTATAGTAATGTAGAAAGGAGACAGTCCATATGTACTTATTGCTTCAGAAAGGTAAATGGCTTAAAGTGAAAGAAGTTAAAAGATAAAAATCAGTTGAAATAAAAAATTGAAAGAGTAATATATGAATGGAGTTTGGAGCTTGGAGGACCATGCCACCAAAACGCTACATTTCAGCAATTGGGATGAGGAGGGAAAGAGAAAAAAGAACCAATTCTAGCTTAAAGTCTGTTGTAGTTTAGTGGAGAAGTGAAGGAAAAAATCAGAAGGAAAAAATAAAAAACAACAATGCAAAAAGGGACAAAATAGGAAATTAGCTTGGCAATGTGGCATGGAGTCTCAAAATAATGAGAAACAACCATGCCTGGCAGAAAGATTTTCTTATGTAGACTTGGAAGGAGAAACCTTTGCAGTGTTACAGGCCCACTGGTAGATGAAGATGATAAAATGTCTAATAGTGATTCAGAAATGGCAATACGATTAAATATTTAAAAAGAACAACCCTCCACATCAAAGTCCACACATCATCTGAGTATTTCCAGCTTGGTTTGTGCATGACATCAGTTGTGGATCTAATACAGTATTCAATTAATACAGAATGAAAGGACGGGAATAGAAAGAACACCAGAGAGCACGATTTACGGAAATATGCTCTCGCCAAGCGAGACTTGTTTAATCATGATGAGATTACAAATTTAGGTGGTAAAGGAAGTGGTGAGTTTGATATACTTAGTCCAGTAGACTTTTGTAAGGCATTTAACCTAGTTTGCATTATATTCCGTAAAAGAATTAGTGATAGCATATCAGGGCAGTTCACATTTATTGAATTAAAAACTGACTGACACAGCTGGAGAATGTGGTTACTGCAGAATAACGGTCAGAATAATGATCAGATTTCCCTCCCCTCACCCCCCATAACTGGCGGCTGCATGGGTTAGAACTAGGCAGAATCTATTCAATACTTTTATCTAGAAGCAGTGCAAACTCACTGCAGATAAAGCATAGAGATGACAGAAAGTCTGATAAGTGACAAATAATGAGGAGGCTTGGGAACAATCTTGATAGCTTGACAAGTCAACCCACTCAAAATTAGTTTGTTTTAATAGACAACGTTCATATCATTTATTTTTTTTTTATAACAATTGCTGTAGCTTGAAAAAAAAAGACAATGCTCAGGTATGTAAGTCCTTCCTAAGCTCATGTATATAGGACAAAGGAATGAAAACCAAATGTATAAACTAGGCTCCCTTCAGATCACACCCTTCCTCCCCCAGAAAAAAGCCCCAACAAGCCAAAAGTAGTAATTTGAGGCTTCTCAGCAGACCAGGTAAAATTTATGCTTTGCCACAATAATGAAACAGATCCCCAACAGATGGTGGGTGAAGCAGGGCCAGGAGAGGTCAAAGGGACTTTCAGGGGACTAGAAGGGTCCATGGGACCCCTGTGAAGGACCTCCTAGCAGCAGGTAGTGTGAGATGTTTGGTGGCATTTTGCTGAGGTATTTAGAGATAAGACAGGGATGGCAAGTTGTTGTGGGGGTTAGTCTCTGCCTTGGAGCCCACTTCTGGGACTGCTTCCTTTGGCTCCGAGGGGACCCTAGAGAGCGAAATGCCAGAGCACAGCTTACTGCTCTGCAGGGTGCCAGGCAAGACGTAAGCTCAGGAGTGACACTGCCATTTCACAGGGATCAGCTGCTGGGAGAGTTCAGTGAAGAAAAGTCTGACCTTTTCCCACCTCAAGCTCCAGACCTGTCATTAGTGGGGAAGCCAGTGTATTTTCTGCTGGTGCACAATGCGGTTCTGTACGCTGGCTGAAATTTTCACTGCGGTACAAATCTAAGCAGAGTGGCTAAATTTTTGTTCAAGATATATAATCTACAAGCTGTTTTGAAGCAAATGTCAGTTTTTATATTTACAAACAGCTGGGTATCATGAGACAGCTGTTTAAGCAACTGTATTTACTTTTAGATGTAACCAAAATATTAACGTGTCCCCCAGAAATCTCTCTGCTCACACAAAAATCTCATATTCTATATTATTTATAAGCATGAGTTGTTGGAGCTGGTTTCTGTCTGATGCATTAACTTTCCCTATGTGACAGGGTCTTTCTAGGTAAAACAACCTGCAGTGACCCACAAACTTCCTGGAGGGACACTTCAAAGATGTTATAGAAAAAAATTCCCTTTTTCTTTTCTCTTAGATGTGGAGGTGAAAAGTATCTCCTTAGATGTGAACTTTCCTTACTGACAAAAACTTGGTAGATTTTCTTCATGAAAGAATTAAGGAAAATTAACATAAGTGTTTTGCACAACTTGGAAGATTGGAGTTCTGGAGTGTGTCCAGAGGAGAGCCACCAAGCTCGTGAGGAGTCTAGAGAACAAGTCATACGGGGAGAGGCTGAGGGAAGTGGGCATGTTTAGTTTGGAGAAGAGGAGGCTGAGGAGAGACCTCATTGCCCTCTACAACTACCTGAAAGGAGGTTGTAGAGACGTGGGTGCTGACCTCTTCTCCCAAGGGAATAACAACAGGACCAGAGGAAATGTTCTGAAATTGGGGCAGGGGAGATTTAGATTAGATATTAGGAAGAATGACTTTACTGAGAGAGTGGTCAGGCACTGGAACAGCCTGCCCAGGGGGGTGGTGGAGTCACCATCCCAGGAGGTATTTAAGAAGCATGTAGACATGGCACTTCAGGGCATGCTCTAGTGCCAAAGATTGTTGGTTTGTGTCTGCTTGTGGGTTTTTTTGTGGTTGCACTCGATGATCTCAAAGATCCCCATGAAGATTCTGTGAAGAATGTAATAGAAAGATGCAATACTGGATAAACTGGATCTTATTCTCCTTACTCATGCAGATATGAGAAGACATGCTTTCTTTCAACCTATTACATATTCTCACTTGTAGCCTTAAAATTCTCCCTGAGTTGCACAGACTTCCCTGCCTACCAAAGAGAGCCACTCACCTCTGTGCAGTTCCCATTTATTTTAAAAATACAGGGAAGAGCAGACTTTCTCCTGGAAGGTTAGTTAGGTTGTTCAAGGTTTCTAGATTGCAACTCACATTTTTGCTAAATTATTTCATGTACATTTATCTGACAACAGTCTTTCTAAGAGCTTTCCCTGGGCTTGTCAAAGGACCGGATGGGAGAGACACAGAGCATGTCTTTTGACTACAGAATGACAATTTGTCAATTTGGGTGAAAACTCTCATAGACAGGACTATGTGTTAGAGACAGGCAGAGGGAGCAACTGAGGCTGTTAACCGATTACAAAGGGTTTTCTCATGTGGAAGTGGGGAATTGTCCATGAGCTGCATCTGGGTGTCCCTAGGGCTTTCCTTACTCACACCACAGGAATTTTGGCCTTTCACCTCTGCAAGAACGAGCATGATATTTTAGTAGCAACTTGCTCAAAATGTGGTGGATTTTTAAACCATCCAGCTTTGGTTGAGATCAGAAGGATGTAGATGGACAATTCTCTGTTGCAGCGTTTCTGGTTCTGGCCACGTGCAGTGAAACTGAAGAGGGATGAGAGTAGTTGGGACTTAATTTAATGAGGGGCCTAACCCACCCCTCCTTCATTGGCATTGGTGTCTTGGCAGGTGGGCTGTAGATAGTGCTCACGCAGATGAGGAAATGGGAGGTTTGGGAAGACAGGCGTGAATCATAGCACTGTGTGGGAACCACAACATGTCCCAGGATGGTGCTTGTGAGAGGCAGAGGGCTTGAGTCTCTCCTGTTCAAAGGCCTTCATCATGCAACTAGCAAGAGGCTCACCTTCCTCCCTCCCATGCCTGCCCATTCCATTATGGCTGTGTCCATCTCAGGTGGTTTGTGTCTCCATCTGGGCTCTTCTGAAGTGACTGACATGCATCTAGCAACAATATTTACTCTCCAGATACACCAACCTTATAAGCTTGGTGTTCTGAGACAGCCTAAACTCATATAGACATATTATACATTCAGGTTATAACCATATTAACAGAAAAAAAAAATTATGATTGCATGATAAGATGCCAGAAAAACCCCAAACAAACCAAGACCTATGAAAATCAGCAGTATGTGCTGAGGAAAATCAATAAGTAATTTGCCCAGAGATCCCAAAGAGAATGCATGTTTTTTGAGACTTAGAATAACTTTTGCTTATTGATTCCTAAAATCTCCTGAACAGGGAGAAATGTAAATACAAAGATTCTGCTCCTCAGTGGGAGGAGAATCAGACCCTGAGCTGGCAGCTTTGGGATTTAGACAGGTGTGTTCTGCTACTTAATGAAACTCTTTAATTAGAAAACTTTGTCACAGCCTATATGTGGCTTGAAGGCAGTTTAATCAAACAGGCTGAATAATTATTTCCAGCCATTAAAGCTGATTGGTATTCTTAGCTTTGAAGGGCAAGAAACACAGAGACCACTGATAATGAGAACTGGACAGGACTCAGGGACCCAACTTTGTAGAGCCTGTTCAATTTTTTGTGTTTTGAGCAGGTACTTGTGCCTTCTTCAGGCAATTTTCCACCTTACAACCAAAAATTAAACAGAAATATTCATAACTATATGTTTTGACTGCTTTTGAGTCAAGACTGTGCAAAGCCACAGTGTTAAATCAGCACTAATTTGACTCAGTATGACTGTGTATGTAACCATGCCTACTTTTAAACACTTTAACTCTATGTTCACTTTTTATTTTATTTCAATTTTAGAAACTTCTGTTTCTGTTGGAAAATTAGCATCTAGTGCTAATACAGTTTCTGAGTGTCAGTCTTGAGAAAAACAAAGGATGCATAAATTTAGAACCCAATTTTAAAACACAATTTTAGCACAATTCGATGTGAAGAAAAACCTTTCCTTTTCAATGTAATTTGCTTGTAAGTATAAAACTAATTTTGTTTATTCTCCCTCATTCACACTGCTGGATATTAAAGGACAGGAAGGGCTGTCCACAGTGAGAGTGACAATATTCTTATATCTAAAATGTCAAAGGAACAATCTTGTATTATTTCTAAATTCTGGTTATTTTTTAAAAAATGTGCATCTGCATCCAAATTATTGAAAATTCATGTGAGAAGAAAGTGAAAAATTATGTCAAACACACTTTTCTCTCGTCTTAAAAATGTCGTCGTTTTTACATTCTAGTTGTTCAACTGGTCTTCCTGACTCAGTATGGTGCCTGATCTAATTTTACCACTGGGTACCTCATATCATCATTCTTCAAAACTCAGGCTCATTTCTGTCACACCACAGGTCTCACCTCAGATAGAAACAGGCTGGAATATACCTCAGCATATAACAAAGAGAGATGGTGTTTAAAGGACAACTAGGTCAAGGTCAAAGTGATATAGCAGAAATTGCTGCATTTGGATTTACATCTCATCCACTTCATTTGGGAATAGTTTTGAGTTTGAGTTAATATGCACAATCTATCCCTTCCATTAAAAAGTTGAGACAAACATTTCCTAGATAAGTATTGCACCTGGATAAGCATTGAACAGATACTGTGGTTGTAAAGGAAGATTATTCATAAGATTAGAAGAATTGTTTTGAAAAGGTTCAATTCCAGCTTAATGCCATTCTTGTGAATTTTATAAAATTAGATCCATAGAGTCAGATTTTTAAAAGACATGAAAGTGTCAAGTATAAAAACCTTAGAGGAGAGTTTTAGAAATGCTCTGTGACCATCAGCACAGACTTGAATCCTGTGGACGTATTTTTTGAAGTTTAAAGCTCAGCATGATGGGTTATTTTTTTTTTCATATGTGGTCCTAATCAAAATTTCCTTTGTTACTCCTTGTGTCTGTTGCCTCTTGTGCATTTTGCTGCACATTTCTCAGAAGGGCCTGACTTCTCTGTCAGCTGAAGTCTTTTCTCCAGGCTAAACAGTGTCAGGTCTCAGCCTGTCCAATGTTCCAGCCCCTTAATAATATTTGTAGCCCTCCACTGGAAGGACTTGTGTCGCTGCACCTAAGCCAAAGCATTAAAAAACATGCTGACTTCAAAGTGTATGAATAATATCATTGAAATCATGTGGTTATAGTAAGAACATGCACAGTACAGATGTCTCGGGCCAGGGCAGAGGGGTTGGCCAAACCACTGGCCTTCCTCAGTGCCGGTTAGAGCCACTTGATGTCAGTCCTCTCAGGACAACATGGCTTTGTTGGGGTTTTTTTTGTCAATCATTTATTCATGTTAAAACTGTGCAGTCAGCAAAGGTAAGAGCAACAAGGCAGAGTAGCTGACCAACAACTTTTCAGACTGCAAACCTCTAGCAAAAAAATCTCTGTGGTTTGCCTCTTCCTTTCAGTAAAATTGTTTTATTATTTTTCTGGAGCTGTTTTAGAATCTGCCTAGAATCCTCACAATTTTCCTAACTGCTGACAGACATTGGGGTGAAATACCTTATGAGGGTGAGGTATGTGGCAATTCCTTTTACCTGTCCAGCTCAGGGTGCTGTAAATGAAATGATCTGTAGTAGTTATCTATTACGTTAAAATTGCTGCCATATATCTCCCAGTGCCTTAATAACAACAGCAAATCAGTTAATTTTTTTTATTTCTTTTTTCTTTTTTTTTTTTTTTAATATATTTAATTTAGTGCTATTCGACCAGGCTCTGGCATTTTGCTAAGTAAGAAACTAAGGCTGATGGTTTGTGTAACACCTGTTTAAAAGTCGGTTGACGGCTTTAATGAAATCTTTTTGCAGGGAAAGAAAGAGCTCTATTTCATGGAATCTGTTGGGGAAAGCAGGCATCTCCACTCCCCAATGCCTCCTGCCTGCCACTGCTTAGGATGTGGCAGTGCTGAATCAATAATTGCTGCTCTCACCACCTCTAAACTCTCTCTCGGCAGCTAAAAATTTAAACAAGTAACTCCCAAAACAGTACAGCCTCTTCCCTGGTATTTGCATGCTTGTTAGCTTTCTTTTTCCCCCTTATGATTCATCAGGAATGCTGTATGCTGTTCATTAAAATAATTGCTTTTCCACACTAAAGTTTCTCCAATATATTTTGGCAACTGCTCAATAGATAGTTGGCTCCTCTCAATATAGTGCATAAGGACCTTAAATTATGAAAAATTTATCTTCAAGTTTAGGGTTATTTGGTTGGTTTTGGTTTGGGTTTTTTTTTGAGGCGGACTCTTTTCTAGGGGAGCCTTTTGTATATGGGGAAGTGATCCTCCCAGGTTTTTAGGGACCACAGTGGGAACTGGATAAAGTTGGTTGTGATCAAGGAGAGAGCGGGTACCCACAACAGAAATATGTAATGTGCTTCCATGACACAGAAATAAGCAGCTGGGGGAAGGAGATTGTCTCACCCTGGCCTCTCTACTTAGCAGGCAACAGATAGCTGCAGAGACCTCTCAACAAATCCTCCCATAACAAAAATATCAAGGCTGGTAATCAGGAAATTGCCTGAAGTACAAGGCCATAGAAATGCGGGGAGGGAAAGCACTGATTTAAATAAGGTTATGCTGCTTATGAAGGAAAACTCTCGGTGGAAGTCGAAGGTGAAAGCAAGTTAAGTTAGGTTCTCCTCAGCTCCCTCATACAGACAAGCCCTCCTTGCTCATTTTAAGTAGTTAAAGCATTCAGAGTGCTCAATGGACTGAAGTATAAAATGTTTAATCACATTTCATAGAATCATATGGGGTTGGAAGTGACATCTGGAGATCATCTAGTCCAACCCCCCTGCCAGAGCGAGTCTACCCAGAGCAGGTTGCACAGGAACTTGTCCAGGTGGGTTTTGAATGTCCCCAGAGAAGGAGACTCCACCACCTCTCTTGGCAGCCTGTTCCAGTGCTCCACCACTCTCACAGTTTAAAGAAGTTCCTCCTCATGTTTAGATGGAACTTCTTATACTCAAGTTTGTGCCCAAATTTCCCAATGATATACAATAATCATGATGAAGAAAATGGGTCGGACCAAGCTCTTTGAGGAAACCAGAGTGCATATTAAGTTCTTTCTGTCACCAAAAAAAAATAATAATCTTAGCTTCCTAAAATATGTGGGTGACATTTGTTGTGTAGGTGCTAGTAAATTGCCCTAGGAACTGGGGAGTTCAGTCCTATGAAATGATGAGTGTCCCTGGTTACACAGCAAAGTCCAATATTTTAAAGGCATTCAGATATTGTGCTTCATTGTGCTATAATCCTCTAATTTATGCTAAACTATATTGCAAATCCTGCTTTTTAAAAATTACCTTAAGCACTTAATGTTTTTTTTTCTATTTATAAATAATAATATTATTGAAAAACAAGAATATTTAGGTGCTTAATTCCCTAAGCTTTCCCGAAAAGGCTCAGGAGCAGATGCAAAAACAGGCTTGAGAAAAGAAGGAACAAAAGACTTTTCCTGGGTGCTTGGAGGTATGGTGCAGGGTTGGTGCAACCCAGGTTTATGCAAACCTGATGCATGGCATTGATGGTGGCCCTGGAGAGGTCTTACCCTACAATATCACAGAGGACAAAAGGGGCCAGTTTTCAATCAACCCTTTTAGTTGCTTTTTGTCCTATTTGAATTGTCTTTATTTTAAGAAGGTTAACTGTGATAATTTTTAGTTTAATTTGACTTCTGAGGTTAAAAGACTTCTTTCTAATTCTAAGAGTAGACTTAAAGAAGGGCTATGGTAGTCCAGAGGTTTGACAAGACTCAGGATCTTGTCATGCCTGTGAACATGAGTGGTAACATGAAGAGATTTTCATTATGTCCATTTTTGATTTAATTTTTTTGTTGGCTAGAAAATGCAGTGGTGTCTAAAATCTAAACAGAATATTCTGTGATATTTCATGTATCAGGTTACTAAGACATAACTGCAATCCAGGTAGTTGAGTAGTATGAATAAATGACTGTTAATAGGATTGATACGAGTTCAACTTTTCTGTGGTTATTTATTTACAGGCACCACATCAAATTTTGGGCAACAGTTCAGGCCTCTGCTAAATGTGCTCATGTACTTTTGTTCCGGCTTTTTCATCTTTCCATTTCAATGGGCCAAAGTCCACCAAAGCTCTGGGATTTTGCCATCGATTCAGGATGTGGTTTCAGCAGGGCACTGGGAACCTCTGCTCATGCTGATTTCCTGTGTTCTCCTTGAAGTGATGGAAGAAACCAAAGGAGCTGTAGCTTCCTCCAGAATCTCCACTATTCAGAAAAGAAGGTAATACTGCAAATTACCAGAACTCTTATTCTTCCAACCCTGCAAAGTACTCTGTAAGCACATAATAGCACAAAATAACAAGGATTTTGTACGACATGCTTTTAAATGTCATATGACCACAGCTGCTTTGGAGATACTATGGATATACTATGTCTGCATTATTTCTTTTCAGTAATCCCTTTGGGTATCTTGTACCACTTTTCAGCTAATCACATCAATAAATTATTGCTTATACTGGTTTTTATGCCAGTCTATGGAGGGAGACCTGATGTAGCTGAGCACTCCTCTGCTTTTCTTCTAATGGTGTGGGCCATGTGGTGATCCCAGGCTGTAACAGACACCGACAGCCCAGCTAACACTCAGGTTCCCGGTAGCCTTACTCTGTCTATCAACCCTACACAGAGATATTGCAGCATTTTTTATTACTGTGGTTAACAGCACTGCAATCTCACCACTGTTTTTTTGGAGCATCTTCATCCTAGAAATCAACCTCGTAGTTTTGCCAGGGGGAATGTTCCTTGTGATTGCTTGATTAATATTTTCTCCTAAACATTATGTTAATACTCTAATTTGGATCTTTACCTTTTAGATATTCAAACTATAGAAGTTGAGGGACTGACTTTTCAGACTAAGAGCCCATGGATCCAATTATAGCTTATAGGAGCTATCTGTTCTCAATGCTTGTGTAAATCAGCCTTATGACTGATCTGTGAAGCTAATTGCAGTGCTAAAATTCAAAACTACGTTGCCATTTTTCGAAAGTGAGCTCTGATGTAGCTGAGTGCTCATCTGCTTTTCTTCTAACGGTGTGGGCCATATGGTGATCCCAGGCTGCAGTGCACACTGACAGCCCAGCTAATACCCCAGGTCCTTGGTAGTCTTTATCTATCATCAACCCCACCCAGTGATACTGCTGCATTTTTTATTACTATAAAATATTCTCTAAAAAGTCTAACAAATTAACAAGATACATATTCATGTCTTCTGACACAAGAAAAGATAATCAGGACTAATCTTCACTACACAGTATTTGTCCCCGCTTTCTACTCAGGCAGACACTGGGACAAAGCCATGGTTTTTTGCAGTGCCTGATTAATGCTGCCAATTTCCCAATAAGGACTTGGATAACTATACTGTGCTGGCCATTTCAGGGTGCTTTATGAGCTACAGAAATTGAAAACCTTGGCTAGGTTTTGAAACCTTGGTTTACATACAGAATAGACCTTGCGGTCTATAACTGTTAATAGGTTTGCAGAAAGAAAGCTGCAGTGCTTGGTCTTCTCCAGTGTTCGATTATTAGAGGTAGGTGGTGCTGTTGACCATGAAATTGTGCCACAGACACTGCGGAACTTCTGCTTCCTAAGACAAACACCCACACACAAGTGCAATAATTATGGCTCTCAGAATTCCTTTGAGATCATCAAGCATTACTCTGGGTAGACTCCCAGAATATAAAGTAGCGTTATTATGATTTTACGACTAGTAATATGTGAGTTGTGGGTTTGGAGGAGTATAATCAACCTTGCATGTACCTTTGGTGGGTACAATCCTGACAAGAAAATCTTCAGGGAATAGTCTCTCCCAACATGTTGGTGTGGAAATTTCAGATTCACGGATGTATCTGGGAGAGGCAGAGGTAAAAAAAAAGCAGAAATTGTTACACAAAGGCAATGCTGTTTAATGCTGTTTCTGAGAGTAGCTCTCTACTTGGCCTTAATCATACGTTGTTTTACAAAGACACTTAGAGGTGCTCATCACACTCCAGCCTTCATTGCACATGTTAAGGGTGCAATAAAAAACAGTCCTTAGCCAGTAGGATTACTATTGAATGTGAGTTTAGGAATAGTGGAGAAAAGGAGATGGCATTTTAAATGGGATCTCTGACATTCTTAGTGGCAAGTTACACTCAGCAGAATAAAATCTGTCTTTACAAAGAGCTTGAAGGAAACTAAAGATTGTATTTGATAAGCTGCATGGGCAATGAATACTGTTCCTGAATTACATTCACAGCGTAAGAGTCCCGAGACTGTCATAACCATCAGGAAGCTCATTCATGTTAACAGGAATGTGCACTGGGGCAAAGCAGTTTATGATTTCAGGCAGCACCCTGCTATCCCTGTGTTCAACTCACATTGACAGAATTGGATCAGGTAAGATCCATCATGACTGAGAGCATGTGTAAGGAACATGGTGAAGGATATTCAGGCGGATGAGATGGGAGCTGAACATTGAAGGGTCCTTACCTTTTCCTAAAATAATCTCCCTTCTTTTTACATAAGCTCTGTAAGTGCTGTTTTTATGGTTATGATATTGCTGAGCCCAAATGTTGGAGTATGATGAAATCTAATAAACATGCCAGGCTCTTTTATTTGTCATTAGATTCTGAACGCTTTAGGATTCACTTGGGTCACATTTTGAAGCTTTTCTCTGCAGCTGGCAAGGTTAGCAATGCCATTTTATAAAACCAAGACTGATCTATTCACATGTTCACAAGAGTCCTGAAACTAAAGCTTTAAGAACCAGCTGTCACAAAAGTGCTTGGCATGGCCAGCACTGCTGAGGAGTAAAGGAGTTCACTGCAGATTCCTGTGAGCTGAATCATTATCAAGGGCATGTAGCTAAGGACTGTGATCTTATTCTTCTGATTATTTTTGCTGAGTAAGTTCTCTGCAAGATAAATCTGAAACCTCAGAGGTTTTTTGCCGGTATATAGCCCTCCTTTAGCATGTCTCAAGTTTTTCAGAACCAGGTTAAAATTATAACTGAGAAAAAGCAAAAGTCTGCATTTGTGATATAAATATCTCTAAAACAAAAATACTTTTACAATTCTTCCTTCGTCTTTCTTTATGCTCCTCATATTCTTACACTGCTTTTTAAGTTACTGGGGAGATGGAGGAAATTCAACTTGAAATTTTTTTTAAGACTCTAAATTTTCCATCAGTAACCTATAGGTGCAATTTTAAGGTTGAAAACTCAATAAGGAAATCTGTAGCTTCTAACTAAATGCTTTTCTTGAGTGCAGTGCTATTTTCCCCTAGATAATAGAATTATGCCTCTAGGGTTTTTTTTTTTTCATCTAGTGTTTGTATATGGTATCTCACTAAATATGATCTCAGAAGAGTATCTACTGAAAAATATTATTATCAGGCAAGACATTTCTGGTCTCAGTAGTCAAATTATGATGGATAAGTAAAATGAAAAGCAAAGAATAAATGGAAAATTTCACTTATTATGACACTGTCAATGAAGGAGCCATAAGCCAAATTCATGTGATATGGAGCAAAGATGATACGAAGCATGCGATACCGATATTCCTAATCAAGGCTATTTTGATCGACTGTAGTTGATCAGTATTCCTCGTTCAGTTTTATGGTTTGTTTTTCACTTTTTCTTCTTCCACGTGTCTTCTGCAAAGCTGTTTTATTTTTAATCGGCATATTTTGTGATGACTGCTTCACAACATCTATCTCTTTCATTAGTCTGAGCAGTCCTTCAGTTTCAGTAAAGGGGGGCTTGCAGTAGATCTGAACCCTTAACACACTTTGGAACATCTTAAAGGTTTAGTTATAAATTAAGCTTTGGGATCCCGTTTTTCTGATTTTGGGTCTAAGTCATGAATAGTTGATACATAACAGCAAAATTACTTTCTTATGAAACCGTAGTCCCCATTACTCAACTCAGATGCATGTACTCTGGGCCTAACCATTATTTATCTCCGATACATGTATTCTGGGCCTAACTGACATCTCCTTTTTGTTTACAGCCATTTTTTCCTACATTTCAATGCATTTTCAAATTCTGATTAGATATGAAATGTTCATCTTTAAGATTGTTTTTGGGTCGATAATAATAACAACAATCTTAAGATAGCCTTTTGGTTTTTTCTTTTTTAAATAATATCAATAAATCTACTAATTCTTAATGGTAAATATTTCATTCTGTTGAAGTCTTGAGGATGTTTAAGTATTACTAGTATTGAATCTAGTACTAGCCCTTGATAGAGAACTGTCAAAAAGCTTTTGCAATGTCTAGAGATCTTAACTAAGAGTTCTATGGTCTGTTTGCCTCACTGCCTTCTGGGAAGAAATTGGTTTTGCTCTTCTGTTGTTTCAAATCTTAAGATAAATGATTATGGTCCAAGACCACACTATTCAAACCCAAGACAGAAATGTTCATAGAATCATCAAAGAATCACAAAATAGTTTGGGTTGGAAGGACCTTCAAGATGATCTAGTCGAACACCCCTGCCACAGGCAGGGACACTTCCCACTAGATCAGGTTTCCCAAAGCCTCACCTAACTTGGCCTTGAACACTTCCAGGGATGAGGCATCCACAACTAAAGTTATCCCCATTCAAGGGGACAGGTTGCCTGTGCTGGGGACAATTCTGATACAGTGCAGCGACCATAGCCTTGAACGAGACTGCTGTGACAAGAGTGGTGGGACAAAGCTGGGAAAAGAGGTGGGGTTTCTCCACTTCTGTTCAAGGCTTGACTTCCATTTAGGTCCTTGGTCTTGGTCCTTGCCTGAGCTATGCTGCAGGTATGTATGTGCAGGACTTTGCACTTCTCTGATCCCAATGTGATCCAAGCTTTGTAGCTGGACCTTGGACTTGCATCATATCTGTGGACTTTCTTGGTAGCCTGCACTTTCAGTGACTCTGGCCACTGTGCTCCCTGACACAAGTCACAGTAAGTACTGGAGACTGTTTTGCTCCTTATTATATTATTTGTATTGCTGAAAAAGCTGTGTTAATCCTTTAAACCACATCAGAAATAACATTTCGATGTGAGTCTCTGCTAGGGCCTAAAACCTGCCGCTTTATCTTCACTGTGAAGGCTGTGATCAGCTCAGACACCAGCTAAAGTCGACTGAAGATGCTCATACATGACCCGCTGTTAATGCTGTTAACAGTGTAAGTCAACTTAACACAAATCTTGTATATTATTCCCAGTTAGTTTTGATGATGCTGGAAAAATAATAACGATTCTGTGTGTGCTTTTAAGCAGAGTTAATTCTTCAAAAGAGAAATGTTTGGGCTCTGATGCTGCCATGTTGATCCTGGGATTAACAGTGAAAACAAAACAAGTTATTGAAGTTCTTTGAGGTTTAGCTCAGAGAAGCAAGAAAACACAACTCAGTGATCACTTAACAGTAAACATTTCAGAGAAGATTCAGGAAGACATCGCTGATTTGTAAGTACTCAGTTTTAATTTTTTTCAAAATCTGAATGTGGAAAGTGGATTTTTAAAAGGCTAACACCTTTTATTGACAGCCTATTTCAGAAAAAAAATAATAAAATAAAGCAGTCACTTCATTAGAAAGACTATAGCAGGGTCATTCAAAATGGTGTTTCTCCAAGAGCCTAACGACGACTATTCACCGTATAAGTACCCTAGGTTGCAAAGCTCCCATTTCACGAAGCAATACACAATTATTGCAACCTTTAGGACGTATGCTATAAATATTGATGAACCTTTAACAACAGCGTGAGTGTTATGGAATGGGTAGCTCAGGGCACATAGAATGAAGTCAGCTGTAGATAGGACACATTGGAGGGAAAAAAAACCCGCCACTACCTAGAAAATTAAAAAGGGAAATATTCCTTCCGCTTCCCCCCTGTTCCCCTCCTATCCCCATGCCTACATTCAACCTTTCACGACTTGATTTATATGCAGGCAAACGCCACCTGGATGACTTACTTGTAAAAGAATTTTAATGCTTGGAAAGTACTTAAACAGGGAACAGCTAGATTCATAGCTGGCATAACTCTGTACAGCTCTGCTGAAGTCAGTGTATTTCTAATGACTTGAGTACTTAGGAACTAGGTTTAAAATATGCAGCTACAGATCTTTAATGTTTCCTATTCAGTAAAGTTTTCCTTTGGGCAAATCTCACACTAGAAGATAAAGGACCTCTTTTCTTTCACCAAGAAAAAGGGGTGAATGGTTAATACTGGACCAGTTAGATGTGCTACATGTCTCCTGTATATGGATAGCATGACTTAGGAAGATCTTTCTGAGCACCAGAGTGTAGGAGACAAGTCTATGCAGGGAACAGAGGTTTCTATGGATATCTTTCTACCTTACCTTCTCTAATATTATGGCAGAGATTTATTTTAAGTCTGCAGTGCAGCTCCATAGCTGCTTCCTTGTCTAAAAAGATGATTTATTCCCATCTGCTGCTGAGACGATCTGGTCCTGGGGAGATGGAAACAAGTAGCTGAAGTGTAACAGGATTCTGTACACCAGAGTCTTTGCTGTGGATACTCTGCAAACAAAACCCCCAAAACTATTTTGCTGGAATATTTTGAATAAGTTAATGCTTATGTAGGGAATCATACATCTCAAACAATGTGGTCAATTTTTTTCCAGGTGGTAACAGAGTTGGTCATAAAGGTCCTTGCAGTGGTGTCTCCAACGAGATCAAACTAGATTCCCGAAACCTGCCTTGTGGTCCTGTGTGACCACTGCAGGGAACAGAGGATCCATTGCTATTTATTACCTTAAACTAGGCACAAAGCACTCCCTACCTGCTTTAGCTACATAAAAGACTGGCCTGTGTGACTATTCATTACTGACTCTGCAGGAACAGCTTTTACTGACTAATTACAAATATCTTATCTTGGTACAGTTCAGTTGATTCTGCAGCAGCAGCTGCCTGGGATTGATGGCCATACTATTCCTGATACAAGCCAGGATGCTGTTGGCTTTCTTTGCCACATGGGCACACTGCCGGCTCATGTCAACACTCCTAGGTCCTTTTCTGCTGGACAGCTTTCCAGCCACTCTTTCCCAAGCCTGTAGTGTTGTCTAGGGTTGTGACTGAAATGCAGGACCCAGCACTTGGTCTTATTGAACCTCATACAACTGGCCATGGTCCATTGATCCAGCCTGTCCACGTCCCTCTGTAGAGCCTTCCTACCCTCAAGCAGATCAATACTCCCAGCTAGTTTGGTGTTGTCTGCAAACTTAGTGAGGGTGCACTCAATCCCCTCATCCATATAAAGATACTGAACAAGACTGTCCCCAAAATTGAACCCTGAGAGACACCACTGGTGATTGGTTGCCAACTAGATTTCACCCCATTAATCACAACTCTCTGGGCACGGCCATCCAGCCATTTTTTTTACCTACTAAGAGTACCTTTGTCTACACCATGATTCACTGGCTTCTTCCGGGAGAATGCTGTCAGGGATGGTGTCAAAGGCCTTACGAAAGTCCTTATAGTCTCATATCTTACATCGTTTGGTGCTGACTGGGCGATGTCCTTCAGTTATCCTGTGGCCCATCACACACCCCCTCTTAGGGAGACCAAGAAGAGGGCTGAGAGCCATAGCCAGAAAAAAAAAAGAGAGTTGCATCTTTACCTTGAGATCCCAGCCACAAGGTGAGATGACCAAACTGAGAACCTGGCCCAAACTGTGCAGCTAGAGGAAGTATCACATCTATGACACCAAGCTTTCCCTAAGAGGAAGTCTTGAGGAAGACTGCCTTGCAATGGACTCCAGCCTCACCTCTGGCTCTCAGCAGTAAACTCAGAGGAGTGGTTAGATCTGGAGCAACTGAGATGTTCAGGGCCATTTCAGAGGTGAGCTGATGCACTTTCATGACACTGTTTTAGCTTAAGAGGTATCTCAGAGTCCTTCGTAGCAAAGGAAAAATACAACCAACACTATATTATAATTTGTGTGCAAAATACAAGGAGCATATGTTAGAGGCAGAACTCAATTATGCACCACCAGTAGCCCCTGTGCTCATGCTGCTTATCATCCCTTCCAAGACAGTTAGCTAACAGTCATTTGGGAATTTCAAGTAATACTCAAAATTTCTTTGAACATAGCATTCCATTAGCTGCAAATTAATTGGATCTGAAGGTCAGTGTGAAGTGGATTACCACAGCTGAGAAAAGCAGTGAGCGTATTGCTCATTTCTAGTACATTGGTAAAACTCTCCTGGAAACAGTGTTATTGGAATATTTCAACATATGATGTATCCTGTAAGTCTTAATATTTCAATAGTAGCCTGTACCTCTGGTATGCACCTCCATGAACGGATGTTTGGAACAATTACAAATTGTTTTTCATTGCTCCAGCCATCTATTGTAGATATGTTATTCTACTTTAGAGTGAGTAGACTTGGCTTCCAGCACTTGCTTGATGGCACTTCAGAAGCCGTATGTATGTATTTTAATAAAGGGACTGAGCTCAGCATCACAAAAACAAATTTAAAGAAAGAAGGGGAAAATGAAGGTATGCTCTGAAAGTACTAGTAGGGCATAGCTAAAGCCCTGGATTTTTAAATTTAATTTTGAGCAAGAAATGCTCAAAATCTTCTGAACTTCTGGGGTTTCCTAAATTTGCTTGTTTGATTGGTTTTTTGCAGATCTCCATCTACATATTTTCTGGTTTTCCCTTGATTTTGGTTTAGGGTTTATTTTTGGGTTTTTTTAGCAATTTCCATGAATCTGTATAAACAAGTCCCTAACTCTTGTCATTTCCACTCTTAATCTAATCTCTTTCTGTCATCTTCTTTTCAGCTAGATCCTTGCCATCAGCTTCCTTACTCCTTTCCTTTTATTTGATTTATTTTTTGTTGAGATATAATATTACTTGTTTACCACAATGGGAAATTAAGAACTCCAAATAAATCCCAGTTGTTCAGCTTTACAACTGTCAAATTGCATCCACATCCTCTGTGCATGACTGTTTTAATCATGCATTTGGCCATCCTACTAATTAATTTTCGTACATGTGAGATCAGGAATGTGGCCTTAAGCAACTAATTAGAGATATCTGTGACTGAGAAAATGTGCCTTTTATTCCAATTTTCTTTCTTATTTCTCATTCCTGGTATATATTCTGATTTTAGGAACAGGAATGAATGCAGTCTGAAAGCAGCATCAGTAAAAACGTTTGCACTGAAAGGCTCAATGCCAGACCAAAGGTAAGTGCCCTTCAGCTGGGGGATGAAAGGTCATGAAGGATGTATCTTTGTGAAGAACTTATGAGCAGTTAACAAGGGAACTTCCTCATATTTTCCTGAAACATCATCTGTTCTGCCACTACTGAGGCAGTGTTATGGATAAATTCAGCGTAGTGTTTCAGTTGGGAGGTTTACAAGTTTGTAGAATTTCATAGACTTCCACAATGCTCAACAAGAGATAGGGATTCTTGCCATTTCTATGAGTTTGCCTGTTCCCCGTTGATTAAGTGTATGCAATCATAATTTTCTGATATGCAAAAATTAAGAACAAATGCAGCCTAGTGCCTACACTCTGTGATAATTGATGCTGGTTTTATGGATTGTATTTTCTTTACTGAGGATCTTCTTGCTGAGCAAATTTGACAAATGAAAACACTTGCTGAGATTTTATTTCTATGGCAATTTTCTGTGTTTTCTTCCACTTAGCAATATCATATTTTTATTTCTGAACGGAAGAGCTATTGTTCATCCTAGTTATTTGCCTCTAAATGCTGAAGCAAAAATAACTGATATTGAGGACACATTAAAATGGAAGCAGGTAGAAAAGGGAAGCTCCTTAAAAAAAAAAGAAAAAAGAAAAAGAAAAAAGACATTTTTACAGACTTGCTTGTGGAAGTTATTTAGGATATTTAGTTATTTTTATCTTGCTGGATAAAATGCACTTTTAAGAATTCCATTTATTTGTATTACTCTGGTAAATATGAAGTTCATATTTATGTAAATGTGAAGTTCACAACAGGTCTTCTGTTGTGCTGGAAATGCATAGCAGACAGCATGTCTTTTTCCTGAGCACATTGAAGATATGGGATATATTGGAAAAACTTGAGGTTTTGAAGTTTTTGGAGAACTTGAGTTTTCGCCTGTGTTTTCGAAGCTTCTATAGATGAAGAATCAGCCTCCAGGCTTCTTTTTGTACCCATCTTTAGGAAGCAGATGATTCATGTGTGCCCCTTGGGAGACTGGTGAGCAGTACCAACAGGAAACTGATTCAGTCTGTCTAGGGGTAACTTCTGTAAAGTGAAATACCTGTGGCTTGTAGCTGAAGTTTTGAATCTGAGATATCATTGTTCTGGCCTCACTGTTTGCTGGCGTCTGCAGAAATATCTCAATTTATTCCTTCTGGAAAGAATAGATTCATCAAATGTAACTGTACATAGAACTGCCCACAATAAAGGGAGTGAGATGCAGTCACTGCATTTGCAAGATGACCAACATTACTTGCAGTAATCATTTAGCAAGGTGTGGCCCAGAAATATTAGTCACAAAAGAACTTTCATTGATGTACATGGCATTTAAACATCAAATAAAACTGAGGCTGTGACTACAACATAGTCTGTTAGTATGTATTATACTCAAGATCTAAACCAATTTGACTTATAATTAGCTAGCCCAGAGGTCACCACAGGCTCCAAAAGCTTCCCAAAACCTTGGGCAACCCACATTCAGCTGCCTGCAACACTGCATCTGAACCAAGGTCTCCCTTGCTTGGATTTTCCAGCTCAGAGTTGGAGATACCAGCACTCTTGCACCCTTATGCTCCAACATCAGCATTCCTGTGCCGTTTCCTCTGCCTGGGGGAGGAGGCTTCAAAAAAAGGTTTGAAATGTGGTCTTGCCTTGCTGGAATATCCAGGAGATAGCTTGCACAACTTGCACCTTTTCAGGCATGTGCAAAGCAATAAATTGATTTTAGGTTTGATTTTAGGAAAGAGAAAGAAGACAAATAGAAACAGAACTATTCAACTCTGCACATAGCTCTGTGCTACGCATGGAAGTGAACTGGTGCCACGCATGGAAGTGAACTGGAAATAACCTTTTTGTCAGCAAGTAAGTGGCCTTCAAATGCTCATCACAAGACAGGAAGATAGCGTTTATAGGTAAATAAATGGGATAGATGTGCTTATACAAAAAGCAAATATCATGAGAACTGTGATAACCATACTACCATAAAGGGAACTACTTGGTCAATACTTATTTTTTTCCCTCAGAACCGAAAGAACATGTTTGATTTTGGTAAGAAGAGAGCCCCTCTTTTACATCCCACACTTAGAGCAACTGCTGCTGTAATCATGACATGTGTATGAAAAACTTAGTCCAAGCATGCTGATATGATGAGCACCAAAAGGAGGAATGGACTTCCTTCAGTTATTAAAACAGCTGTCCTCAGCCCAGGAAACAAATCACTTAACTGCTCCTCCATGCAAGATCCTCCCTTGGCAGCCCAGCTGACTTCAGGGCAGAGAGGATATTAGACAGAAGTGGCTTCAAATTTGTAACACCTAAGACCTGAAGGTCCCATTGTAATGCAGCTATTCTTGGTATCACAGCAGCGTGAGAAGCAAATACATATTTTGGAGACAGTGACTGATTTCCTTGCACTTGCTATTAGTGCTGATGTTTTCTGGAAGGCCAAGCAGTCTGTTGGAAAAAGTGATCTTACTGGATCTTACTTTTGTTTTGTTTTTAAAGTAATAGCAATGTTCCAACCTTTAATTTTCCATCACTCTCCAGTATTTCCATAAATTAATAAATCCATTTAGAAAATAGCTTTTTATTAGAAACATTTCATTTATTCCAACAGCATTTACAGAAAATATGAAGCCAATTTTTAAAATTATCATTTTACTAGTATAAAACAAAATTTACTTGAAATGTTAGATTTAATGCAATGAAGAAATAATTTCAATAACAACTTCAGATACTCAGACTCTGAAACATGATTTAAGCTGTGCTACAATGCAATGGGACATCTGTTTGAAATTCCATTCTTATGCTATTGTCAGTGTTTGTGCCTTTTCTGTGTTCTAAAAGAACTTAAGAAGAATGTCTAATTAAAGAAGAAAGCTGTTGGCGATAGGAAAGAGGAAAGAAAGGAAAAGGACAATTATTTTGCACTGTTAATAAAAGCATAATTCATAAGTCTTAGTAAGGTTTTTCCTCTCCCTGAACAGTTTTACAAAATGTTTATATTCTCAGAAGGTTTTCATTCATATCTTTCAACCTGTAGTCACATAATCAGATTAACTTTTTAACTGGATATTCTAAAACGGCTCTTGAATATGTAAGAGAACTAATTGGCAGATTGGAGTCTCTCCATTAATTCTGATTGGCAGAAGAATTTTTAAGAAGCCAGACAAAGCTGCTGGGAATATAGTTTTGCACCTTAAATTCCCAAAAGGGACATGTTTTGCTGCTGTTACTCTAGAGAAATAGAGCCAAGGCTGTTTTGTCTGGCTGCATGTAGAGATGACAGAAAAAGGCTAGATGGTTTTAACTTTATTCAGCTACCAAAATTGATGTTTTTTGGCATCTTATATATTGCTTTATGTGCCTCTGAGATAACCTTCATTGACCATCTCACCGTTGTTCCATCCTTCTCCTGGGGGATTTCAGACATTGGCATATCAGTTTCTCTGCAGATCCTATTTTGGGGAATACTCTAAGTCTGGATTAAAAATTCTTACTTTGTTTCTACTATAATGACATAGATTACCGTTTAAATGAAATTATGTTTCAAAGCTGTTTTTTTTCCTGTAGACTTTTCTTTGAGTTTAAAAGTACTTCATAAGCAAAACAAAGACAATCTCATTAGGATCTGTGAAATTGTCACATATGGGGAGATTTAACACCTTTTGAAGTATTGCTTATGATAGTGATATGTATTAACCAATTGTCTCTTACTGTGGTGTGAACAATGAGATGAATCTGGAATCATAGCAGGGAAGGATGTTAAAAGCTGTAGTGATATTTGTTGATAAATTTGCTAGAGTTGCAGTTGGCTGAAATGCTACCCTCTCCCATATGCTTTGCTGCAAATTAATGTGCTGAGCCACACCCCTGTAAAAAAAAAAATACCTCAGTGCTTGGTTTGGAAAACACAATTATATCTGAAATTTTTTTGGTACCTTACCAGGTTGCCATGATGTGTAAATTATATTGTACCAAATTTTCTAGAAGTTATAAAGGTAGAGCTCATTTTAGAAAATCATCTTCCACAGAGTATCAAGGTTATTTCCAAACTTTGGAGAAAAAAATTATCTCCAGCTCAGTGACTAATACTTCTATTAGCCAAATACACAAAGTAAAGTATGTCTTAAGTTGTGTGCTTTGCTGAAAATTCAAAAAGAGATGTCTCTCCTGAGGCTTGTATAATTCATACAGCACTTTAACCTGTGATTAATTACAAAGGGAGAGGAAGCTTTGCTCCTTCCCACTTGTGCTTTCATCAAAACCGAAAATCCTAAAGTAAATCTCTGCTAGGCAGTAAGAGACCCAAGTGACTTGCTAGACTGATTAAAAATCAGCCATCCTGCTGAGACTTGAAACAACCCCCAGTAAAACAAGGATCTCTGGAATGGAAACACCTACCAGAGATCAATGCTGTAGAAAGCAACTGTCTTTGAGGGGAGAAATTACACTAAAAAAGCCAAAGAAGGCTTCTGCACTAGTGCAAAGCTGATCAATGGGAGACCAGGTAGGACTTTTTGATGTGTGGATAGTGTTTTTTATTGACGGTTATAATCTTCTGATGTGTTCTGTGGGTGGAGAGAGGGGAATGGCAATAACACTATTGAAGCACCATCTTTAGTTAATCCACTGCAGAGTGAATCACAAGTCAGTGAGTCTTGCCACGCAAAAAAGCCTCTTGACTGATGCTATTTGATGTGCAGAACTCTCTTGCTGAAGGTGAATCATCTGTGAGCAGGGGTTACTCCCACTAGCAGCCTAGAAGTAAATTATCTGTGGCAAGAAACCAACAAGGTTATTTGAAGTATATTTCTCTATCAAGTACTATTTTTATTTTTTTAAGTTTATTTTGATCCAGATGGTCTCACAAAATTTCAAGGTTATTAGAATAAGGTGAGATGAAAGGATGGAACAGGGACAGGAAGAACATGTTTCCTCTCTGAATTTTTGTTTGTTTCTTTTGAGCCAATTCTGTTCTTTGTCAAGCTATAAGGAAAGCTGGTTCCCTGCCTTGGTTTAACTGTGGCTGTAACTCAAGACCAGAAATGAAAGGAAGTGGGCACACAAGACCCATCTTCTTGTGAATGGAGAATAGGCAGATGCCAGTGTGTTGACTGAAAAGGATATGGGAGTGCCTGGCAAGGGGTGAAGAGAGCTGAGTTTCTCTTGGGAGGGTTCTAAAAAACAATCAGGAATACTTCTGGGAGCCCAAACATATTTAAGTTTGTCTCACCCAATATAAGCATTTTTTTGCAAAGGACTAGAGTCACTGAGGGCACACAAAATAGTTGTTTTTCATTACTTCCCCATCCCCAGTTTCCATCCCTCACAGACTCTAATAGCTTCATCACTCTCAGCAAGAAGTGGGACTGAAGAACTATTAAAGTTGGAGTTTTGGGGCTTGCTACCATCACTAGATTGTGGTGGCACTGCCTCAGCTGTCCCTCTCTCCCATTGTCCTGTCCTCTCCCATACCTTAGAGCACAGCTGGGCACTTATCTATGAGTGTAGTGCTCGCTCCTTTCAGCAATATTCAGGGAGATGAAAAAGGAGATGAGAGAACTCATATAAGCAAAACAAATAATAAAAAGAAGTAAGTAAAAAGTTCTGCATTTTAGTTTTTGGAACTGCATGTGGAGATCAGCAGCTGGGACTGAGCAGGGGAGGGGGAGAGTCATAATCAACACACTCATTTTTCAGTAAGCCCCAGATGCAGATCAAGAAATGCAAACTTTGTGCTGACGAGGAGACAAGGGCCTCAGTTCTCATCCAGCAGAGAGTAAATTAAAGCATAATTATGAGTAATAGCAATTTCTCTGAGAGTGTTCAATGCCTTGCATATTTTTTCCATAGTTATTTTCATTCTGTAGATGAAAGGAAATGGCTTGTGACTTGGTCTGGGCATATTTCATGCACCTTTGTTCCTCCAGTAGCCCTACCGTGCCCAGCTGACAAGCATGAACTGCTCTGCAAGTGGAGTTTTCTAGGTGGTGTGGCTCAGGAGCAGCTGAGAAAGAGAGGATAAGCCAACTCTAAAGGGTGGAATTCCAAGGTAAAGGCAACTGAGAAACATCAAAGACTGCTTTTGCTCATTTGGTGTTTCCATGGATTGTGGGAATTCAGTTTTGGGAGAATGAATATGAGCAATGTTTACACATCTACGCAAATATTGAACAAAGCTGAACAAGTTTCTCAGGCTTGTCCTAGTATTATCCATGCCCCAAGCACTGAATCACGGGTTCATTTCAGTGTAAGGGCAAACATGAAGTCAATAAAGAGATCTTTGTCTTTGGTCGCTAGTACTTTGACCAACCTCATTTTAAATCTAGATGTCTTCCTTAGGTCTTCCCCATATTCTCTGTCTCACCTAATTAATAACTGATTTAGGTAATGTTTTAGGGCTATAAAGAGCATGGATTTAAGGAGAGATTGCAAGTTCTTTGACAATTAACTGGTTCTTATTTAATAGTTCCTTTGTACCATATGTTACAACATAGGCTGCTCTTCAGTATACAATGGGAATGCAAAGAAAACACTTATAATGTGGTTCATATATTTAAAAACATATACAAAACACTGGCTCATTCTCTGTGTGTTTCCAGTTCTCTTTTAAATTATTCTCAGCATAAAACATGTATTTACATTCAGATTAGAACTATTCACAAGAGGCATGCAGCTGTGGAATATGTCACATATTGTAATTATAAAGATATATTTGTTCCTTTTTCCCTATGAATAGATTCTTGTATTGATTTGTTCTTACTTCTGCACACCTACACTGAGGCAATGGGGAGCAAGTTGATTTTATGTGAAACAACTTTAATTGCCTTATCTCTGGGGGAGAAATAGAGTCATTGAAAACCTCAGTTACAATTTTGTAACAATTTTTCCAAATAGACTTAGACTAATGACCCAAAACACTTTTCTTCTTAATTAAGGCTATGGTTATACTTGATAACTGGGATGCTTGGGATGCTTGAGAGGTTTTGGGAAAAAAGAAAGCCTGGAAAATTCAAAGTAAAAAATGTAATGTTGAGGACCCATTTTTTAAATTGAATGAAAGCTATAGCTTCTGTAAATTGTTTGGAGAAAATGAGTTATCCAACAGATTCAAAGCCATCTAGTAAGAGAGAAACTACACAAAAGCTGGAGTTTTACTTTTAATCCTACAGAAAAGAACCAACAAAGAGTCAAAAAACCCACAAAAGAACCAACTTAAACCCCAGACCCCACAACGAGATTTTTGTGGACCATTGTGACCCTCAGTCTTGGCTCTTGTTTTCCTGGACATAAATGGAGCCCAAATCCAGTAGAGTCAGTAGAGACCAGTAAGGCAAGCACTAGGTGTGAGGGTTGAGGCTTAGCTACATGAGCAAAGATGCAAAGACTATTTGTAGGCTTTGAACTTTTCTTTTACCTCTAGCACCTCCCTTTGAGGTGATGTCCCAAAAATTGCTCATAGGTTGACAAGCTTTGGAGATGCTGTCTTGAAAAGCAGTAATGTGTGTTAAGAGCTATTATGCACTCTGTTGGCTATTTTTATTGAGTTGCATTTTTTTTTAGTTTTCAAATATGAGGGTCGCCAAAAGTACTGCAGCACTATAGATACTGTTATAACAAATTTCTTAGTTATTCATATAACCACCATATTTCAGTTTGTTTTAATAATTAGAATATGCCTATTTTTTAAAAAAATAGAGGGAAGGAAAAATAAACTGTGTTGGACCTGACATATTGACCTCTGAAAATCTGAATCCTCTACAGACATCCTGCTGTGATATTGAGTGGGGAGAGCTGTACAGAAATGCTGATGGAGACTTGCATCAGATAAATAGATCCATTTTCTTGGCAGAATAACAACACTTTTCCTTCTTTGATATGGGGCAAATGGAATTGCTGAGCTGTATTCTCAGTTAAGATTAGATACATATTTTGAGCCCAAGGCTTCTCTCTATTAGAAGTTAATGTTAACAAACCCCACAAAAGCCTCTCTGCTTTAAGTACTGGTACTACTGCTATTAATGTGTTTGTGTCTATCTGAAAAAATAGCGTGAATGGCTCTTGCTTTTTATCCACAAAGAAATGTATTCAGCTCTTTTACAGGAATGGAGTAAAATGTTTCAATTCACAATGTTTGTTCTTCTGTGGTTGAGATCAATATAGCACATTAATTTCTTAAATTAACGTGCAAGGGGTCTCTCTATTATATCCCTAGGAGGAATGTGTTATAGTTCTTTCTCATCTCAGCATCTACCCAATCCAGGTGTCCCTCCTTTCCCCATCTTGGGTTTTCTGGGACCCTTTTTTTTAATTTTTTTTTTTTTTTTTTTGCACCTTTTTGGCTCAGCTGGTCTAGTCTTGCGTGAAAATTAGATTTTAGTTAATCTCTTGCAAAAATTTCTGCCTTGTGTGGATGATGTCATGTTTCCATTATCTAACCCTTAATAACTGATTATAGTCTAATTGAATGTACTAGAGGAAAAACGACAGGATGTCAGGATATAAAGTTCATTATGGAAAATCAATTTGCAAGGCTTTAAATTGCATTAAAGGCTACCCTTTAAATCATCTAGTGTATTTCTTCCTGGTTTGGGAAGGTAAATAGGCACTTTGTGGAGAAATATGTGGAAGAAGAAGTGGTGGATTTTGTGGGTACATTGAATTGCAAATGACTGAAGATCAGACAACAATTCCATTATTAATGACAAGCTGCCAAGGTAGTCAAAGCAATATTTTGCAAGTGCCTCGTATTTCCCATTTTTTTGTCATTTAAAAATAAATAAATCTTGCTTGTATGTTGGACCAAGATATATCCCATTTTATTAAAAAAGCCAATAGAGAAGAGTTAATGAATATCCACTTTGTTACTTAGACTCCAGGATGGATTTGGCAGCCCCTTTACATTATAGACAGTATGTTTTCGTCTTTTTCAAGTCTATAAACAGTAGAAACTGCTTATAGTTATATCCTTGGCATCATCAGCAGCTGGACGCATTTCAATTAGTGTCTTTTGTGGTATTAAGTCAATACAGTACCTTTGTGAATTGTTTAATAAAAGCGGTCAGTGGGAGACAACCTTACCTTGGTAATTAACTCTTGACAGTTATTTGAGGACATGGTGATACGCTGATGACAGCGGATGTCTCAAGAAACTAGTGTGATTTTGTTGGGGGTCCCAGGGTTAGCTGCATCTGCTTGAAGATGGAGACAAAGGAGACAATTCTGGAACAATTCCGGAGAGACAAGGTAAGGATGAAAGCTGGACTCTAAGGCCTGACCCTGTGTGTGCTACCTTGCATATTCTGGTGTGGTCTGACTGGTACTGGGATATCTCTTGGTTTCTGCATGACCTCTGAGCTTTAGTATCAGGGAACAAAGGTTTTGTTCAGAAACTACAAGAAAGTGATAGAAAAACCCCATGATATCAAAGGCTAAATTAAACAAGATTAAGTTTTGAAACAGAGGCTTTTCTCTCTAGCATCTTAGTTTCTTCTTGGTACTATTTTGAGCTGGATTTTGGAAATATAACATGTTTTGCTCCATCTACGTCTCTTCTCCTCTGGCCTTGGCACTCAGACATCCCTGGCACTGCAGTGGGAGACAAAGGCCCTGCTTCTGGCCAGGACTCCCCACTAGGGTCAGGGCAGTACAAATGGGCAGAAATCCCTGTTTGTGTGACTTCAGTTGCTTACATGTGAAAGTTGCATACCTGACAGCCTTTAAAGAAAGGTTATGTCCCAACAATAAGTCCAGTACCGTGGGCATATTCTATACCTGCATTTCTTTGTCCAAGACCTGATTATTTATCAGAGTTTGCTATGGTCTTCCTGTATATCAGTGGGGATGATGAACCCAGATATCTCAGTATGCAAAAGCAGGCTTGCAGTCTCCTGTTTTCAAATGAGATAATTAATTAGGACTTCAAAGGAGGAAGATGGCACATTTAGCATAAGTTTTAAGTCACATTTTGTCGCCTTCCCAGAAGTTTTTTAAAGAGTGTAGAATTGGTACAGTATGTCTTTCAGATGATTTATACAGAGTTTTTAATTACATTGGAGATCTCTTAAATGTAATTTTTTTATGATGGCATCTGGTACAAGCTGCGTGCCTCACTTTGATCTCCCGTGGAATAGAGGTTGACAGTAATCTTCAAATGAAGAGTAACATCAGCAGAAAAACAGAGATGAAAATAACATATTGGAGCATAGCTTTTTGTGTAATCATCACCATATTAAATATGGAGGGGAGTATTCTGAAAATCAAGTTTGCATTTTGAACAGCATTAGTGGGGCTGAGTTGTCCTCATTAGCTATTTTGTATTAAATTTCATAACTTTCATAATGGATGCTGACAAGCATTGGAAATGCTTTTTTAATCCTGTTTTTAATCATTTTAGATTCCCTACTAAAAATCTTATAATATTTTAATAGGTTTCTCATTCATAGTAAAAAAGGTGAACAAATTGAGTATAGAAAATAAACATACAGTCTTCTCATCTATTTGCTCCTTGTAATGGTACAAGAATAAAAGTCATGGGCACATCTAAGTTTTACTTTACTTTCAATTTGCATATTTTTTTGCATATTTTTTTTTTTTTTTTGTATGGTTGAAAAAGTATGTTGCATATTTTTGCAATGACTTTTTGTCATTTGTATTTGAGCTGCAGAATTTTGGGCAGTTTTCTTGTAAATTCCACATGACTGTAAAGCATTTTAATTTTTTTTTGCAGGATTTTAAAACATTCCCAGTGTCTTTTGGTACTGTCCAGGTTGACACTGTCCCACATGACATCCTGGTCTCTAAACAGAAAAGGCACAATTTGATGAATGGATGATGGATAAGGAACTGGCTGGATGGCCACACTCAAAGGGTTGCAGTTCAGGTGGAAGCCAGTGACGAGTGATGTTCCTCAGGGGTAAGTACTGGCATTGGTGCTGTTTATTATCTTTGTCGGAGACATGGACAGTGGGAGTAAATGCACCATCAGCAAATTTGCCGATGACACCAAGCTGTGTGGTGCAGTCGACACGCTGGGCAGAAGGAATGCCATCCAGAGGTACTTGAACAGGCTTGAGAGGTGAGCCTGTGTGAACCTCATGAAGTTCAACCAGGCCAAGTGCAAGTTCCTGCAGGTGCTTCATGGCAATCCCAGGCACAAATACAAGTTGGGTGGAGAATGGCTGGAGAGCAGCCCTGAGCAGAAGGACTTGGGGGTGTTGGTGGATGAGAAGCTCAACACGAGCCAGCAGTGTGTGTTGGCAGCCGGGAAAGCCAACTGCATCACCACATCAAAAAAAGTGTGGCCAGCAGGGCAAGGGAGGTGATTCTATCCCTCTACTCTGCTCTGGTGAGATCACACCTGGAGTACTGTGTCTAGCTCTGGAGTCCTCAACACAGGAAGGGCACAGACCTGTTGGAATGGGTCCAGCAGAGGAACACGAAGATGATGGCCTGGAGCACCTATACTATGAGGACAAGCTAAGAGGGTTGTTTAGTCTTGAGAAGAGCAGGCTCGGGGGGCACTTTATAGCAGCCTTCCAGCAAGTGAAGGCAGCCTACAGGAAAGTTGGCAAGGGACTTTTCACAGAGGCATGTAGTGATAGGACAAGGGGAGATGGCTTCAAACTGGAAGAGGGTAAATTTAGAAACATATCAGGAATAAAGATTTCACTAAGAGGGTGGTGAGACACTGGAACAGGTTGCCCAGAGACGTTGTGGATGCACCATCCCTGGAGGTGTTCAAGGCCAGGCTGAATGGGGCTCTGGTCTAGTGGTAGATGTCCCGGCCCATGGCAGGGGATTAGAACTCAATGACCTTTAAAGGTCCCTTCCAACCCAAACCATTCTATGATAATAGGAGCTATTGAATCTTCAATTTTCATATTTGAAATCCCTAATGCCAATCCCAAAAATCACTCTTTCTTCCCTTGCTGTCACCTCCTAGATGTAGTTTGCTCACATTTGAATTGTTTCTCCTCTAGCAGGGAGCCTCCCCTACCCAGGCATGATCTGCAAGAAAATAAAATAGGCCTCCTCAGAAGGCCACAGACTGCAAGCTGTGTTGACTTCAGCGCCTTCTTCATAGCAAGTCTTTGTCTAGTAAAACAAACACAAGAAATTTGGAAGAAAAGAAGCCATAATTCAGAGTTATATTTGAAGAAGGGAGAGGGAGAATGGAAATCGGCCTAGAGGCCTAACAGGTACTTGTTTTTTCTCAGTATATTATCAGTTATTATGATATGACAGAATGATTATATTATATCTTATATAATAATAATACAGATATTATTATGTTGTCATTTAAATTATCTTAAGTTACACTCATTTTTTATCATTAATCCATTCTAGTGGAATCTGCAGTCAACTTTAGTATTTGCCAAATATGTGATATCACAAATTCATTTTTTTCAGGATAGCCTGTTGACTTCAAACACTGCCCCCAGTACCTATTGCACCAGCAGTTGCTATATGACTTTATTTACCTTGTGTAGACCAACACTTTAAGTGCTGGACAAGGTTCTCCAATGGATCCTGGTCTGTACAATCAGATCCCCCAGATGCCTGTGTGGGCAGGGACCAAATTTCTCTGTGCCTCAGTTTCCTGCAAAGAGCTGAATTATTCCTTTTTCCCTCTGTATTTATTAAATTGTTACAATCTGTGAATGTAGCCAAGACACAGCTGTTATTAACCAGCTGGTTATGATTGGGATGGGTGAGTGAAGTGCACCACAGTGGTGCCAACATCTGAAATGACATATTAGACACAAATAACAGAAACAAAACAAAACAAAGCAAAACAAATGATGGTTCTAACTGGCAGATGCTATTGTACTTCAAAATGAAAGCATACTTCACTAAAGTGATTTTGCTGGGAGACAGCATTTTTCAAAAATAACTATTGAAAAAGAACTTTCCCTTTGAAATAATAACCACATATATACCTGTTATTGTACTGACAATGAAAGAGAAGGCCTTGAAATAGTCATAAACCTAAGATAGATTCATTTGTCTAGATATGATACTGTTTTCCTACATTGCCCTTGCAAGACTGAATTATGCATCAGGTGGTTACATTTCATTTATCAGATTGCTTCCCTCTCTCTGCCATCCACGAGCGGCATAACCACAGCAGTACTAGCACAATGGCACATGAGCTTCTCATTGCCTAAATAGATTTTCAGCCTGAAAGAAAATACACAATGGGTTTTCTTAGCATGCCACTCACTGTCCCAAATCTACCAAAGACCTGGTTTCCCACTCATTTCTTACCATTTTCCCTAGTTTTCTGCTGCAGCTTTGCTCTATATTTGTGTAGCTCTTTGTCATGCTAAGCAATAGACAATCACTACATGACAACACTTCTCAATTACAAATGGCAGGTCAACCATAATTATTATTTTCTTGATAAGATTCTTTTCCAGAGATACACCCAACTCTTGTGAAAATGAGAAACTCGGGCTGCCTGATTATATATTTTATAGTTGTCTTCAATTATAGTGATTCTGCTGTGCTATGCATAAAGAAAGAAAGGTGCCATCAGTGCCAATGTACATTCAAATTACCAGGTGCCCTCACAACTTGAGCCCATTCAAGACACAGGGACACAAGTAAATGGCAGTGCAGTAGCTAGCGCTTTGAGTTTACATGAAAATAATAACAGTATTTGTCTTACCCTGCCTCCATAAAACCCCTCTGTCAACCTGAAAGAGGGTATCACCATATCAAAGAGTGACAAATAGGTGCTTTTTTTGAAACCAGGCATGGCAGTCTCTCTTCTGCTTTGCTCTGATGTGCCACTGCAAATGCAGTCAAGGAGGTTGTAGAAAGCCATTTAAATACAAAGAAGTAATAGCCAAGTTTCCAGTGCGTGACTATCACACTGGGATGAGAGGAGGCACGTAAAGGATGTAGAATTCATACTAAAAACATCATTCAAAGCACACTGACACCTTAATTGGGATTTGGGCTAGTTCCAAATTGCACCAATGAGGCCTGAATGTAATGTTGGTAGTTACTAATTTTCATCATGCTCCTTTGACAAAGTATCTGAGCCCCAACCTGCAATGACAGTATTTTTCTCTGTGGTAGTGTCTGTTGAACAAAGAGCATTACCCACAAATTAGATTGTGGTTCTATTGAAGTGGGCTCTAGCAAATCTACATTTTCAATTATAGAATATTAAAAAGTGATAATTAAGTACAATCAGCATATTTAAAGTCAACTTCCATCCATTGGAGAGAAAGCTATCAATGTGAGGATGTTGGTCATTCCCTTCCATCTGCATTCCTCCTCACTGAAGCACTAACAGGGTTAAGACAATGACAGGAAAACACAGAAACACTTCAGCAGTATCTGTCTCCTGAAAGAAAGACTTTAGTGACCACCTTGGAATTACCGTAAGGACAAAATTAACCTGATGCTTTTGGCACACAAAATATATATTACCTTCCTTAGGAATAAAAGCCTTCCATGAAGAAAGATTGTGACAAAAATTTATAGGAATATTTAGATGTTTTCACAATAAATAAAAGGAATTATAAAAAGTACCTTCTCCCTCTTTAGCATTCTCAAATATCTGTTTTAAAAAAAAAAACCAACAAAATTGAACATATACAGAATGAAAATGTTCACTGTGAGTAGGATGATAATACATATAAGTGAGCATCTGTGTTCCAGTACTGAACCCTGAAGAATGCCACTTGTCACTGGCTTCCACTTTCACATTGAGCTGTTGAACACAATCCTTTGGGTGCTTCCAACAGAATTTCAGTTCCTGATCCACCAAATGGTCCATCCATCAAATCCATGTCTCTCCAGTTGAGAGACCAGAATGTCATGCGGGACGGTGTCAAATGCTTTGCATAATTGCAGGTAGATGATGTCTGTTGCTCTCCCCTTATCTACCAATGCTGTAGCACCATCTTAGATGGCCACCAAATTTGTCAGGCACAACTTGCCCTTATTGAAGTCATGTTGGCTGTCATAAATCACCTCCTTATTTTCCATGTGTCTTAGCAGTGATTTCATGAGGATCTGCTCCATGATCTTGATAGACAGAGAGATGGGACTGACTGGCCTGTAGTTCCCCAGCTCTTCCTTTTTTCTTTTTTTTTTTGAAAACGGGGGCTATGTTTCCCCTTTTCCAGTAAGTGGGAACTTCACCATATTGCCATGACTTTTCAAATATAATAGAAAACAGCTTAGCAACTTCATCCAACAGTTCCCTCAGGACCCATGGATGGATTTTGTTAAGGAAATATTTATCTGTAGGACCACACGTGTAGAGAACATGTCTGTTTCTCTTATCCCTCAGGCTATCTGAAAAGATTATGAATACTCTCTGTGCTGTGGTCACATACTGAACATCCCTACATCTTGTTCATGTGTCATTGTTCACAAACAGGGTCATGGGTTTAACATCCAGGGACAGAAAAATGTCCTTTTATGTTAGTTCATTCCTTATGCTGTGCCATTTGTCTAGTTCCTTCCCCTTAGAAAGTTTTTTTTGGTTCTTTTGGTTTTTTAGTTGGTTTTTTTTTGTTGGTTGGTTGGTTTTTTTCCTGGAAATAATAGGAAACAGAGATAAGGAAGCAGCCTGCAGCAGATACACCACTTAGTTTCTGTCAGCTAGACGAGCACACTTTCTTCCTGTCTAGTATAATGGCAAAAAAAATGTCAAGGCTGGGACAAGCATCTTGACAATTTGATGGTAGCATGACATGGAGAGAGATGGGTAGGAATGTTCCCATTTTATTTTTTTTGGTAATATTTTATTTTAACTTTTCTGTATACACTTCTCTTGCTTTTCTACAACACCTGCTATAGGAAGTAAGCAAGTTTAAACAACCAGACTTTTCAGTGGGGGTAGGTCTATATATTAACTATTTAAGTAGGATTTATGCTTTGAATCTGCAAAAAATATTCATTTATACTTAATTTTACAGAGCTGTCAGCAAAGTATGCTATGAGGGAAGTAACAGTGTGTGTTTTTCACAGATTTCAGTTTTGCTGAAGAATATAGCCAGAGAATATTAACAGGACCTGGTTAAGATATATGGAATGTCTGGGAGGAGAAAGCAGCACCATTTTTGCAGATTGATGTAGGTGGGTACTTTTCCTCTTCCACCTGTGGCTCATGACTCTTTTCCCAGAGATAAGGGTATGGTTTTGCAACAAAAAAACCCCAAACATTTTTGTCAACTTATTAGTTCTTTATAAGGAATGTACATAAGCATGAGGGGGTCATAATTCTTTCCAAAGATCTTATCTTCATATCTTAAAATGATGAAGCATTTCTAAAGCTGATAGTTTCTTCTTCACAATATATTTCATGTTAATAAATAATAAATAAGTTGGCAGAATTGGAATGATTTCCATCTGATTTAATGTTATCTTTTCAAAGCCCATAAAAAGAGAGATTTCCAGAATAACAATCTGATATTGTTTGGGGAAAAAAAAAAACAAGTAAAGAAGTTACTCAGTTTCTCACCCACATTATACATATTTGGAGGAGCTGAAACTCCTCATAATTATATCAAACCTAAATTGCTTATTTTATGGCCATCAGGACTGAATCTATATTTCTAAAGGTTTCATTTCTGGGGGATTTGAAAATCAGATTTTTTTCTTTGTGCACTGAAATATTAATAAGTATTGCATATCAATTTTTAACTTAAATTTGCTTTATTTCACTGTGCATGGCTCATAAAAATGTCTCTTATTCAACTTACCAATATCCAAACTATGCAAAGCAGCATCAAAACAGAGCACATAAATACAGCAGAAATGTAAATTAAAGAACTCTGGTAACAATACTTGCTTGAAGAAATCCATACACACAGACCAATATATATTTCCTCCAAAATATCTTGAAGATATTTTGCTCTACCTCCTGCATATTATAAAACACTCAGGGAATTATAGATTAACTTCTCTAATACATTTAGTTTATTATTACTTCCAATGACAACAATGCAATTCTTTGAACAGTGTGCATTTAATATATACAGAACAGCAGTAGAATAAATAAGGCTTATATTGCATTGGGAAAAAACTACTTTTCATGATTCACTTAGGGCTTGGCAGAAAAATAGGAGCAGGTAGATATTCCCACAAAATGATTATGAGCTGTCTGGTGAAGATTTTGTCAGTGAATAATTGCAAGACGTAATTTTGTTTTCTGTAATTTAATATAATTAACAACGGAGGCAAACAAATCTTTATAAACCACAGGCCTCAGTTAAGTCGCAGTTTAAGGGCAAAGTTTCTGTTGCTACAGGGCTTACAGAAACAATGAATAGTACTCCAAAGAGTTGATGGGCATCCTTGTGGAGATATGTATTATTTAGTATTTAATTGGTGAGCACAGATAATTTTTTGCAGGTCTCAGCTACCTTCTTCAGGTGTCACCTTTTGTGGGTTCTTTCCTGCTGATGTGCCACTGCCAGTGAGGGCTGGCTTCTCAAGGCTGTTGAAGGTTTTTGCTCTGTCAGCTCTAAGTTGGATATTCTTGGCCATTTCTTGGTTTGAGCTGTCCAAGCTGTTTGCATACAACTGCCCGTTAATCAGGCAGGTAACAATCCACTTGGGAGCAGCTATACAACCCATAGGCAAGAGCATCAGGAATGCAAAATGACCCTGAATAGGTGTCATTTCTGACACTGCTTGGAGCTGTCATCCTTGGCATGTCAGAGACCTTGACCCAGGCAGAGCCCCTGCAGGAGGATGGGACTGTCCATGTTTCTGAGGACAAGGAGTGCTGGGAAGGCCAGCGGTCCCACCTGTGGGAGGAATGCTCTGCTGGCTTGCCAGCAAAATGAAGTGAGAATACCATGTACCATCAAGGAGGACAAACAGGAGACTGACAAGATCCTCACAGTCACCCTACAGAACACATACCAGAGTCTTGCCAGCCTTTCAGGGAAGGATGAACAACCCGCAACACAGCAATAGTCAGCAACTTCCAAGATGGTGGCTACTGGAAATCTGTCATTTCCCACAAAACAGCAAATGCCCTTCTCTGCCTATTTCTGCAATTACAGAATAGGTATAGGGTGTTGGAAATGGATCAGGAAGATGGTGTCCCATTAGGGGAGGAATCAGAGTATGCATGTAGAAAGAAAATGAAGTTACTTGAGGCTTTCTCTTATGGAAGCTGAACGCACCTATTTATGTGTCCAAAGGGGCAGAGGTGATAGAACTGGAGGTGATTCCCATAACTGGAAAAAGACCAATGTTGTACCTGTCTTCAATAAACAGGATCCAGTTTCACTTAAGTCCCTGAGGAGGTTATGCCATTTCCAAGAACATGCTGATGGCTGGTTTTGTTTTCAAATAATTAAAATACATTGTTCAAGAACAAGACACTCTAGTGATCATACAGCAAAGAGGTCCTCATGGGAATGGGATGTGTCTGAGGTCAGTGTAGAAATGAGCAACCTTTAGCGGGAGGTGTCCCTGCCCATTGTGGGGGGATTGGAACTTGATGATCTTTAAGGTCCTTTCCAACTCTAACTGTTCTATGTTTCTATGACAAGCCGTAATCTCAGTGCACTGACCATTCCTATTGTCCGAAGTTATTTATCAGCTGTAGAATAGGCATGTAAGGAAGGCTTGAAATTTCAGACTGGAAGTGAGCTTAGCTATGTCATATCAGAACTTCAAGTCCATTTTAAAATGGAGAAGGGGTAGGAAAACATGAAGAAAATTAATTTAAAAAGACACAATATAGCTGATGCGTCATGCCTGCGTGCTGGGGTGTAATTAGTTATATGTGAATCATCAGAATTAAGGTTCATTAGATGTTGTCTATCTATGGGATGAGTGAGCTATGCAGAAGAATGTCCTTTAGGTTGCACTGATGATGAGTAAGCACTGAACCACCCCAAAAATCTCTATCTGCTATATTTAGAGCATCTGGACTGTTTGACCTGGGAACACTTTTGGTAGACCTGCCAAAAGTGTAAGGTACTAATGACTGTGTGGGATCAGTTGAATCTGACTGAACAAAATAGGGCTAACCAAAAAACTTAGATTTAGCGATGTTTATCATGGAAGCTTTATGAGCAGGAATTTGTTCAGTTACACTCCTGTCATGCTGAAAACAGCTTGCTCTAGATTAATTTAATTTTTTGGGTATGTGATTGGGAGTCACTGACATGAAATCAAAAGTGATAAATATCAAAAATAGGTTGTTGGATCAGCTTTCCTAGGTTGGGCAGCTTAATTACCTTCACCCTAATTTGAAGAGCTCACCCTTAATCACTTTGTGGCTGTGTATCTTTATAAATCATGTTTTCACGAATCTTGATATTAAAAAAAGCCCTTCATAATGAAATGCCTCAGCAATCTTGTATACTTCACCAGTTTTTGTCTGGCCTACTTTAGAGATTAGTTTAATTTAGGTGGTATTTGACTCCCCACTGTTGATGTTGAGGGTTTTTTTTCTTTTGCTTCTTGAGGAGATTAGCTTTATATAAACACGTTATCCATAACATAAATCAAAGTAGCTGGAAATAGCAATATTGTATGGTCATGTATATTCATGGTTGTTTGATGAAGGAAAGACATTAACATATTTCTAGATTCTCTGTCATTTCCTTCCGTTTTTTTCTTAAAAGAAAAAAGTAAGAAAGAAAATGTTCTAGTAAATTCATGTGTTTATGAGAGTAAAATTATCAAAACAGGTAGAGCAATAACTCATTTTCTCTCTAATTTGATGATTTGTAAATTAATGAGAAAAAAAAAGTTTTTCTGGTTCCATCAAACAGTGTTGTAGCAGATTCTACCGTTATAATTAAGTGCAGTTTTTCCATCTCCCTTTCAACTCAGGGAATTAAAATGCTTTTGAAATAAGCAGGAGCACCTACACTGGTATCAGAGACCTTGCAGCAGTTCTGCACACGTTGTTGGATGGATTTTATTTTTTCCAACTATCACCTGCCAGTATTGTTTATATTGAGTTTATTACCTGTTGCTTAGGGCTATAGCTGAGAGATGTCCTTTCAGGCAAGCTCTGCGTTATGAAGTATGTCGTTATCCAGATGAAGGGAAGGATGGAGAATTTCATCCTTCAGGCATTAACATGTGCCCAGCCTATTGCTGAGTGCTTATCCTACCCTGGGTTCCTTCACTGATTTTTTATAATTAACAGCTACACCACAGACAGGTATGTCATGGTGTTATGCCCTCTGTGCTCTTATGAGATGAAAGAATTACTGGTGGGTAGGCTTTAAAATTAGGGTAATTCTTCCTTTGCCTATTTACAAAATCTCAGCCATTCTGACCATGCTTAGAAAGCCCAAGGTCTCCCCCATATCTGAGAATCCTTCGTGAGCTGTGCCAAGGCATTCCCTAGGTCAGGGAGATCATAATTTCTACAGCCATAAGGGTTACACACAAGCCAGTCTGTACATCGGGCCTTGCACTTATCAGGTAAATAAGTGCACCCCTCAACAAACTGGATTTAATGCACAGAAAAACTCCAGCTGATGCTTGTGAGCTCTTCTAAGGAGTCCCACTGGAGAGAAGGGGGCAAGGGGTTTCACTGGATGTGAATGTTGAAATTACTTCAATGGATGTTGAAATTATTGGCTTATTTATTACTGAAGTTAACTGACTGACTCAGCAAATCTCAGCAGACCACCTTTCAGCAAAATAAAACTATAGCTTCTCCATTCCTTTAAATATTTTATACTTAATGCAGATTTAACTGATTTTTTTATTTGGTAGCTTTGGCTCTGAGGTGGAACAGCTCAAAGATTAGATTTTCTATTCCATGTAACATCTGTCATTTGACAAGAAAAAAGGGGAGAGGTTATTCATTCATTTGTGAATGAAAAAATTGAGTTCTGAAAACTTGGGGGGATGCGGTGTGGGGAAGGACGCTTAGAAATAATCATGAAATTGCATGATTTGCAATTGCAAATTGCAATGCCTGTAGTGAACTGGAGGCTGGTGTCCAGGTTGTGGGTGTCTGCCACTCGGTGGTGACTTTCAGTCCCTCTCTGTTCCCATGTCCTCTCCAGCACAGGGCAGGAACCAGGAGATGCACAACATGAGGTTTTGGTTTCTGCTTCTACATCACAGTATCTGTGGACTCTGAGAATGTGACGTGAGCTTTCCAGGATTCTGCAAGCTTAAGACATAGGAGGGAAACCCTGATTAGGTTCCTTTGTAAAGCTTTTATTACTGGGTTGTTGTTGAAAAAGATAAATGAGAGTTACCAATGCAAACTTAGCATGAAGAAGGGAAAAAAATGACAATTACCAGTTTGATCTAATAGAGTAATAATGTAGAAACTGAATTTAATACACAGTAAAACAATATAAGGCAATGGAGATACTATAATTAAGGAAATAATTTAATATATACATGTTTAATTAAAAACACCATTTATCTAAGAACGTACACTCTGTTTTGAATAGTAATTTGAAATCAGTTCAATATAATTTTCATTTAATACTAATCTTGGACCTGCACATTGAAGACATTCAGCACAGTGGAAATTAGATTTCAGTGAATTGTGTAATGGTTTGTCTCTTGGATCCCAAAATGTGAAAAGTAACGTAGATCATTAGAGGCCAGCACATAATTGTCCTTTTGCATAACGTTGAAGTTAGCACTTACCAGTGTCCAGCTTCTGAATTAATATTGTCTGGGCTGCTACTTGCAATCTCTATTTCTTATTTGAAAAGAAATAAATGAATTCAAACGTGACATTTTGAATTGTCAAATTTCTGTTTTTCTTACCATTTGTTTTTAAAATTACATTTACTTTGACTGAAATTGTAGTGAATAAGTTTAGTTGCTTTGTGTTTCCTTTGAAGTTTTATACTGTGTTTATAGGAAGTGGAAAAAATAGTATAATAATGAAAAACTGAAGCATTCCTTCAATAGTTTTCTCTTTCATTTTGTTTTTGTTTGTTTGTGGTTTTTTGTTCGTTGCTTGTTGGTTATTTTATTGGTTGTTGTGGGTTTTCTTTCCCTTAATTAAATATGCTGAAAAAACACATCCATTTTACCAAATACTTCCAAAACCAATGGCCAAGTAAATCTTGTCCATGCAAACTCAGGTAATCCAAAAAAATGAAAATTATGATTCCAGAACATGACAGGGTGTGAAGGTAAGCTCTGTTGATGGAATGATGTTTTTGCGGGCATTTCTGACCAGTTCCAGAAATAGCTTGGGGCCTAACCACTTAATTAATTCTTTTCCTGCTTAAATAATTTTCTCTTTATTACTGTTATAATTGTTTTTAATAAAGGGCTTATGGAATTAAAAACTTTCTTTCAGTGTTTATAAAAGCTCCTAGAATGTGATGGTTTTTTCTTTCTAAGTCATCAATCTTGAACTCAGATTTCTCACCAGAACACCTAATTGGCTTATTGACAAGGGTAAGACATGTCACTGGCTTTTCTTTAATTGGAGTTTTCACATGTCCCCTCTTATTTTCTTGGCTGGGTATTTAAGCTTTTCCCCACGTCGTTGCAAATGTTATTGGCAAACATTGCTTTCTGATATCTGGGTTTTAGATATCCTCAGTTATTGTGAAGTTATGTACCTTTTGGAAGTGTATCTGATGTGGGGACAGAGCCAATGTCATGTGCTCTTCATTCTTTCATCTTGTCCCCTCCTTGTGCTTAGTGTGGGAATTTTGAATTAAATATAGTATAACAATCTTCCACATGTCTGTATCATCAGAAATATAAACGAAAGGTGGAAATGCTTGGATGGTGGAGGTTCTGGGGAATAGGTAATGCTTTTCTGCATGTGGGAAACTCCTGATGAGATGTGCAAACAGGAATTCCCACTGTGGTGTGTTTTGGGTAGCAAAGTAAGCAGATACAGTGAAAAGTCAGTGACTTCTGTCTGTGCATATAAGCATTTTAGGATGTGGTTGGAGCCTGATCTCAACTCAGTGCTTTTTGGGAAGCTAGTGTGCAAGAAGACTTTGATGTATTACAATAGTGTCTATTTCTGATGATTTACTGTATCTTGGAAGAGGTAATTCCTTCAAGGACTGTCTCTTAGATTTCTGGGAGATAGCATTACTTTCCTCAAATTGGGAGATAACAAAGATATTTTGGAGCAGCATTGTCCTTCACATTGATTTATTTGAACAAAACACAGAGTCTTAGCCAGCAGTGGTTGTAAAATGCACATTAATCACTGCCATTTAGGCTCTTCATTTACATGAAAATGAATTTCTTCTGAAAATATTCTGTATGAAACAGACATTTCAGATTTAATAATCTGTGTTTTAATAGATCTGAGGCATCCAGGGTCCTCCTGAACTCTACAGTTTGGGTTTTGTCCTCTGTTGTGCCACCAAAAAAAAGCTGCAGACTTTTGTGCTGGATGCGACACAGAAAGTGTGTGTTGGAGCCATTCTGTAATACAAAATGGGCACTCTGGGCTTGCCATGTGGCCTTAGAAAAGTTGCTTATGTGTGACACTGATTGGTTTTCTATTAGAAAATGCCAACTTGTTTAAAATTGAAACAGTAAGAAGGAGATTCTTTGGCTGAATCTGATGTTCCAGTGTTCAGGTTTGTTTCATTTGCTTGACAAGTGGCCATCTCTTAGAATTCTTTCAAAACTTGCAACTGTTTTTAACTGGAAAGGTTAAAGTAAAATAAACAAGATTATCAACAATTTTTTTTTAGGTTTGTTAAAATTAAAAGTTTCAGGGGACCCAATTCAACTTTAAGTCGGGAACTTTAAGTCGGAGGTATCTCAGTTTCTGCTTTTTTGTCCTAATTCAGGATACGTTTTCCTCCCAAACCCAGATATCTTTTCCATGCTCTATTTAATAATGCTCCAACCTTAGACTGTCCCCAGATTAAATGATTGTTTCACTGTAGAGAGAGCAGCAGATGTTCCATTTTTTTTTATTATATTTTTCCCTTGTCTTTCTCTCTCCTCCACCTTCTTTCCCATCCCATTAAGCTGATTATTTTTCATATCCTAGTTATTCAGTGCCAACTAAAGTTCTACATCCTGCTTTTTGCTCTCTACTTCAGGTGGGGCTGATGAAATACAATAATCTGGATGGCTCTGATGAGAAAAGTTTTGCATATGACTGTATTTGAATGAAAGTGGATTTGAAAAAAATAATTAGATAAACCTGTGTGACCGAAGTCATGCATATCATTGGCAGCATAATACCCATGAAATCACTGCTCACCATAACCAGAACAACACAAGGCCCCACAGGATTCCTGATTCACTGTGCTTGTGGATAATTTCAGGGACTGCATTAGGTACAGGAGGGTACCAAAACAGCTTCCAGGAAGCTGGCTGATTTTCTAGCTCAAAAAGCAGCCATGATGAAACAATGCATATTTAAATGTTTCATATTCTTCACCAACCTGTTAACTTATCAACACCTTTCATATCCTTCATTCTTTAATTATTTCTTCTAGGTGCTAGTTATTAAGCTTACATACATTTAAATAGCCTGAGTGCTCTGCTGCCTGGTCTATCTTAGAGAATTGTGTTGGGATAATTAAATGGTTTGAGAAAACCCTAGTGTAGTTGCTCAAAAATGACTATAACTGCGTGTTAGTGTTATTACAAGCTTGTAATTCACTAATATAAAGCTAGTCCATTTCAATGGGTTCTATCTCTAACAATTTAAGTAGGTAGTGCCGAAGACAGTATGTCCCAAAAAGCACTTCTCCAATTTGAGTATTACCCAGGAAGATAACTGGATTTCTGTTTTCTAGGCTTAAACAGCATCAAGAAATTTCTTATTCCAAATCTCATTTGGAATTTTAGCTAGCCTGTCACAAGTGAAAACGAAACTATTATCTCTTGGGTGCTATTTTTTTATTTTAACCTCTTAAGAATAGTATATTTAAATAACTGGTAAATCTGAAAGAATTCATATTTTGAAAAAAAAAATATTCAAGTAAAAACAGCTGATGTGGGAACACTATTGCAAAGCAGATCTGATTGGAACAAGCCAAATCCTGTATATGACTTCAAGAGAGTTTGGGAACCAAAATATTATTTCTGTTGAATCTCAAAATGTGGACTTAGTAAGGCTTTTAGCTTTGCAGCATTACCCACAGCCAGTGAAAACCCCAGCTCTCCTCAGATAATTACTTATAATTGTATTTCCATAAGGGAATTTGATTTGATCACTGATTTCCTTGCTAACGTTCTGCTCTGCTGCAAAGTTGGTAACCACCATTTCCTCTCAGATTGTCAAACCGATGAATGTAATTAACCTAAACGCAGGCTGCCATTTTAAGGAGTTTACACCTTTGGCCCACCTGATACATTGCTATTCCTGAGAAGTAACTGTCATCTTCCACTAGAGGCAACATCAGTCTCTAGTGCTGGAGCTGTTGTAGCTCTGCCTCTCGTCTGTCTCTCTGGTTTTGCTCTCATTTTTAGCAAGGAGTACACATAAGCCTTGGTCTGCAGGTGATTTGCAGAGGTTTAGTGACCTCTGAGTTTTCCCTGTTAGCTAAAATGCCTTGGCTAGCTCAACTAATGGGAAAGAAAAGGACAAGGTAGCCCCTGAGCTAGCAGCTTTGAAGGCCAGAGATCTTTGGAGAAGAGGCTATGGAAAGTAAGTGTGTGCTTATGGCCCCTCTCAGTATGAGAAGACATGGGAGCATCATCTCATGTCAATGGGGCAGTGAGAATACTCATGTGTAGCTGACCCTGCTGGGGCTGGGGTGACCTCTAGCGTAGAAGACCAGCAATAAACACCTGGACATCAGCTTCTTCCAGAAAAGGACATGGGATCATTGCTTTAATACTCTCCCCTCTGGAGAATAAACTATGGTTATCAGGATGCTTTATGGCAGCATAACTGGGTCAATGAGATGCACGGGTAACTAATGTTTTGAGGATAGCAATATTATTAAAGCAATGTAATCTTTGTGTCAAGAGTAGCCCAGGGGGCTCAGGTGATGGGGAACTTGCAGTGTTCCCTAGTTCTCTTCCACTGATATTTAACCTATAAAAATACTCTCATTTCCAGCTGTATACTTTCGTATAAAACAGTGAAAAATAAGTTTAATGGCCTTCTGCCATTTTCTGTTGGCTTCCCATCTGTCAAGTCTTTCTTTTATAGTTGAGCTAGCTAGCTTATATTAGTCATTTGGGAGGCACTGCATTGATTTACATTAGACTGTGTCATAAAGCAGTATGTGATGAATCTATTGTGCTAATAAAAGCTAATGATACAAGTAGAACAGTATAAGGTGGGACAATGCTAATGTTATACCTTTCTGAGAACATATAATTAACTGTTCCTCAAGCTTTCCACTAATCTCTCATTTTTAAAACGGTTTAGGTTTTTTTCTGAATTTCTCACCACAAAGGAGAATAGTGGTGCATATATATTTTTAAATCAGCAATTGATTTGTTCTATATGTAACTTTTCAATTGTTACAGCTACAAAGAAAATTCTTACTTCCATGGAAATCATTGCTGGCATTTGTTAGCTCAAAATCTGGTCCTCTTTATAATTTATTTTAGTATTTAAAAACAAAATGCTATGATTTTGTTTTTTGGAAGGTCCCTTCCAACCTAGGTGATTCTGTGATTTCTCAACAAGAAAATGAGGGAAACAAGCTCCATCTGAACATGAAAGTAATTCTCAGTTCTTATGTTGATACAGTGATGCACAGATGTCCTTCACATACTGGTTCTGGCAGGAGAGATGTTTAGCAGAATTTCAGGTATCAAGAACAATTAAGTGTTAATTAAAAGCGATATATTTGCTTGTCTCACAAAGTCAGCTATCCTAGTTCAATGACAACATGCAACAAAAATATTGGGGCTTTGGTTTTTTTTTCCAGCTGCCCCTATGACAAAGCAAGTACTTTTTCAGTTGATCAATGGGTAAAAAGTCTCTCCACCTCTTGTGATACATAGAAAAACCTCTACTAAACCAATTTTGCTTGGTCATCTTGTCCTTTGTGCAAAGATGCTGCTGGTAGTTTTTCAAAATATGCATAATCCATAAGTATTCAGAATTACCCAAAGGTTATTCCACATAGTGTATAGTTACCATGTAATTAGTCTGAGTGTTAATATGTTCATTACTCCTGTAATGAGGAAATGTTGGTCCTCTGTTGCTGTTCAGAACGAGCTGATCCTTGAGTTGCTATCTTCTTATCCTTTGCTTTAATTTTTTTCCTTAGGTTTTAAAATATTTTTAAGATTTTTAAACCCTTCCAATATCAGTATTTTTCCCTAGGTTGCTAAGTACTACCATATGAAAGATTTCTTTTCTATGTTTTTGTTTTTCTTATCTTGTGTGCTATTAATTCAGATATATTTGCACAGCTTAAAATCCCACTGTGCCCACCATCAAAATGGATTTTGTGTGACAGACGACTGAACCAGTGGCATGCAGGTTACGTTTTCATTTTTGCACATTTTACACCATAGTAAATCACTGTTACTGCTACTAGAAAGCAGATTAAGTCTCCCTCTCCCTTGCAGAAAGGAAAGGAGGTTCATTTTTCAGTTTGTGTAAGGACTATGCATATGTACAACTTCCATGTCCAAGGAGCTAGGGGTCAAAGTATGAGCATGCCCTGTTTGTCTCTGTAGGGTAAGACTAATATTTAGATGAAGAAAGTGATATATTCTGCCCAAATCCATAAGAAAAAAAATCCATCTTTGAAGCAAATGACCTCCCCAGAAATGGTTCTCTTTTGAACCTAGTCCAGTGCATGAACGATGCCAGTCATCTTGATGTTGGAGAAATGTGCATGGAGCAAATTCATATATTCTCTGAGAATTTGAAGGCTTTTAGTAAAACTTGTATCAGTCTCTCCCTCTCCATTTTTAGATGTGAAAATAGTAAAGTATTCTGCTGTGCATCTTTTCTCTCTCTCTTCCTAAGAAGCCACGTGGCATAGGCTCCCCCACCAACGCTTTGCTTTCTAGCTTATGCAAGAAAGGTTAATAATGAAGAGAATATGTGATGAGGCTTAGCTAACAGGTTTTCCCAGAAAGAATAAATCAGAACAAGTCTGCTTCTCTGTTATCTTTTCCATTGAGATTCAAAGCCCTGGTGGCTGCTTCAGTTGCTAATTATAAGTTACATTCAGCCATGAAGGGAACAGAACAACAGCTATGTGACTTATGTGAATAATCACACTTTGCTGCTCCAGCTTGAGTTTGGATTGCTGACTACTGATGGGCCATAACAATTTATTGTCTTTGGGTCAAAGAAAAGGAGAAAAAACTGTAAATGAAAAAAAAACCAAACCAAACCAAAAAACCCCAAATCACAAAATTGCTTGATGATATTACAAGCTGAGTTTTAGGCCAAAATTATCTCATAAATGTCAATTCACTAAGGGTTTTTGGGAGGCTAAGAGTAGTGGAATAATGGGAATTACACAGTAAGTTTTCCAGGACTCCTCTCTTTTATTTTATCTCCTAAACTTCGTATGTCTCATTTTCCTCCGTCTTTAAGGAAGATTCTGATGTCCCACTCCTTATCTCACACTAGCAGCATAATATGGCTGTGCCACCATCCAGTGTGACCTGGACAGACTGTGGAGATGGGCAGAGAAGAACCTAATGAGGTTCAACAAGGGCAAATGTAAGGTCCTGCACCTGGGGAGGAAGGATCCCAGGCACCAATATAGGTTAGGGGTGGATCTACTAGAAAGTACTTCTGAGGAAAAAGGTCTGTGAGTCCTGGTGGATGGCAGGCTCTCCATGAGCCAGCAATGTGCCCTTGAGGCCAAAAAGGCCAATATAATCCTGGGCCAGCAGGTCGAGGGAGGTCCTTCTCCCCCTCTACTCTGCACTGATGAAGCCACATCTGGAATACCGTGTCCAGTTCTGGGCTCTGGTTCAAGAGGAACAGGGAACTACTGGAGAGAGTCCAATGTAGGGCAACCAACATGATTAAGGGATTAGAGCACTGCCCTTACGAGGAAAGGCTGAGAGAGCCAGGGTTCTTTAGCCTCAAGAAGAGAAGACCGAGGGGAGACCTTATGTATGTTTACAAGTATCTAAAGGGTGGGTTGAAGGATGATGGAGCCAGACTCTTTTCAGTGGCTTCTGGCGATAGAACAAGGGGGAACAGGCACAAGCTGGAAGTTCCATTCAAATATGAGGAAAAACTTCTTTGGGGTGAGGGTGACAGAGTCCTGGAAGAGGCTGCCCAGGGAGGTTGTGGAGTCCCCTTCTCTGGAGGGGGTTTTTGAGACCCGCCTCGATGCAGTCCTGAGTAATGTGCTCTAGGCAGTCCTGCTTACCAGGGAAGTTGGACTAGATGTTCTCTAGAGGTCATCCTCCAACTCTGTCAAATCCTTGAATAGTCTCCAGTACTTTCTTTTTCAGTCCTGCATTGCTTCCACCTCCTCCTGGCTGCTGTCTCTGTTTGATTACTCACCTACTTCTGTTGTGACATGTTACCCCCATTTTCATCTTCATTCTTTGACTCTCTCCTTTCACCTCTAATTCTGTGTCCCAGTTCATTCATCACCATTAATCCAAGTCCATATAATAATAATCCAACAGATTCGGCTTTGCTGTGAGCTGTTCCTGGGTCTTCTTCCCCTCTAGACACTATGGAGACTTGGCTTATGATTTTCCCATGTCCTTCAACTTTTCTCTCTCCCCTTGGACTATCATCTCTGTTATAATTTCTGCAGTCTCAACTACATCATCTGGAAGTCAACCCTGCCCTTCTGGATGATCTTTTTATGTAAGATCAAGTGGAGATCTTACTCCTAGCAGAAGCTCAACTACCTGTTGATAGCAAATACAGCAATTAAAATGGGGTATACTGAGTTCCAGCAGAAGATGGGAGATGTGCTGGCAGTGCAAGACAGACTGAAAGCTACTTTTGTGGATGATGACTTAGATATTCAGAACTGTGACAAAGTCAAAACACCTGATCCCACTTATATCTGCAGGATTTTTGAACTGATTAGATGTGTTATTTCAAAGTTGTGTCATTGCAAGCAATTGAAATGTCAGAGTAATAGAGGATGCTGTGAAATTTTGCCTAAGACATTAAAGGGGTAGCACAGTTGGCAAAGAGGATGTTAGCTAGTGTCTTCAGTGCTCCGGTTTGAAGTCCTGCTTTCCATCTTGAAATGCAGTTTTGCACCAAGATTACAGGACATGAGATGGAATGGTTCACAAAAAAGGCAGTTTTTCTTGCTTTCAACCCTGGTAATGGATAGTAAAAGCTGGCAGAAGAGAAGAAACAAATGACTTAAAGTGCTAATTAGGCCTTGCTTTATTCACCAAAGAAGTCTGTAATGTTAAAAGAAATGGAAGGGAATCAGGCGTCCAAAACCACAATGGAAGCTGAGTGTCTGATTGCTTTGAGATGCTCTCAAAGCCCAGTCTAAGAAATTGCAAGTAATATCACACAATATTGCCAAGAACAATGCAATTGTTGCATCAGTTTGGCTGCTTTAAGTGCTTTCTGATTTACACACTTAAAGGACTACAGCCCGATGACCTCTGTGAGAGTTGTTTTTCTGTACAAAGATTTTATTTTCTTTTGCATTCAAGAAAACAGAATCTTTGATCATAATATTTGAAAAAGGGAAGGATGGAACAAGTGATCTGTGAATAAAGATAATGCCAAACACCTGAAGTAATCCAGGCATAAGGTATCATGCAAATTAATAAGCAAGAGAAGTTTGATATTCCACAGATGAAAAATATTTTAAAGAGATCAGCTGCTCATTATATATTTATTGCTGAGAACAAATTAAAAGGTAAAAGATGGTCAAAAGCCACCAAAATAATGTCATATTATGTGAGTAAGAGACACCTCAATTTACTTTAGTGTCTTATGTTTAGGAGCAAAAATTGCTGAAACATTAAAAGCTTGAAAATCTTTATAAAAATCAGTGTTCTACAAAATTGTGTTCTTTGGAGCATCTCTGATCAGTGTGTTTGCATTAGGATTAAAATTTTGTCTTTTTTTCCCCCTTTGTTTTCTTTCTTTTTTCTTTTTTTTTTTTTTTTAATCAATCATAGATGTCAGAACAACCACATCAGCAGTTTTGTCATCAGAGAACTGAAGAAAATATTTAAACATGTACTTAGTCTCAGCCTTGATGGTATTTGAGGGTAGTTAAAAAGCCTTTTCAGTGAGAAATTTGATGCAATTAACCAGCTTCCGATTTGCTGTATCAGCAAATTGTATATTTGTGCAATGTAGACAAATGCTGACATAGAGATAAGAAAGTTTACTGAGTATACATTATGGATGACTGAAGTGAATAGATTAAAAATGTTTTGATGCAGAATCTGAAAAATAAGCCTGTTGATTAAAAAATATATGTCTTGTATATTATTCAAGTAGCATAGTTCAGTAGATGAACTTCTAGAGACACAGCAGAGGTGATTCATTAGTATAGCAGGATTCATTCCTGCTTATAGGCAACATTTAATGCCTTATTTGTCATAACAATCTTATTAATTTGATTCATAGATTACTTATGTATTTATTTTTATACTACAGAAGGTCATGCAGTCACTCTTGCTCCCAGATACCATCGTGGTCTGAGTACTCAGTGTTGGTAGATACTCATCTACCTCAGAAGACCTATCATACTTTGTATGTGCTGGTCATGGTGCACAGTGTTCTGGCAAGCCTTGGGCAGCAAAGTTGTCTTTCTTTGCATTGGTGACACTTGAGAATGTTGTCACAAATTAATTAAAGATGTGAAGCAAATGCATTAATTAAAACCCATGAACACCTGCATGGATCCCCTCATTCATAACTCATATCATTTTAAATTGCTTTTGCATAATAGCAGACCTACTTTGGGATTGAAAAGACCTGTAAAAGTTGCTTATGAAAGCCACAAGAAAAAAAAAATTTCCTTGCAGGGGTTTTGGCTTTGCGATAGCCTTGGAACATGGCCCAAGCTCATCAAAATTATGAGAATGTTTTTAGCACACTTGGGACCAGATAATTTCAAGTGAAGGTGGTGCGTGGTCTGAGACAGCTAGTGAAATGCCATGATTTTGAGAGGGTTCTGCCTGGGGACTTAAGATTTATTAGCACATCAAATTCAAAATCAACACAGCAGGATTTAATGCTGTGTAAATGGGAGCAAAAGACAGTGCCCTCATGAATCCTCGTGATCGATGTGCATGCATTTCCCACAGCTGTATTCTCTAGCACCAGAGTTTTGCTGTGAAAGGACAGATATTTCTAGGAAAAAGAAAAACACTATTGATTTTCATTTCTCAGTGAAGCTTTCTGAAGTATTTTTACATGAGAGAAAGCTTTTACAGTTTATAAATTAAAATCCTATTGTGTTTTGTTTTTTTTTTTAACTGCTCAGTTGAAGTAAAATTGTGAGGTGGTGTTGACTAGCTTTTAAGACCAATCCTTAAAGGAAGGAGTGAGTAACAAATGACTAATATATCACGCAGAAAGATATACAGGGCCCAAACCAGCTTGCCAATATCTGATAGTTATTGGCAATTTGCTCCCCAGGGTGGTTTGCAATAGTCACACTAGGTTCACACGCGACTGCTTTGGTTTCTATTAGCTGCATATTGTGCATATTTCACTTGGCAACTTTGAGCTCTACCTGACAGTTGAAAGATGTGGGTAAAACATGCTAAAAACATGCGTGTTGTTGCATGAACAACAAAGCTATCTGTTGTAATATTTTTAAACTTTTTTTTTTCACAATGTGATGCCTTAACATGGTATCAGTTGCCGAAAGTGGAGAGATGTTTCATTTTACGAGTCGCATTGTGGTTGATGTTACTTCTTCCAACTTCTTATAAGCAGGCAGTCTTAGGAACAAATAACATTGCATGCTTGGGAAGTGAAAGCTAACTGCTAATTCATAGCAGGGCATCTATCCTAGTATCAAGCAATGGTACCATTTTTTTACCAAGCATGATGTATATTCTCTATTTCCTTTCATCCAGACTCCTCTCCAGCATCCATCTTTCATTTTAGGTGTATCCTCTTTTCCAGTGTCGTATCTATGTGATGCCTGCTTTCTACAAAGACTGTGTTCACACTAGCTAAAAGTATATTGATTTTGTGCCTGTTCTTTTACACGAGTACTACACTTTACAGGGAACATACTAATTAGAACTGGATGGATTTTTTTAAAATCAGATATCATTCATTCAGATTTCTTTTTGATCAGGAAGAAGCTTCATCAAAACCAAATTGCTTGGAGGACTGATTTCAATTAATCTTCTATTGAAAAACAATAAGATGTTTTGAAATTGTTGAAAAATAATTTTTGTTGACTTTCCCAGATAACAGTATTTCATTTTTGGCTAGACTGCACTTCTGTTTAGGCATCTCAGTTAATGATAGAGTATATAAAAACTGGAAAAGGATAGAAATCTAAATGAAATATTTGAAAAAGATGAAGCAAAATGAGTTGAAGTAATTTCCTTTCCTGTGCAGCCTTCCCTTTTCTATATTAAGAGAAGAAAGCACTTCTTAAATGGTTCTCCATAGTATTCATTTACAAACTTGTTTAAAAACTCAGTGTAGTTTTTATTGCTTGTGTCAAGACCTACGCTGATAAAATTTAGGCGTGTTAAATCCTTCTGTCCCCTTAATTCCTTTGACAGCAAATAGCAAAGATTCAAAGACTTTATCGTCAGTATTTAAACAGTTTGAAAGAAGTGGTGATTTCTGTTGCTGTGCAAAAGAACTAAACAAACTAAATGTTTATAGAGTTTAAGCAGTCTTTGCAGTTCTCAGCGCTGAAGTCAAAGGATTTGCCTCATTTTCTTTTTTTTTCTCACTGAAAAGAAAGGAAGAGATAGAATGACAAGCTGAAGTGCCTATTTGTTGATGGTTAAAATTTTCTTGCTATGCTATGCTAAACAAAATAGAGGGGAGTTGTGGATCTTGTGGGGTCTTGTGGCAAGAAGCCTTTTAAAATTAAGTTAAATTACGTTCTTTGAAATATGACCTTTGGCAAAATGTTTTGGTCCTTCTTCTTCCCTTTCCATCCCTTCTACCTCAGTGCTGGTCCCATTTGTAGAGCACAGCTAATTTAGAGCATCTGCCTCTGAACATTATGAGGTTGTTACCATGAGCACTGCTATGCTGGAGAACATTTCTGTCTGAAAGCAGAATCCTTCATTAGTTTGACGGGAACTGCAAGTAGTCTGTGCCAGACCAGACAGTGTTCTCATCAAGCAGCAAGACAGCCAAAACTTAGCAAAACCGGTTTGCTGCAAATATATCTGTATGGAGTTTAACAGATGACAAACCTAGGAGCGGGTGGGCCAGAAATTGTCACTGACATTACAGATAGATTTTGAGAATGAAAGGTATATCAGAGTTGAGTAGATAAGGAGAGACAGCAGAAAGACATCTAAATAGCTCCAAAAAAAATTATGAGGAAGAAGGTAGGGGTTAGTAGCCTACAGTAGCTCCCAGGGGAAGCTGCTGGGGAAAATTTGCAGGAAAATTTGCAGAAAAAAAGTGTGGAGCATTTGGTTGGGAGGGAGAGGTAGTGTCCTCGTGGCAGTATTTTTCTGTTTGATTGATTATAGTAATAAAGAGAAAACTGAGGAAGACAGTTCTGCCATAAAGCTTACTTTTGCACTTTGGAAATGACATTTATACACAGAGGCAAAGTTCATGCACACCCAAAGGAGCACCATAGTTTTGGAAGTACATTAATGGTCATGTACATTTGCTGTGGTGAGTCATCATATTGCTGAGGATGACTATTAGGCCAGGATGAATCCAGGTTCTTCTTTCTGCTACACAGAGAAAACAAAGCTTTACAGAAGTATTTTAAAATCTCATAAAGTTCAGTAAATTTGCCATGTTATCCATAATACCCTTTTTTTTCATAAAACAAACTACCCATTGTTGCTATGCAGTAGTCTGCTAAGCTATATCTATTCTTACTTTATATATTCTTCCAGAGAAGTCTTAAAAGTTTTGGAAACATGAGTTCATTTTCATTACGTACTTTTCTGGTGCTTTTTCGGGATGAAATTACTAAGCTCAAGACAGCCACAGTGCAACCCAATTCCAACCTACAGACAGACACTAAACTTAGTAACCCAATCACCTGATCCCTCTGGGGAGATTTTAACTTCAATGTGGATCCACAAGGTTATGATCTGAAAAATATAGGTACTAGTCCCACAATTCTAAATGTAGAGGCTAGTCAGAGCAGTCCCATTAAAGTCAATATATATAAGCTTAGGTAAATTTAAGCCTGTTAGATTTATGCTATGAATTTTTATTTATGATTGTTTTTATGCCTTTGTTTAATTTATTTTTCACAAAGTGCTTCCTGTATTTGTTTGTCTGAAATACTAAATTTATACTCAGTTCAATTATTTGTGTGGTTTTCTTTTTCTGCCATACTTCTATCCTCTCTGGATATTTTTCTGTCATACTTCTATCCTCTCTGGATTTAATCTTTTCAAAGTATATATAGTTTTATTCCTTTCCTATCTGTGAAAAAAACAACGGTGGCTTAGAACCACAAGATAGTAATTATGTACATAGTATATCACTTTGGTGTTTATAGTAGTTATGGTGGTAAATAATACTTTATTTCTCTTTAGTATTCAGGAAGCAGAGAGGATGAGACTAGAGTGATGACCCTGGGTGACGGCAGATCAGAGGACAGACATCAGATTTCTTATGTTTCACTCTAGTTCTCTGTTAAGCCCATGAGTCCATAGCAAACTTGCAGATCTTTGATTCAGGACTGAAGAGATTAAGTACAAAATTCCAATATCTTTATTCCTGCTGGACAGCATCTTGCTGAATTAGACTGTTTCTGAGTAAGAAGCCAGTTGGTATGTGATATGAATAAAGCTAATATGTCTGCCCTTCAAGGCCTAAATGCATGATTCTACAATTTAATGCTTTAATTTGGATAAAACCAGTGAAAACCAGCAAACTCCAGTTATATTTCAGACACAGACCCTGATTAGAAATACCAGTATGTTTTCTCTTGCAGTAAAACGTATGAAATGTAAAAATTCCCAAGTGAGCGGAAGAACAAAAATGTTATTTCTCATTTGTTTTATTTGTTACACGAGATGGTGCAATTTAGAATAGACTGTGCTGTGTCTTGGCTTTGTCCCCACACCCCATTCCTCCATGCATCTTCTTCACACCCCTATTATGTATTTCATAATGTGCCTTGAGATAATTTCAAGCTCCTGTTGATCTGAGATGAGTTAGACAAACTAAAGTGATGATGAAGCAGGCAGGTGAAATTACCAGCATGTGAGAAAGGATATGAAAACTTGCTCATGCAAAGATATTCGGGTCTCCCCCATTCACAGAGACAATGCAGCAAACATAAAAATCTGTGGTTTGTTTTTCACAGAAAGCACAGACCTTTGTGCAGCAAAAATAAATGATCATTTCTATTTAACCCCCTTGTCCAGGTGACCTTTGTTTCACACACTGCTAAAATAACAGCAAGCTGACTTAAAAACAAACATCAAAAGGCTCCTGTAAATCTTTGTCGCCCCAGTTAATATTTTTCAGCAACTGCAAAATGAAAGGTAAGTTGTTTACAATTACATGCAAATATTTGTGCCTTCTTATCCTTCTGCAGCAGGATAAAGCACTCGGATATAATTAAATGTGATGGCAGAGTTAATTTTCACACATATTCTCTAGTATGTATGTCAAAGATGGCGATGTCTACCTGAGAGCCAGCTGATCTGTCACATCTGACACCAAAGGCTCTACTTTGGCCTCAATAGTTGAATCTGAATGTTTTTATTGAGACCTGGCTGCCTCACTTTTGTGGTTTGGGTGTGCTGACGTGTGTGGAAATGTTTTATGGCTTCGTACCGGGGGGTAGTTGTGGTTGTTTCCACACTCATTACAAGAAAATGTTGTCCCCATTTATTTACTTTTATCCCACCTCACCTGTCACCTGTTCCAGTTTCTGCCACAATATCCTATACTGTCTTAGTTTCCTGGCTCTTTGTGCAACTATAAAACTAGTTCAAAAGTGAGGTTTCCCAGTTTTCACATTAATTTTCTCCTTCCTCCTGTGCTATTTTTAGTGAAAGCTATATGCTGCAGGAAGGAGAAAAAGAAATCGAGGAGGAAATTTGGTTTTCTGTTTTCCAAAATGGATACCCAGAGCTCTTTAAAACATCAAAATGGAATGAAAAGGCAATTTGCCTTTGGAGAAGGTGGTTTATTACACTGGGAAAAAAAAATTGTCTTATGCAATTTTCTGTAGAGTAATTCCATGCTGTCCAATTTGCCTGCTAATTTTTTAATTAGATAATCCTACAAATGCTTACGAATTGATCTGACTGCTCAAGTAGGTTTGATTCAAACATACTAAAGTGGTCTGTAGGTCTCTTGGCCTGGCAGTTGGGCAAATGAAAGAAAACTTGTTTCTGTGTGTGTCTTTAGTCATTTGTTCTGCCATTGACTGTGGCTTTTTTGGTGCATGTTGACCAGTGAAGGTTAGGAGAAAGAGAACCTGTTTTTTGCTGCCTGCTGTGCAGATTACTCCTAGAATAAGACCCAGATCACAGAGTTAGGCAGGAAATATCAAAAATCCAATCTGCCCCAAGGTCAGTGCTTGGTTAGGAGATGAAATAAAATGAGCAATCGACCTACTCTGCTTGGGTTTGACCTGAAAGTGAAGTTTCAGTTCAAAACCTAAGAACAGAAGGCACATATTAGAAATATTTTCTCTTTTCTAGCACTTTTGCTTGATACCGATTTATATCCTAAAGTTAAGACTGGCTAAACACTGTGTTAAAATACCAAAATCAAAAATTGACTATAAAGTCTGCTGGTTGATACATGGGTTTTGGGTTCTGCTCCATGGGAGTTGTCCTCCAAAAACTGCAGCACCAAACCAAATAATTCAGTGTTGTTAATTCAGAGGAGAAAAAAAACCCAAAAAACATTGAGTGCATACGTATGTGCCCACTGGGAATACACAATCAGCCTTGGTACTGGCTGAACCCAGGGACACAAAGCCACATGTCTCCTGGGATACTGGATTCAGCAAACTATACTCTGACTACTTCCTTTCAGGTAAGAGCATCTAAAATCATATTAAAAAGTATCCTATTGTATGCCAACTGCCCCACGTCAGTCTTGCTCAAGGTCAAGAAATTTTATTAGAAATTTCTTAACAAATATTCAGCTGGATTTACTAGATTTGTGTCTCAGTATAGTTCAATCCATATAATAAAATAAGAATAATTACTGCTATAACTCATTTTATTAGTTCCTTTCCACACTAGCCAGTGTATGGCACATTATTAACATCTGCTTTACAGAGATAGCTCATGTCCAGGTTTGTTGGTGGGTTTTTTTTGTTGTTATTGGGTTTGGGTTTTTTTCCCTGATTTATTTAATTCTAAGTATTTTTTGGTTCCTCAGCTGAACTGGAAGATAACCGAATTTGCTCCTTATGAATTTTATGTTACTAACCCCGTCAAATCTTCTGGTTTAGCCACCATCCCTATCCTAGTAGGAATACTACTATTTGCTTTGGTTTTTAAGTAGTATAAAAATCTGTCTCTTTTTCACATCTGACCAGAATATGGACTTAATGAGCCTGGGATAAAGCATTAGAGAGCCGTAAGACCTTGCAGCTCCAAAATTGGTGCCCCCAGCCCAGGAGATGAGTCTGAATCTCTGCAAAATCATGTGTAACCCTACAGACTGTGACAGACATCAGGCATCTCTTAATTGCAACACTAGTAATTTATAAAATTGAAAGCCCACAGGTTTTTATTCTATATCCTAGAAAAGTTTACAGATTTTTTGGCCTTGTGTAATCTCCTTTTCAGGACCGTGAGATGCTGTGGAGAGATGTGCTTGCTGTCCTGGGCCAACCTACAGCTGGTGGGTGATGTAACTCCTCTTCTACACTTCTAGAAATCTTTTTTCTTAGTGCATTAATGCTTCTCAGCCTATGCAATGATAACACGCTGCTTCCAGCTCAGCTGCATTGCGTCTTTTGAGAATGAGTAGTGTAAGTAACTTCCTCTGTCTCTCTCCAGACAGTTAAAGACAGAAAACTACTTTGTGGAGCAGGCACTGTTATTTAGACCCAAACTCATGAAAAGGGATTAACATCCGAGCTATTTGTGACCATGTGTGTTCAGAGTCTTCTGTGAATAGCAAAAAAAACCTTGTACCACACATGGAAGATACAGAATGCTTAATTACTTTAGTCTTTGCTTTCCTCAAAAGATCCTTAAATCCACTGCTGCTATGGTGCTATGGCTAGACAGAGGGCTCAATAAAATAGATGTTTATGCAAAAGTTTCTGATAGTTATCTTTCTGTTAAAATGTTTTAAATCTTAGAAAGGGTGAAAGCTTTCCCTACCCTGAAAAAGCCCAAATTTTCTATGATAAAAACCTGTGAGCATTTCTCATTGTACTTATTAAGAATTAATGACATATGACACTTTGAAGCAAAAGACTAAAAAAAGTTCATTTTTTCAAAATCAGGAGCACTTCATCAATTGAAAAATTTCTTCCATTTCAGTGCTCAAATAGTCATGTTTTATTAATTTGGGGAATTTTAAAATCTGTTTTCTAATTTTTAAATGCCAGCCAAGTTCTAATGAGATCCAAGGTCTTTGTATTCTTTTTACTACCATACATCTGCAGCTTTGATGTTGAAGATGTATAATGTGTAAATAAAGTCAAGGATGACCTTCATCTCAGAGAATTTGGTGCATAATGCCAGTGCCTTCCATGGAACAGCATTGTATCAGGAAGAAGGCTTGGGAACAGAGAGGAAAGAAATCTAGAGCCAGAAGATGTTCTCACAAAACAGGCTGTCATTGATGGAAAGAGACAAACATGAGTCTTTGGGTTCAACACTGGTAACTGAGTTTCTTGCATCAATTAAATTAAAAAGAAAAAACCCACTTGTTAGTACAAGTATTGACATAGCTTAATTTCAGCAAGTGCTCTGTATTTGAAGAAGAGAGATGTCCTTCAGACAGAAGGGCAAACTCAACAAACTCAACAAGAGTGGAAACTGATTTTAAAAGGACAGAGACAGATACTCCATCTTCAGTAGTTGAAATGGTGCATAAGATTTTGAGTTTTTCATGGTAATTATTCAACTGTAACCTTCTCGATGCCTTGTCACTTCTTAATTTATTCTGTATTGTAAACACCTGCAGGCACAGATGGCTGGTCTATTCTCTAAAGCTTTGGCTATTTTGCAGTGCTAAAATGAAGTAGAGCATCAGTGCAATACAGATTAGGTTTATTGTTGAGAACTGATGGTAATATTCAGAGTTTCACATGTTCATGGACAGAATGAATCTTTATGATTTCATCCCAACAAACTGGGAGCCTTCCCTTTCATTAGGTTAATACCTTCTCTTGACTGAGTTAAAACACATTTAATAATTATATGTAACAGACTATGATGATGAGCTGGCTGAATGACTTCAGAAAAAATGGGCATCTGCTGCAAATTGCACGTGGCATGAGGGCTTAACAATGTCTTAGCTGAAGTTCCTTGATTTAGGGTGAAACAATTTTATTTTGGGGTGAATTTTGCTTTACATCTTTTCACAACTTCAGGTGAGGCAGCAGGACTCGGGAAGCCTAGGTACAGATTCTCATGTTAGCCCTGACCTCTATTATATCTTAGTGAATGATACTTAATGGATACATCACAGTTTTCTCCTAAGTAAAATAAGGGTGAAAACCTATTTCCATCATTTGTTGCAGTCACCCCTTTGAAGGGTCTGAAGTCCATGGAGGATGGGGCTTGGATCTTGACTAGTGATATACATGACCATAACACAGAGAACAGCATTGATTATTATTAGGTTCATCATTGTGCTGATCTCAATCAAATCCCTCCCCGTACAGTAAGAATGGAGGCAAAGTGAATGAAAAGTCACATTTGACCTCTGTCAGTCATCTCTTTAGCCACTTCTTAAGGGGAAACTGGATTTCTTGAAAATATTCATCCTCTCCCAGGAGGTACCCACCCATTGGGAAATATGCACTGCACATGTAATACCTGTATTTCAGCATAAATAGAATAGAAGTTTTATAACTACAACAACAAAGAAAAAATGGAAGAAAATCGTATTTGCAACAAAAATGCTGCAGAAAGGGACAAGAACTTTTGGTTTTTGCATAACATATTTACATTATTTTTATTAAATTACTCAAAACTAGCTGATGGTTTACAAAGCCACTGCGAATAATGTCTTTAATACAGAGTAATCATCAAAGTATAAGGGAAACAAATGCTGTTTTGTCACTGAGCAGAAATAGGTTGTGTTTATTATGCTAATTTGGGGATTTCAAACAGAAAAATTGAAGTAGCATTTTTCCAGTTCATTAAGATTTAACATTTGACTACTGTTCTGCAATTGATTAGTTAGTTTAATTATGCCAATACCAAATGTTCTAAATCCCATGCATGCTCTTTTGCATGACCACATGCTATCTATGATAAAATGTGCTTTTCTTAAATGATAATATGAGTTTTTCTAGTGAGACAACTGCTTCATTTAGCTTGAAGTAAGAAATCCACCATTTCTTGTCAACCAAAGTTTTTGTGGTATCCTTTAATTAATACCATGAAGCATGCATGTTCTTTGAGTGATGTGAATTACGTTTAAAGTGACAATTAGTCTCTACCGCATAGCAAGACTTTCACACTCCATTAAGAATAAAATTAGGAATAGCATTTTCTCAGCATAATCCATGGTCATTATAAAACCATCCATGGAGATCAAGTATTGTGGTTGCTATTGAAATATATCATTATAACAAGGGTAATGATTTCAGTATTCATTCAGCTGTAGTCATCAGTTGCTCTTTTTTGCTCTGATTTGAGAAGGAAAAATCTGCAATTAGAAAGCCACAAATTTGCAGAAAGTAAGTGAATTTATTTTCTGTCGCTTCTGTGCTTTAGAACTTCATGCCATATTTATCATAAGTCTAAGAAAGAGGAAGCATAAACACAATTTTATTTTATAAAAGAAATAAATGCTAATCTTACTGTTACATAAGCTAATATAAGGGATCCAACACGTGTACCTAGAAGTTAAATGAAATAATCTAAGCATTTGACTACTCTTTAGGTAGAGGATGCTCTTGCTCTCCTTCTCTCTCTTCCCCTTCTTGCACTTCTTGTTCTCAGAGTGTGACTAACATAATGAGATGACTCCATATCTTTAAAGACAGCCATTCTTGGTCAAGGCTCTCACTGCTTTTGGGCTTGCTGCACACACTGGTCTGTGCCTTGCCCTTTGCTTTCTTTGCTGGTGATTCCACTTTCTCTAGCTACGTGGTGGAAGGAAGAAGCCACGTCCAGAGACCTCTGACTAAAACAGTCATCTGACCTCTGATGCTGAGCTCTCCCTCTTGGGTCTATTCACCAAATTCAGCAACAGGGCTGGCACAACTACCTGAAACACATCTCAATCCTGTTTCCAGCCCACTGGTTCTTCAGATAATGTGTTTCTCAGATAATGAATCAGTAATCTACCTCTGCCCTGTCATCTAAAGTGACCCTCTCCTGGTAGGCTGTACTCCTCTCTGTTGCTGGTTGCTGTGCTTTGCACATTTTGCTACACAAGCCTTTCTAGCAGTTGTGCTTCCTGATTACTCTCCTGTCTCTTCCCACTTTCAGATACATGTGGTCTCGCTTGCAGTGCCAAGACCTGAGTGTGCTTTGGGTGTAAGATTCACTGCCCTTTAAAGTTAACAAAGCACAGTGAGCACAGTACCTGGTGTGGATTTAGTGGACACTAACTCTTCTGTATTGCTGGAAGGGTCAGTGCACTTGCTCCTTTCTGTGAGCTTCAGAAGTGGCTCCAGGGCTCTCTTCTTGTCAAATGCAGCTGCATCTACTCCAGAAGCTAGCCGAGCTCAGCAGAAAAAGGTGATAATCTCTAGTGACACTTCTAGCCATCTGGATAGGCAGCAGTATGGGCATTTATGCTGCCTACCCTACATCATCCTGCTCAGGGCTTTGCAGGGCTCTTCTATGGCTCTCATGAATGTACTGAGGTCTAATCTGGTTAGTAGTGACAACACAGTTCTAGTACACATTTCAGAGGCCTGGTCTTTAAAAGACACACTGGTTGTGTTGCAGGGCAACTAAAGCTCTGGAACTTAAAGACTGATTTGCACAAACATCAATGATTGAATTGGGCGATTGACTTTACTATTTTTTTAATACATATAACAATATTCCAGGTGTTATTGCTAAGTGCTCTTAAATGATTATTCCCAAAATAATATCTAACTTTGCACCTACAAAGATAATATCCAGCCATACATGGACAAACCATGCTGTATTATTCACTAAGGAAAAACCATCTTTCTATTCATCAGCAATTCAGTGTGGCAACACCAGGGAAGTCATGTTCCAATGCACTCTTTGAGATACCCATGGAAGATACCCACTCTGATCATGGTAGGCAACCTTCACTGGAGTAGGGCACTCTGCTACCGGGGTCCGCATGTGTAGCTTTGGTCACATAGTGAAATTAGTGTCCTTGTTTTCTCTCTTGATTAGTAGTTGGGTTCGCTGATCGGTCTCCTTGGCACCTTTGGAAGAACTTTCCCCAAATTAATCTGGCAAAGCTTGAGCTTATATTGGAGATCTCCGATCTGATCTCATGGATCACCTAATCAGATGTTTCCTCATTCATCTTGGTGTGATTTTATCCAATCATCATGCCTTTCCGCTGTTTCTTTTGACCAATCACCTTCAAGATCAATATCTTTTGTTTTTATTGTACAAATCACCTTACAACCCAACAGTTATTTTTATTTGTACTCTTATCATCTTAAACTTGTATTTTACTTATCTGTCTCCTCTACATTGTCATTGATGAGTAGGGAATTCCAGTTTGGACCATCAAAAAACTTTGTCTCCTCCATAACTTGATAATTTTAAAAATGTTTAAACTGAACATACGTTATCAATCATACAAACTGTGCTTGTATGTTCTGATTCAGAAAAAATATTTATGGATCATCTTCATTCCAAACTCCTGCCTAAATTCCTTGGGATGTCAATCAAGTGTAGACACTCTAACGGTACATGCTCCCAGCAGATTTTTTGCAAGCTTTTTAGGATGCTGTGTTTTTCTCTTCCACAATGCCATCTTCTTTGCCCTACAGAAACATTCTTCCTTATTGCACTGGTCTTCAAACAGTCTGAGTTGAACTCTCCTGCCCTAGTGAAGGCATAATAGAAAGGCATCTTACAGATTTTGGGTAGTTAAACCAACCAGAAATGGGTGAAACCGGCATTGTTGATACAACATCTGGGCTTTCTGCATAATGGAGAGATGTTGCTGAGATTTCATTTCCTACAATACAATTAATAGTCTTGAACATATGCTTTATGGGGACATTTTCAACAACCTTTTCTAGACAACAGGAATGTTTAAAAGATGTTCTCGTTATGCTTGCATTCAGCTATGGTGCAAGTGCAATTTTTAGAAGTCAGATCTGGTGGGAAATGTTTCACTTGTTTTTTATAGCAGTGTTTACTAGTATTTCCCATCAAATTGGAAATTAAAGGCACCAAAGTCATGACTGCATTTAATTCTTCTCACTCTAAACTGAACAAATCCAGAGTGCGAACCATGCATATGTATATTAATAGCAGAGGATTCACATATCAAGGGTTATGCCATTTTCTCTGCTGCTGTCAGGGCTTGAATATGACTTTATTCATATTGGGGACTGGATATGACTTTAGGTTTTATGTTGGAGGAGAGTCCTGAAAAAATATCTTCTGGATAAAAACCAGAAAACATATTTTATACAGAAAGTAATGCTAGTTGATTGCAATTGTTCTTTCTGGCCTGGTTGTTTTTCAAATGAATTTATTTTATGCTAATAGAGAACTTGGCACTTTTACTTCTGTTAAGCACATAAGATACAAAGTATTGCTCCTGGAGCTGAAATTTGTGATTCTCCTACAAGATTTAAATTCAGTGGATAAAATCTAGATTTTTTTTTTTTGTTCCCAGTGAAATGAAGTAAACAATGTTTCAACATTGCTTACTTTCTATTCAAATATTTGAAAATGTTTTGAATTTTTTTCCTAGGTTATTTATCCTTTTAACAGGCTGTTTTGCAAACTGGACTTGCATAGTTTTAGATGAGGTTATAACCACAGTCTACTGTTTTGTACTTCAGAATGAAGTAGATTTTTTATTTCAAAAATTAAACATCAAAATCCACCCTTCCTTGTTTATTCCTTGACAAACTCTGATTTATTTCAAATAAGTAAAAAATAGATAATTTTTTTTAATTGCTCACTGTTTAAAAAGTACAATTAGTTAAGAAATAATTTCCTCCCATAAGATCTTGGACTGAAGAGGAGGGTAATGAAAGTTTACCTATCACTATGTACTGTTTATATTGTGCTTATGTATTTGATAGAAACTTAATTAACCATCTGTTTCAGGACAAGACAACCAGGTTTTTTCTGTTGTATTTTATGTGAGTTGTTTCCTTTTAAATAATACCATATAGAATACTTACTGTGGAGTATTTATCTTGTGCTCCTTGCCCATGTTTCTCCTGCTCAAAACCAAGCTGAATCTTTCCATCTGACAGTATTTATAATGTTAAAATCTATTTCAGTCAGCAAATGATATTGCTACTAATAGCTTGGACTGCAATGTAGTAAAACCTGTAAGCATATGGATAGTATCTGTTGAAGTTAATTGAGCTGCTTGCATCACTGAAGTTACATATGCTTAAAGAGCTGACACTGGGAGCTTAGTCAACTGCAACTGGGTTGCACTGGTCTGTGGAATCCTCTTGGGATGGGATCTGCGGGACTGCCTCTGGCTTCACCAGATCTCATTCACCACCTGATGCAGGGGCTCAGAATCCCTCTTTTGGGATGGGTGAGCATAGTTCAGCCTCACAGGGATATGGGTCACTTCTTGTGACAGATCATTAAATTATTAAAATTAATCACTTCTGTAGCAATCCTGATTAATTAATGCAGTTCCCAGACACTCACCACAACCCAGGTGTTTCTGATAGAGCCTAGCAGTTGTGTTTCCCTCTCGAGTGCCACTGTGGGACACCTTCAAGCTCAAGTCTACTTCTCTTTGCATCACTGATGCTATAATCTCTTGAAAGAGATACCTGTTTCTTCGTATGAATCAGGCATGAAAAGCAGAATGGCCAAAAATAGGGAGAATATGTCGGGAACCACTTTTGTAAGTAATTGTTCTATCTTAGGCAAATCAAACTGTGTGCTTCAGCAGACTGGTTCAGGCCAAGGAGCCAGGGCTCAGTGACATAGCTGCAGTAAGTGGTAAGAGAAGAAGGACATGTGGTATGAGAACAGTCTGGAGTGTGTCGGTGTGATATTGGATGCTTACAAGTTTCTTTCCATCAGAGTGGTGAGGTCCAGGTCTTGCAGTTCATCCTTTCAGGGCAGATTTATTTTAGAAAGATGGGAAACATAGCACCTTCGTTTATAACTACCTCATACATTCAGAGCCAAAAAGGAGTTGATTTTTTCATGGCAGAAATGCTAGTTATGCACATTACATTGACAGAGAGTTGAAGTTTGTGTGCTTTGTAGAGATTTACCTTCGAAAATTTTCCCAGAGTGTTTTACAGACAAGTTATCTATGCGTCACCACATTCATATGAGTTTAACAGTTTTAATCCGATGGGTTACTTGCCAGAGCAAGACTGAGATGACCATTCTTTAGGGGTCAATAGTTCTGGCTTTCTTTGGATCACTTCTCTTTAGTGGCTGCAGTAATATGAATATCAAATTTTGCCAGTCACTAATGATGGCTTTCCATATGCTAGTAGATTGTCTGAAAAAAACCAACAACTTGGGAACGCTGTATACCAAATAAGTGAAGCTGACAAAATGAACATGTCTTTCCCCATTTAAAAATGAAAGTGTGATACTAAATAACACACTGATAGGTGTTTGGTGGGGCGTGAAGTTGATGACATATTCCGGGATAGAGATCCTACTCATGAGGGAGTATGTACTCCTGCTTTGGGACATTACTCCACAGGAGAAGATTTATTCCAATGGCTATAACTTTCTTAGCCTATCAGAACTTCTCTTTATCTTCACTGTATTTCACCTTGGCATTTCCCTTGACTGAACTCTGCTCTTGCTTCCGCTTCTCTTTTTAGTGTGTCTGCAATCTCCCTGTCACTACCTTTGCTATGCCTCCCAAGTCATTACTATAGTACTTAAAAAAAAAAAAAAAGGTACAGTAAAGTCATCCTAAGAATCTTCAGTTCTCATAAGAGAGCACGTTCAGAACTGAACTGTTGCCTGGGTTTCAACAACTGTATCATAAACAGTGGTAAATCCACGTCAGCTAATGAAACCAGACCCAGGGAAGAAAAAAAAGGCTGTGCCTATAATCCATCACAATGTGTATGGATTATGTATCACAGCAATCTTCTACATGCAGCAACAAATATGGTCCATCATGTAATATACCCAGCCACAGTGGTTCATATGAAAGAAATTTTTCAGTCATTTAATTGAATCTTAAAATGTCAGTGTAATTGAGGCTCTACTTCACTCACACCTGTGCAAATCTGTTTATGGTGTCTTGATGTAATTTTTTCCATTATAAATTGGCTTAAATGACCCCAAAAGGGGATTTGTTTCCCCTTTCAATTCCCTGAAAAATTTTGCAGCAGTTACTAAAGCAAGTTCTCAATGTTATTTTTGCAGCAGTCAGAATCTTCACTAAATAGTGCCTTGTTTAATTATTAATCTACTCCAGTACTAAGGGAGTATAATGTCCGGTCATTATAAATGACATAAATAGGACTTTTAAATATATTTTGGGAGAACTTTTCTTGCTGATTTTCATCTAGGACCCATTCACAAAAATGCAGCTATCCTAAAGGATGTACAGTTAAGGGGCTGATTCAAAGGAAGATAACTTGCTGTTTGGCTCAAGTTAATATTTAGGACAGGAAGGTAGAGTGAGGCTTTAATGGCCTTTTTTTTTGGAATGCAGAGGGACATCATCTTGAAAGGTGGACAAAGACTGTGGTTCATATTTGAGGCTGACCTCAGGGGTTGGGTTTATTTGGAAACCAACTTTGAGAAGATGGGTTAATCTATTAGCCATTTTATCTAAACCTTCCCTTGATCTTTTGCCACCTTCCACTGTAGAGTTGGTCAGAAAAAACACATACAGGTTATATATGGCTGTCAAGATGGCAGCACACGCAGATTTTTTTTGCTTAACTTAACATATGAAGCATCAAGGACAAGCATATTGGGAGGTTATTTAATTTATCTATAAATAAGATGAGAAGTTTTTCTGTCCTCTCCACAAAATTACCTCTCCTGAGTTCTAAGAGATTAAACATGATACAAGACTTATCAATATTTTGGGTTGTTCAGCCTGGAAAAGAGGAGGCTGAGGAGAGACCTTATTGCCCTCTACAACTACCTGAAAGGAGGGTGTAGAGAGATGGAGGTCGGTCTCTTCTCTCAAGTCACAGGCGACAGGA